>OZ024902.1:123730096-124247596 GCA_964017125.1 Flabesymbios commensalis | reverse complement strand
ACGATAGTTTTTTTTCTTTCTTGTTTTTACATAATGGTGTTTCTATGTTCATATTACTTGTTAAACATCAAAACTAGCCAAGGTTTGACGAAATAGAGATCCTACAACAAAACCAGATGGAATCCGTAGCCAATATCAAGGTATATACATAAGTTTAAGTCAGTTTACTACACCCAGTGACATAGCACATGGCATAGTCTGTAACACATAGTAACATTACATATATAGCCATAAGTTTGCAAATTCTCAATCAAATTTAACAATTTTGGTACCAAAATGTTAAAGTTTTAATGTGAAAACGAAATATAAAAATTTTAAATTTATCAAGTTGTTGTTTTTCATCATATTATTTTTACGTTGATATAATTTCCTAATTACCAAATCTGACCAAGGTTGAAATTGCTGGAATAAAAAAAATCGATCTTCTAACACAATCACGCGTAACATGAATAGTCAAAGTGGGGTGTAAAAATTGTTTTAAAACCGTTATAACCGTTTTGTTTCTTCTGGTGAGATATAAATGGCATAGTCTGAATTATAGAGCGTAATGACATTATTGACAATATATTTGACCAAACTTGATAAAATTGAGGTATTTTGGCATCAAAGCTTAAAGTGTTCAATTGGTATTATTTTAGGAAAAAAACATGTATATTAATTGCTAAATTGCAAAGACCAGCAAAGGTCAAATGCTCATACCAAATCAATCTAAACAGGGTTTTTTTTGCATCCTGCTATTTATAGCATAATTATCATTTATCATATATATAATAAACGCAAGTAGTATATACAGTCAAATTAAGGTATAAATATTGTTTTATGGCCTTTTTTCATTTGGAGCGTATCAGATTAAACAGTCTGAAACACATAGATAAAATTACATAAGTAGCAATATATTTTCAAATATTGAATCAAATTTTAATAATTCGGTGCCGTAACACCAGGCTATTAACGTGGAATATTTCTACTGTAACAAATAAAAGGTGCTGGTTATAAAGTTCGTCAAAGGTCCACAACGCAAGCCACGTCGTTCTTAACAGTTGTTATTCATCACACTATGAGTGCGTTGGAATATCTCCCTTGACATCAAAACTAAACAAAGTTTGACTTAATACAATGATACAATTGAGCATATCGAACAAACCATCCCAGGTAGCATGTATTATTAAATTGCGGTCTAAATATTGTGTTGAATACTGCATTTTATTATGCAGTAATAATATCAAATAGCATAATATGAAACACGGAGTTCAATGGCATAATTGGCAAAATATAGCAAAAAATCAAATGTATTGTTTATGGTATCAAAACACCCACATTTTTTTGAGCTATGTATTAATATTAATAGACGTGACACAGCTATATGAACCGGGTGACATTCATCTAGCCAGTAGTTTAATTATACAAAGTCTAATACCATATTCTGATATAATTTTCTCTCGTATACCTGCAAGATTTAAATAAGTTAAAGGTTAAAATAAGTTATAGATTATCCTATCATATATTTATTTGAAGAAATGCTACGTGATCAGTTACAATTACGACCTATGTAAAATAACACTAATTCTGTGTACTATTGTAGTTAATAATGTTGCTTCGATAATAACAAGTCAAGCTCACAGTTCTTGTTGGAAACTTCACAATGGATTGTTTGTGTGGATTTGCATACTGACGGCGTCCAAAACTTACATACAATATTTCCCGTTGAATATATATTTGACAAATAATGAGCCTGGTACTACGATACATATTTTATATGAGACAACCATATTTAAGTTGCTGTTGATTCTTGTCTTAAATAAGCTTGGTGTATATTACTATTGGAGTTTTTTTTTAAAACGATTGCAACACGTGCTTTTAACAATATACTGCATCTTACCCAAGGAAATTTAATATAAATTAAATCGAGTTGGTGGAATGTTCACCATAAGGATTTGTCTAAAACAAAAAAATCATTATGGCCTATGTAAACTTGCAGGCACATGAGGCTACAGTAAGTGGTGTAAAGAAACTACTGGTTAAATTGGTGTCACTTGATTTTTTTATAGCTTTGGCACGTATATTGCTACCTACACCATATTAAAAAATAAATATAGCTGTGTTGGTACAAGAGATTGTTTATCATTCGCAATAGTATGCAATTATTTAATTCAACACTGTGTTTAGATTATGCTATTTATTATAACTCCAGATTACATACAAGTACTTCAAACATCATTTATACCTTAATTTGACTATACAAACTTTCTGGAATTGTTCTAGAAACTCCATTTCATTGCTTTGTCAGGTCAAACCTTGATTAGGTTTGGGGTTGAGAACATTATTTCAAAGTTCAAAACGTATGATAAAAACACATGTTTAGATAGATGTGGCATGCATCTGCGAACGTTTCCTGATATTTTTACCTTAGCTGATGTTTTTTCACATTTTTGTCAGTACATATATTTCTAATTAAAAATGTTACGTTCTGATGCCAGAATATTGAAATATAATTAACCATAGACTAATAGATAGATTATCACATTTGTCATCAAACTATGTATTTCAGACTGTGCAATCATATATACTCCTTTTAAAAAATATCAAAAATATATTTACACCATAATTCGGCGATACACACTTTATAGCCGTGTTCTAAAGGCTTGATTTTATATTTCTATCAAGTTGGTTACGTTTGGAGTTGAGGAATTATGTCAGCGTTAAAAAAGTATGAAGGCAAAAACGCATGTTTTGATCATTGTTGTATGATATTTTGACCTTTACTGACCTATACAGCTTCTCGTCATAGCTACAATTTTTTTTTCTAATATATATTGTCGAATGAATAACACATTTTTGGTAGCGAGATAGGTATATTTGATTGATTATTAGGGAATACATTGCCAATTATGTCATTCTACTCTATGTGGCATATTATGCTATCTGATATACCCCAGTTTGAACAAACCAACAATAATCACTTTTTATATAATAATTTGACTATACACCCTATCTGGGTTTGTTGTATAGATTCCATTTCATTGTCCCATCCACTCAAACCTTGGTTAGCTCTGGTTTTGAGCCTAAAATATTGAAATACAGACAACGCGATGACAGTCAAAATTGGCCAAACTCACTGTCGTATGCTGTTTTTACCTTTATTTACCTCTATAACACAAAAGTTGTTATTTGTTCTTTTCTTCATTTATATAGTTCAATATGTGACTTACGTTTTGGTGGCAGAATATTTATTTTTAACAACTGTTGATAAATATATGGCCAATTTTGTCACTCAAAGTCCATATTTCAAACTAGTCATGTACTACACCACCAGATTTTAAAAGTCCACATAATAGATATTATTACCAATATGTGCCTTACGTTCTAGTTGAAGTCATTCTAGAGACTTTATGCTATTATTACATCAATTTAAACCTTGGTTAGTTTTATTATTAAACAAATGACAGAAAAGTACAAATAGTTTAATGGCGAAATATTTTCTTAATCACTGTGACATGCATTTGTGACCTTTGTTGACCTTCATATGAATCATTAAAAACAGTACGTTTTGGTGCCAGAATCTTTAAAATTGATTGAGTATTGACAAAGATATTGCCAATTATGCACACATACTTCGATTTTTCGTGTGATACCATACAGTAGACCCCCTACTCCTAAGTGCCCCCTACAAAATAATTGATACCACAATTTGATTGTACACACTACCTGGGGTTGTTCTAGAAGGTTCATACTACAATCCTATCAACTCAAACCTTGGTTACTTTTGGTGTTGAGATAAATCCGTTTTTAAGCGTCTTTCAGGAATTCGCTCCTGTACTAATACACTGATAAGCTATTTCAGTCGCCAGTAAAAGACGCCAGTATGTGCCTACTTGTTCTGGAGTCTCGATTCTGAAATTTGCTGGGCGTTGCTATAACTTTATGCTATTAGTATTTATTTTTTACTGTCCCGGAAATTATAAAATGATAAATGACTTAGTTAGCTTTATTTGAATACATATGGTATGGGTCTACGACCATTATAAATAGTGTACTCTTTTAGTGCAGGGACCAACTTGACGTCAGACAGATGTCAGATTCTGACGTCTAACATCGATCTTTTGACGTCAGATTCTGACGTTTAAAGTCGGTCCCCGCGCTGAAAGGGTTGGGGAATAAGTTACTTAGTGAACTAGCTGTAGAATCTTCTAAGTAAAATAATTTCATGATATACACACGTTTATTTGCTGTATCATGCTATGTTGCAGTAACAAGATATCTGTACAGACAACCTGTGCGCTGCTTTTGTGGTAAGTTCTTTGTATTATACTATAGTCGTATAAAATACAATCATCATTATTTATTTTTTAGTTTGCTCATTTCAAAAATTATATACATTATCATAGGCATTAATTAGAGCAATTCGGGTGATTCGACCTTGTGGTATAAGCGCTGGGGATGCTAACCCAGCATTTAGACAACGCTGAACAAGCGTTCTAACTGATCTAGCTTGGCAATATATCTCTTTAAAGCCGTGGTCCTATGTGGAATCGCCATGCACAGGCCGGTGTCTATAAATAGCAAAAATAGGGGGCCATCCAGAACAATAAGATGATGTAAATAAATATTGAGTCAAGTCAAGGCCCACAGGTTGATTGACAATGGGTTTAACAAATATCTTCAAAATCACCTACTATCGGCAGGTGAAAGGCCGCGAAATTGTCACCAGTGGCATGATTCTGCCTTGAGTAGGCCTACCCTGCGTACAAGACTACATTAGACTACAGAGAGCTATCCCATATGAATGACAATACATACAATATGGATTCGCCATCGCTGTAATTAACGGGCCACGCGTTGGAATTTGCGACCCCCTTGTCCCGCGTATAAGGAACAGTGGATTATAGATTTAATAGACGTACAACATGTACAATGTATCCAAGGAAAGAGATCAAATAGAAATAAATATTATTATTCATCATAAGCATTTGAAATACTATATTTCGGCAGCGATTCGACGAAGTTTGGCAATTATTTATCTTTAAATCAATTTAAAAATGTGTTATATTTGTTGATTACTTGCAGATGTGATCACAACTAGGCCTACTACAACTACGACTACTACGCCGCCACCCACTCCAGGTACTAGTAGATACAAGTTAGATTATTAATGAATGTACAATTAACCGATGTAATTTAAAATTATTTCCGTGTGGAAATGTATTCGTCAAAAGTAGGAACTCTACCTAATCCAGATTTTATTTTTATCAACATATAGCGTTTGTTTGAATTCAAGTGGTGATTTGTGCTGCACAGGAGAATGTCTTTCTATGATGAAGTTCTACAATGAATATACAATGATCTGTTCTGTACATTATCATATCATTTCAGTCTACTAATTATTAGTTATTAGCAAAAATAAAAAAATAGACTGAAAATGTACGCTTTTTCTGGGCTGGATTGAGTTTCAATAGAGACATTACACACAAACTCTGCCCATATTCGACATGGATGATAATTTTAGCCAAATATGTAGTTTGAGACCCTGTCAACGTCTTGTGATTGCATGACTATACAGGAACTATCGCAATTAGCCCGTATGGAAACCAAATGAATTTGTGACGTCGGTTTGATGCTGGAGCCGCGACGGCCCAGCATTTGTAGTATTGTTTCGGCACGCGACTTTCGTTTTTACTTTAGTCGCAATTTTGAAGGTGATTTATACATGTGCGTGTATTTATAGGAGCTAAGACGTGACCAAACAACCGCAGCGATTATTTTTGTGTCAGTCAGATTGCGTACATATGTATCGGGTTTCTAGTGCAGCAGATACATGCCTATTTTAATAGGAATTATGCTTAATGATAAACGCATGGACTTTGGTATAGCGCTAGAAAATATACAACTGAACAGTTCTAGGTACAGGGCTATTTAAGAAAACGAGCTGTATGTAACTAGGTGACTGCTGTCTTTGTCTCATGGTTGGATAACGCTCAGAGACAGTCTGCATCCTAGAGGAGTGATTTTGAGACACAAATAATAACAATTGTATATCGCTCGATCGGACTTTATTTGGCGTGGGCCAACATTACAACGGCATTGGGTCAACGTGTATTCTTAACTGGGTTGCTGCACTGGCGACAGAGACATATACACAAGATCATCAGTTATTGTTGAATGACATTCTCCTCACAGAGGTCGATCCCCATCTAATAAAATGGCTGACAAGCCTGACGTCGCTTGATCATAAATTTAAGTCGTAGACGAAGGAGTTAAAATATAGAATTGTTGAAAAATAGATTTGTCACCATAATATGACATCATATAATAGCATCTGCCCAAGTGTGAAAGAGGTGAATGCTATAGAAGCTCAGATCTCGCACGACGCACTTTTCGTCTTTTTGCTGTTAATATATAGATAGTAGAAACCTTCGCACTGAAAAAAAGCTTTGCAATATAATCTAAACAAAGCTTCCCTGCGGCATTATCATTATAGAAGCACATTATGATTCGTAAAGCAGGTGATAATGGTACCACCTAAAGACAGTTTAAATAGCTAGGCGATCATTATTCTCATAGTTTTTTAATTGTCTCAACCCACCTCGCATCACCTCCGAAAGAATGCAACATCTTCAAAAACAGCTTAGAAGGCCAGAGTGATAATTGCAAAAAATTTAAGTGCAAATGTTTTTTTAGCCCCCGCCGTCTACAAAGGTGCGATGTAGGGAGCTCTTGAATCGGTCCTCTATGCCATCTCACGCCTATACCTTTTTAAGAAAACAACATAAGACGACAATATTTGGTAGTTTGGTCTCTTCTAGGACAGGTATATATATATAATATTTCTATCATTTGGATACGCAAGGTCACTGAATAGAATAAAGGATGATCAGCCATCATGGGCGAGATATGGAGGTTAGACCCATGTGTATTGTTTTAATCTGGAAAGTTTACCACGTTTACACCATACGGACGTACGGTCAAACAGACTAAGGATAATTCTAGGTTGCCCCGCATTTCTTCGAAATGGCGGGGACAATGAAGTTAAAAAAAAAACGCTGTCTTGTGTTAAAGTAACTGTTAATTTGAAAATATACTTATTAACTAGGCCTACATATAAAATAAAGGTGGCTTTGCCATGACATTATGTATATACATGTATGTATATATTTTCAGTTTCGATTCCATGTGCATGTATTGGTTTTACTGATGTTCACTACTACACGTTTGACAGTAAATGGATACACTATCAAGGAATGTGCAAGTACTTGTTGGCTGGGAATGTAGGCAGCAACGGTCTGCCAGTGTTTGAAGTGCATGGTCAGAATGCACCTTGGTACGGATCTCCCTATGAATCTTACACATTGTATGTGGAGGTACAGTACTGCGGTCAGGTCATAAAACTGGGGCCAGGCACCACATATACCGTCATCTCGGTAAGATAATAAGCCCATACTAGCTTGAGTTCATTTAAAAATGGTAATCTATTGAATATAAAACTTTCATTTTATCTGACATTATTCACGAATAATAAGTTTTTCTCCGTAGACATCTATCAATAATAAATATTCATGGATATAAGAACTAAAAAAGGTGATACATGATGTAGTGGAATTATCCTGTTTGTTCAGGAATATTGTGAATCAATGAAAATTTAGAAATGCACCTATTATAGTATCCACTTAAAGAATAGATGACTGACTATTGTCAGATAAATTTGACCACATTCAGTGCTTTGGCATGGAATACATAATTATCCAACTTGAAACTTAATTGCATTAAACTAAGTAGTGAGTCAGTCTGGCTGGATATTTGTATACTCTTTGCAGACGCTGGATTGTCATCTGTCATCTGTCATTTGTCATCTGATCTGAAATACACATTGTCAGTCACGTTAGTATCGCTATGACTACCAATTACCATGGCCCGGATGTGGGCGTGGCCATAATTCTTTGGGAAGTCTAAAGTGTCTTCAATAATACAACACCACCTCACAATTCGTCTGCAATTAATTTGTCAACACTTTAGGAAGTCAAGATTGTCTTCAATAATACAACAACACATCAGATAAATACTAGAAGAGTACTAGAATCAAATTTGTATACTCTTTTCATGAAATTGATTGGTTGTCTATGTAATACATGCCATTTTCGGTGCAATGACTTCGCCAGGGAGTGAGCTTCTAAAACTTGTGTGCATGCACACTGATAACCGTAAACTATATATTGTTTTATCCATATAGCCTCCTGCGGCAACGCCAGACCCAAACTGTTTTACAATCAGTTCGGCAGCCGGCAGTATTTGGATTACAACAGATTTTGGCTTGAAAGTTGAATTCATGCCGTCGGACGTATTTAGCATCATGGTTCCGAGACGTTTTAGGTAAGTCTGTATTTAAAGTTATTTTCAGCATTTGAGACGCTAACGAAATACATCAGACCTGCGATAGAGACATCAAATATTTGATTTATATATAATAAGAAAACAATCACATAAAACACACGTCAACATTAAAGCATAAATATATCTATAATTATCATCAATGTATATACACACACATTACCTATAATGTAGTGTATTGAATAAAAAATAAGGAATCTTAAGTAGACTAGAATAGCGTTTCAGAACAACCTGCAAACAGTCTTTATTTTTGGTACAATATGGGAAAATACAGCACTCATCAAATAAATAAGGTGCCGTATATACCAGGGTTAAGGTCATGCACATCGGTGGCCTACTTATTCTTACTTGTACTTATAAGTAGATTTTTTAGTATACTAGCTTCTACTTTGCAAATAATACATTTACTTATGACTTAATTTGATAATTGTATTTTTATTGAGTGTGAAATTGGCAAAATGTATGTTATTTTACGTGGGTCGTTTTAGTGGACTATAATGTTGGAATTCGATATTAATTTCTGTACATGGTTGCAATAACTAATTCGGCAATGAGATATATATGATTTTATAAATAATGGGTGATAAAGCACTCTCAATTTTAATTTGCATAAATGTGTGGCAGGCGGTAGGTAGAATTATGTATTGCTTTAGGTGGCCCGGAGCTAGCAAAAAACATCCACAAGGGTTTCTAATTAGTATAAACATGATACAGGGGTGATTATCATTATATAAGTATGTATTAACATTGCTACACCAGGAGCGAATGTATGCAGTAATTATACAACCGTAGGCCTATATTTGTGGGGATCACTTATCATGCATACATGTACAGGTTTATTCAAACTGGGGTTGGCGTCAGATCATAATTCAACTCCAATGACCTGATGAATGCATTACTACAATATTAAAATTGCTTAGGGAAATCTAGTGATGGAAATCCATAAGATGCCATCATAAACAACTAACTCTAAACAATAGAAGACATATAGTCCGTGGTAGAGATGGCAAAAAATTGCGATTTGGTACCAAATGGAGGTACCATTTTAGCCATACATCTCAGGAGTCTAAAATGGTATGATGGATGTAAGTGGTAGGTTAAGGTTAGAAAAATGACTTTGTTTATATGTACTATCGTATTACTTTTATGATTCTCTCGCGGCAAATTCTACCATTATGTCATGTAAGTGATGAATATTAAGATGCCCGTGCGACCATTTCAATGCCGAAATTCATGCAATTGTGACTGAGAACACAAAAACACACTTTGATCGAATTTAAATCAATTTAATATGCGAAATAACCCCTTAAGCACTGAAAAAAACAGACGAATCAAACGACATGCTACGATTTGATTAGGAAAATAATCAAAATCATAATAAGTAATCAGTGGAGATTATATTCATCATATACACAGTCATGTACTTCAACAACTTTCATTATAAACACTATGACATCAAACACATTTTGGGCGGGGGCCCTAGGGTAGTGGTTAGCACCGCTGCCTTTCACGCCAGAGTTCGGGGAGTCTCGGCGGTTTGAAAGAAACAAGAATGTTTCTTCCCCATCCACGTGTGAAAGTCAGTATTGTGGGGAGCCTCCGTGACCGAGAGATAGCGTGCTCGGCCTCAGACCGCCAGGGCTCAAATTTCGAATCCTGTGTCTGGTGGACAGTGTCATCTCAATCATCTCACCATCCTCAGGAGGTTCTCCTGGCCCAGTTTAGCCTATATGTGCACAAAGGAGGCTTAAAGCCCGATTCATTTCACTTATCAAACACATTTTACAAGCCGATCACATGATTATATTTTTATAGATATGTCAATGCAGATCACAACAAAGTTTAAATAAAAACTTATTAAAGGTATTTTATATTGCGAAAATAAGCCTTTCAGCACTAAAAAATAAAATCCAGACATATCAAGTGAATTTATACGATTTGACTAGGACATAAGCAATATCTTGATGAATATTCATTCCAGATATTATTCATCATCAGTGAAATTTACAATATAAAGTATAGTACAGCTAGTTAGTCTAAAAAAATGTGGGTAGGGTTTGTTTTGTGGGAAAAGCATGAAAATTTGTACAGTTCTAGATTTTTATGTGCTGATTCATATAAGAGAAAGACCCCAATTGTTTTTTTCCTCTGGAATGCTCTGCATTGCATAAATCCAAGATGGCCGCCACGTGATATTTGCTAAGTCAATTGCAGTGACAGTGAGGCTGAAAAAGTAGAATGAACACATTTTTAACATTCAATAGTGATTCAGGAAGACCCAATCAATTTTGCACTCTAGAATGCTCTAAATTGCATCAATCCAAGATGGCCGCCGCGTGATATTTGCTAAGTCAACTGAAGTGCCAGTGATTCAGAAAAAGTAGGGTGAAAACATTTTTAACATTCAATAGTGATTCAGAAAAAGTTTGCTGGCACACTAGCTTAATAATTTTGTTGACAAAATATGCAAAATTTATATACATTAACAATTTTGAAAATAAACAATAATCATAGTTTTGCAAGAAATTGCCAAAAAAATAAGATTTAAACTTTTTTTCCAAATTAGCCATTGTGGGCTATGTATTTGTGTAAATAAACATGCGTTACGTTTGTGGGTTGTGACTCGTAAATGAAAATGACGAGTAATACTATGGAACTGTAGACGGACATATTGTAATGTAATATATGACTTTGATAACCTACAGAAAGATAAGTGATTTTCGCGGGTCTAGGAACTATAACAAAAAATGTCAATTATACAATTTATTCTATTGTAGCTCCATCAGTTTTATATAACTTTTCTTTAAAATACAATGACATGAGGCCTACACTCTACATTTAATACAAACTTGCATATTATATTATTATTAATGTATGTTAAAGCCATGGATAAAAAAATATACACGTATTCAAAATGTACCCAAAACTACTCCTTACAACGTTTGTCATTGAATATATTACATTGCACATCCTTCTTTGACATGTGAATGTGCAATTTGGATCATTTCGCTTGCATTTACATCGCCCTGTACATTTTATGAGCTGACTGCAAACCTGAGATACCTCTGGAAAAGTTGTCAAAAAAGGAACATAGGGGCCTAATTGTGTTGTCTGGCAAAATAATTAATGCCTAACCCCAAACATATCCTTCTTGATATACAGTACCTTTGCAATGCTGCAATAACGCTGCTTCAGTAGGGTGAATAGTTTCTAAAGTTCTTAACCCCTGGTGAAATAGTTGTTTCCTAGCTACATTGACATCAATCAGGTCACAAGTTCTGCTGTATAATAGGACAACAAACATCTGCATAATATCAAATATATCTATTGAAAAGTGATAAAAGGGGGAGTCAGGCTAAGGAGAGCATCTGTCAGCGAATGGAAGACATTCCAGACTCCCCAATAAAGTTTTTTCCGCGTCCTGCAATAGATGAAACAGTGTACCAGCCGGTGAGTCCGTGAAACATTGGGAGGGCTTTAGACCTATTTATTCCCATAACTGAGTGATATAATTTTTTGCTGCAACTGTAACAGACAGTGCAACTACGTCTGTATCTACAGTTCTTATAGCTACACACCTGTGCCCACGCATAACACAGTCCGCAACATGTATCATGAGTCTTCTGATAACACCAGCTTCTTCACCCTGACATGGCGATCCAGTTCAGAAGTGTCTTGAGCATTGTTGGTACAAACAACCTGTGTATCGTAGGTTATTACCAATATTTTATCCCCAGGTGGGGAACTTCAGCAAGTATATGCTCTGCTAGGAAATGAAATAGGTACGTCTTATTGTCATCTACACATGGGAAATCTGCCCAGTTTGCAGGAAGCGGGCTTGTTCCTGTAACATGTCTGCGACTACCTGTTACCCTTTTGTCCCCCGCTTAGGGACATACCTATCCCATTATATACGAAATCAAGTCTACTGACTTTTTCAAGTTGTCTTAGATGTATGCTACAAAAATAGAAGTTGCATATACATCAAATGTCTTTGCTCCCTTAGATGTAGGTGACAGCTTATGGATAGCAGTGGCACCATCCAGTAACTCAGTATCAAAAAGTGGAATCACCTGATTCGGTTGTGATACTTGGAGACACTGTAGTTTTAGCGCTTTGTCTCATCTGATGGGGGATACACTTGATTTTCGTGCTGAAAAAATGTGTCAAATCTCCATCTCTTGCCTGACAAGAAATATAGAATCTTGAGAAAAGATAACAATTTGTTTTTAGTGACGCAACCTGGTAATTAGTTTTGCTATGGGCTGTCTTAGGTTGTTTTGAAAATAGCAAAAATCTGCTCTTCGTTATTGTGCTAGTGATGGCTTTTGACAAATCACTGACCTCTCTTGGATATATCATGCTGCTTCTTACGACAGGCTCCAAAAGATGTCTACAAACAATATAGAGCATTATCTTTATCTAAAAAATGGGTTTTCCATTTCTTCATATCTTTTGCATTTTTTTGAAACTGAATTTGAAAAGAAGACGTCTGTTTGTGGTGTTTACTATCCCTGCCTACATGTTGTGTGTACTCAAGTTCATTTACAAGCCTTGTAACCTATGAACCGACTATCATCCATCCAAACAATGCACCAGAATGTTCGGCGATGCCTACTGCGCCACCGTCTCCCTCATTTAGTTGGTTTAGCTGCTCATCGTTTTGGTCTAAAGCAATTGAAGAAATAACTTGTGTGGATTTCTGTGCAGGAAAATGACATTGTACAGATTGATCATAAACATCATGATGTGTGTCATGAAGTTGCACCATATCTCCAATGTGGACGGGTAACCACCGGGCGTAATGAGTATGGTCAAGGGCATACATCCAAGGGGCTAGCTTGCCCAGGCACTCGATATATAGTTGGAAATTACGCTCCCTGAAAGCAAGCACATACTGTAACAACAATAGTTCTAGTTCCAACGTTTTACCCCAATGCAGAAATTGGGGGTGAGCTTGTGCCTCTTCAGCACACCACTCATCAAAAGAAAGTACTTTTACACCACTATTATGTGTCTCTTGTGTATTTGTCATATGCAGCGCACTGTAGTGCTTACATAGCTGCTGCTGCTACCCGATGAGCCCATCGAGCCCCCCCCCCCCCCAACCATAGCATCAGCACTTCCAGGAGAAGTGACATTGTACTCTTCGATAGCCCGCACCACCCACTATCATCCAGTTCCCCAATACACGGAAAGAAGCCATTTCGATGTGTAAGCATCCCATAATTAAAAAGAGCTTGGTTTCACCATATGTATCTGGCCACAACCATTGTATATCTAATTAATGACGCATGCAGTACATTTGTACCTACATCAATGTTACCATCTATGACTTGTACAAAACGCTGCACATTGACAATACTACCTGGAAGTACATCAGTATAATATTCTGGCAAAGCGTCAATCTGAAAGTTATACTTATTTTCATGGTTTATTCAAATACCCTATCATTTCCAGGTAGGCCTCAGGCACTGTTGGATGTTGAATTGAAGATGTAGCCGTACCATGAAAACTATCCTCGGCAGATTTTGAGCTAGTATTGTCATAAATATTATCTACGCCCCCTGTTGTGCAAACCCCTTATTTGAGTCTTGGAGGATGTAGAACCGTATAATGTAACCAGACGTATAAAGTAACCGGTTACATTATACCTCTGGTTACATTAAGCGGTCACAGGGTAAAACGTAATTTGAAACCAGCACTGACGTATAATGTGACCGTTCCTTTTATTGTCCGTAATTTACCCCATAAAAAACAGTCTTGATATAAAAGGGCACATTTTAAAACTAATTGATGGTATTCAATAATGTCATTGTTATACTTTAATCCTCGAATAAAATCAGGACGTTATCCTCGTGTAGTGGCTTAGCGCTGCGCCTGTCACGCCGAGGCTCGCGGAAGCCCAAGTAGTCTTTTTAAAAGAGACATGTCTACATTAGTTTATTTCTGATACTGAATTTATGAAATTAATTTATCAAAATTAAGAAACCACTACCCCATTGAAATACATGAAAACTGTCATAAATACACATTACGATTTTACTTCTTTCTGCCCTCCTAACCATGTATTTGCCGCATAGCATGATAAAGCCTGGACCGTGTTTTTTTCAAACCAATTCCGATATGGGTTTGCTACCCAGATAGATTTTGAAATACACCCCCTAGTATGTAAAAATGCCACCACAGTTTAAATTGGGCTAAAATTATTTCACACACCAGACACACATCATTTGGAATTACATACTTCGGATATCAGATTTCTTTTCAAACAAAACTTAACTTTGCACTTCAGACTCTATGTCACATAATTGAAGATGGCCTGGAGCAGTGTGTAGAGATGCGTGCTTGTAAAGTCGGAGAGCGCGGGTGTCGTCCCTCGCTCTGGCATTCAGGTTTCAAAGAAACAAGATATTTCTTACTCGCTCAGTAAAGATTCAATATTGTGGGGAGCCTCCTTGACCGAACGGTAGCTTGCTTGTGATGGGACCACCAGGGCTCGAATTTTGAATCCTGTGTCCGGAGGGCAGTGCCATCTCATTTGTCTCACCATTCTCATGTTGTATTGGCAATATGTGAACAAATGTAGATTAAAGCCTCATTCATTCATTCATTTTTACTGTCCGTTTGGCATGTTTATTCACTTGTCCGTCTGTCCGTCTATTTGTTCGTTCTGTCGTTCGTTCGTTCGTTCGTTCGTTCGTTCGTTCGTTCGTTTTTTCATTCGTTGGTTCATTTTCATTCAATTGGCGTTTGCCGTTATTTCGCTAATTCGTTGGCTCGTTATTGTTCGCCCCTGTTTGTTGATAGTCCTGATTCCTTTGTTTATTTACTTCTGTAACTTGATCAATCTTCAATCGAAGAATGACTTCTTCCATGTCAATGAAATATAAACTGGCATAGATTGAGCCTGCTGTTAAATGTTCATTTGGAGAGAAAGTGTGGCACATACAGGCCGACACTAGACATAGTTGTAATACTAGACATAATTTTAATATCGGAAAGGGATCATCAAAAAGTATTATTACTTTCGTGATGAATAGGAGACCATAACACAGGTATATCTATCTAAATAATTAAAGTTGTTCAACTGTTTTAGTGTTGCATTTTTCATTCATTTGAAACTCATTGGTGACGCAAATTTCAGCTTCAGATGAATGACAAATACCCTAATAATGTTAGGTCTAATACGTAAAAATCAGTGCTTTATTTGGGATCTGAACGCATTTGCCCACATTTTTTTTTTGTTATTATTTATTTAGGAAACATGAACTGATTGATTGATTGCTTGATTTGTCACTGATTTGAATGCGTCATGTTATTATTATAACAATAATGCGTCATGTTATTATTATATTCCAGTCAATCTAAAAAAAAAAACTATAAAAAACTGCAACAATTATTTTGTTTCCTTCAGTCATGCCTTATAATTAAGCCAGATTCATTCGTTCGTTCGTTCATTAGTTAGCTCGATCTTTCATTCAATAATTCATCCACGCATCCACTGATCCGAATAATCAATCCGTCCATCCACCCATCCATTCATCCATCCATCCATTTATCCATCCATCCATCTATTCATCCATCCATCCATTCATCCATCCATCCATCCATCCATCCGTCCATCCGTCCATCCATCTATCCATCCATCCATCCATCCATCCATCCATCCATCCATCCATCTATCTATCCATCCATCCATCCATCCATCCATTTATCCATCCATCAATCCATCCATCCATCCATCCATCCATCCATCCATCCATCCATCCATCCGTCCGTCCGTCCATCCATTTATTCATCCATCCATCCATCCGTCCATCTATCCATCATTCATTCGTCCGTCCACCCATCTATCCATCCATCCATCCATTTATCCATCCATCTATCCATCCATCCATCCTCATATCCATCCATCCATCCCTCCTCATATCCATCCATCCTCATATTCATCCATCCATCCATCCATCCATCCATCCATCCATCCATCCATCCATCCATCCATCCATCCATCCATCCATCCATCCATCCATCCATCCATCCATCCATCCATCCATCCATGCAATCATTTCAGTACCGACTTTTCATTTCCGCCGAACATCCGTGGGAACCTAAGCTGCCACATCTCCAGCTCAGCATCTACAGAGTCAATTGATGGTAGCAGATCACCATATTCGTCTTCGATATCACGCCATATATGTCATGTGTTGAGATTTGCTCGAAGCGAGTGTGAAATGTATAAAGCCCCGTGAAGTGGTGGTGACAAAATTTCACAGGTACACTCTTTGTCGACTATGAATATTTATTATCACAATGATTGAAACAGACTTGATTATCCCTTGGATTAAAAAAAATAAAACCATAGGCTATAATATACACTTATGAAAATGAATGAACAAATTAAGTGAATAAACATGAGAAAATGAATAAACATAGTAAAGTGAATAAACATGAGAAAGTGAATAAACATGAGAAAGTGGATAAACAAGATAAAGAGAATAAACATGATGAAATGAATAAACACGATCATTAATTATTAAATTTAAAAAATGTTAAAATATAAAAAATCATTGAAATTATTAAAATGAATAACAATAATTATAAAGTATTTGTCATTTGCCCTTAACAAGACGAATGGCTATAATGTATATATGTGCATATCACAGCGATGCAACTAAACTGGAGTTTTGCATTGATCATCAGATCATTAGGCCCTATGTCTGTCTGGTGTCGGTGATCATGAAAAGTCCCCCTCCACAAGATATTTAGGATTAGACCAATCTGATGTATGTGTTTACCTCTATGTCCTACAGGGGTGGGGGTCAGTCGAGCGTGACAGCAATAAGTCACTGCGTACCATTGCGCCATAGTGTCTGTGATCTTTACACCTACGACTAGCCTCAAATTGTAGCCGTGAATGTTTTGATTGCAGTCCCGGACAAGAAGTTATATAATGGTTTTTAACAAATACGCTTTGAAAATTTGAAGGTACGCATTTGCGTACCTTGCGTATGCCTGCAGGCGCGCTTGGTTTCTTGTTAGAATATTGAATCCTGTTTGAGAACTTACAATCTGATTGTTTGTATTACACTGACGTACCAATGTAATCGTCAGCCTACCTGCGACCACTGCAAACCTAATTAATTTGCTCGGACGGACAGACGGACGGATGGACGATAAACTGACAGTAAACGGCGGGCGAACAATGAGCGAGCAGACAGCCAGATGGAAGGGTTGAAAATCCGTCTACATAATGTTTCTGGTAGGCTGACAAGGCATACAACTGTGTCGAAACACTCTTTATTATTCATTTTTCATATAGGCCTACTTAATAGTGGGCGAAAGTTAGAAAATAATAAAATCGCTATATTTTTAAAAAGCTACTCCTTTGAGATATCCATCACACATTCTTGACACGCCCTAGGCATGTCTAAGAAGGTGGAAGGTGTAAATGTTTCGTTTGGCACCTCCGAGTTGTACCAACTTTTGGTCTGTATCACGGACTAATATTTCAAACATGTAAAGTTAAGTGACATATTTGCTTTTCATTTCAGTCCATGTATATCAGCGTCCGGGCCTGTGCCTTCTTACCAATTAGCAGTTGTGATAAGAAATCCAGGTCACTTCCATTCACTTTTTTAGTGCAGAGACCAAATATTGTTGCTAATAATTTAGCATATGCAGCTGTCAAGCCAAATGAAATACACTCTGAGGTTGATAAATTCTACTCAGTTGATTTAGTCTAATTTATCTTCTGTGTATTTATGTATTACATATTGAAAATTACGGCAATGTACTTGGGACATTTTGAAAAACCCTGTACTTGTACTTGTACTTGTAATTGATGATTTTCAATGTACTTGTACCCGTGTGTCATGTGGATGGTCTTGCCCCAACTCTGGTACATACACACATCCCGAATAAGACACACACGACATATCCCCCATACCGTGCATTGTTAACTATGACAAGAATGAAATCACCGTGCAAATTGAGTTTTTACAAATATTAGAATATGGGTTTGCCATTTTTCCATATATTTTACCTTGTAAATATTTGATGGAAGAAAATAGAACGGAAATATTGAAAACCCCCAATTTGTTTATATATACACAATCATCATCTGATAAACATATACATTTTAATATAAGTTTGAAAACAATTGTTCACATATAGCGAAAATAGCGAAAATGCAATCTTCAACAGCAAAATCACATTTGCACCGCCTATCGGCTCTGATGAAGCGGAAAAAATACTTTTAAATTTACCTGGAAAAAGTTATGATCCAATCCCCACTAAAATGTTAAAATCTTTTATGTTTCGCTGGGTAAAGTCACAGAAATAGTTAATTTATCACTTGTTTGAGGAACATTTAAAACATAGCTTTATGTGCCATTGCATAAAAACATCTCTAATGTACATGTATCAAGCGATGACATGAACAAATTATACACCAGTAACCTAAAATCTTTATAAAAAAATCATAGTAAATCAAATTGGCTCATATCTTGAAAAGAAAATCTAGCCAATATTTACCAATCAGCATAAAAATGTCATTCCAATGACTTAACTGCCTTACTGAAAGTTGAAAATGACATTATTCTGAATATGGACGAAGGAAGGGTCACCGCATTCGTTATTGAACCACAGGAGCAAGACACATATATTATCAAATGCACAATTCAGTTTTGATACGTCACTGATGGGTTGTGTCAATAGACAAATAAAGCACCACCTCATATATATAATGTTAGTTTCTAC
Source organism: Flabesymbios commensalis (assembly GCA_964017125.1). Classification (NCBI taxonomy): domain Eukaryota; kingdom Metazoa; phylum Annelida; class Polychaeta; order Terebellida; family Flabelligeridae; genus Flabesymbios; species Flabesymbios commensalis. Next base: position 124,228,456 of record OZ024902.1, on the reverse strand, counting down.
TCACAGGGAAACTGGCCGGCCTCGATGGCTTATCCGTATAAAGAACCCTTGAAGTCATTTGCAAAGAGTAGGGCATAGTACTGAGTTTGGACCTCCACTTGTCGCGATAATTCCATGATTTTGCAGGAAGCAATGTTCACTCACTGTATGTCATCCGTCAAGAAAACTAAATACTGATGTATATTATTTTTCTACAACAGTGGCCTGCTGACTGGGATCTGTGGAGATTGTAATGGTAATTCAGCTGACGATCTGAACACGAGAAATGGAAACCCAACGACTGGCTCTAATCAGAACAGGTACAATCAAGTGGGAGATAGCTACCTGGTACAAAGGTAAGTATTAAATTATTGCATATTAATCCTTTACTTACAAATGCAAACCCGATTATTTTTGTTGATTATTTCACACTAGTTTTCTGATCACCGTTGATGATTGCTTTGCACCAAAGCCTAGATTTCGAAGCACAAGCGGTTTGAGAATAAAGTTTGATTTCAAAGTTTACTACGTAGGGATGCCTTATGACCAATTTAGAAAGGCTTACTATGCATCTTCTAGAGCGGCCTCCAATTGATCTTGTTTATGAAACTATGGACACTAAGATTTGGTTCAGTACATAAAGTGCTGGGAAACAATCAGAAGACCAGTAACTATGAAGTTACATGACATAACTTAAAGTTGCATAAGAAATAACATTGTTTTTAACTTATATAAGTAAAATATATCAAGGCGATCGATTAAAAATCAAATTTCGATGTGTTGTATTTTTTTTATGAAATGACGTTATTGAAAATATGGTTGCAAGGTATTTATTACCAGAATACTTACAGGTAAGAGGTTTAAGTAGTTAATACAATATGAGTGCCAGCGACATGTTACAACTTACAACGCTGAATAATGTTGCATTTATAACCATAGAAACCTAACGGTTTTTCTCAATTTGAAATCATAATATATGTTTTAGTTAACTCGTTCCCCTTCATTTGACTACCTATGTTAATATACTACGATTAAACACTTGTGCGGCCACAACGTGTTATGTCTTTTAAATAATCTACAGTTTGCTCATTTATGCTTTTTATTATACATTAGTTGCCAAGGTAAGAAGAGGCGCAAAAGGGCTAATCGCAACACCCGCGATGTCAACTCGGATCAATTCTGCTGGTTACTGGATGTCGACCACGGTGACAATCCATTCATGGAATGTCTAGAGGAACTGGGATATGATTTGTTTGATGGGTTCCATGAGAGTTGTGTGATTGACATCACGGCAACTGAAAATGAAGATGACAAGAAGAATGTTGCTTGTGATATACATAAACTTCTAATTAGAGAATGTACGGCTGTTGGCATCTATATCGACCCGACCTGGACAGATCTCACCGGATGCCGTAAGTCAGTTTTCTCCTTGGTATTAAAGGGTCATATATGTCACTCTATAAAGTGACAAATATAACCCTTTCATCCCGGAGGCACGACTTGAATCAAGTACAGGGGCATTAACATTTCACAGTACAACGCAATTGGAACAATGAGGCCAGACAAGACAGTGCCATTTGAAAAAAAACATTTTATGTTGTGTTATTATTGTTTATATAATTTCCGCCTCAAAAGCCCCCCCCCCCCCCCAGGCGAGATTTTTTAACGAAATAAAGAGTTTAGAATGCAAACTGATAGACCCTAATGTTGGCAGTTTTTTTAACAGACAGCATGACTATAGTAGGCCTAATCATCACATATGTGGTATGCATTTATAGACTTTTTACATTATTATATGAAAGTCATCTATGTCACAGATATACTAATAGTCATCTATGTCACAAATATAATAACAGACATCTATGTCACAGATATAATAACATTCATCTATGTCACAGATATACTAATAGTCATATATGTCACATATATAATAATAGTCATCTATGCTACATATATAATAACGGTCATCTATGTCACAGATATACTAATAGTCATCTGTGTCACAGATATACTAATAGTCATCTATGTCACATATATAATAACTGTCATCTATGTCACATATATACAAATAGACATCTATGTCACAAATATACTAATAGTCATCTATGTCACATATATACTAATAGTCATCTATGTCACAGATATACTAACATTCATATATGTCACAGATATACTAACATTCATATATGTCACAGATATACTAATAGTCATCTGTGTCACAGATATACTAATAGTCATCTATGTCACATATATAATAATAGTCATCTATGTCACATATATACAAATAGACATCTATGTCACAGATATACTAATAGTCATATATATGTCACATATATACTAACAGACATCTGTGTCACATATATACTAATAGTCATCTATGTCACATATATACTAATAGTCATCTATGTCACAGATATACTAACATTCATATATGTCACAGATATACTAACATTCATATATGTCACAGATATACTAATAGTCATCTATGTCACATATATAATAATAGTCATCTATGTCACATATATACAAATAGACATCTATGTCACAGATATACTAATAGTCATATATATGTCACATATATACTAACAGACATCTATGTCACATATATACTAATAGTCATCTATGTCACAGTTATACTAACATTCATATATGTCACAGATATAATAATAGTCATCTATGTCACATATATAATAACAGTCATCTATGTTACAGATATAATAACATGTTTCAGCTCAATGTCGCCCGCACCTGAAAAGCCATGAAGAAGCCTTGACTCCTAACGATGTTGACTGTGAACTATGGGCAGACGACGAATTTGATGCCTACGTTTTATGTGAGGACATCTGCGTCAAACCACAGCATGCATGTCAACTAAGGGAGTACTTTCAATATGGCTGGATAACTGAAGTATGCCAAGGAGAAGGTACTAGTCAATTTTCTATCTCGGTACCCACCCACCATCCACCTCTGGGGGACTCGTCGGAACAGGTCGCGCTTGTACAGCTGAAGTTGGCCCAATTTTAAGACTAATTAAATAAATACTAAACATACTAAAAGCTCATAGGAGTAATAGTGCAATTTAAATTTGAGACACAGACGCAGTCGGAACAATTGATAATAGCCTACCTTTTGCCACCACTGCCTTACAAAAAAAATCCACCCAAAAATAGTATGCAAATGTTGTCACGTCTGGCTAAACTACTTTGTGTATTATTTTTATGTTAAACACTATATTTTACAGTAAGTATTTTTTTAATAAAATTGTAGCAACACGTCTCGAAATTGAATCTCAAGTGGCTAACATGTCGTTAACATCGTAGGCCTACGTAGTTCAGAAAGGTGTTTCTAATAACAAAATGTGCGAGGAGTGGTTTTCTTGGCGCGTTTGTAAAGTTCAAATAGACATGGCCTTGACCTGACTACGAGCTTTTTAACAAAATACGAAAGGTTTTCCTGAAGGCTGCAAGCAATGGATTGGAAATTATTGGCCATCACAGCATAAAACTGCGGAGCCCAATAATATACCTATTATGACAGTAAACATTCTGTAAAGATTCATCAAGTTGCTATATAGGGCCTTTCACAGCTATTGAACGAGCGTGATGCGAGCAAAAATTCACACTATTTCCCTTGCTCAAGCACTTTTAGAATGCAAAAACGTCCGATGTTGTTGTTATACAGTAGAAACATATCAGTAACTCGCAAATCCAAGTCTTATAACAAAACGTGTCCGTTTTCTCGGAAATCAACTTTCAACATAACTGTGTACACTCGCAAAATCTGATTTTTTAATTTTACGAAATCATGTAGGCCCTAATTAATTTTACCTAGTGTAAGGGGTTCTGGGAATGTCGAAGGGATATACCCCCAGACATCGAGGGTGTTGTTGGTCGAGGGTTGTGGATCGAGGGGTCGAGGGTGTCGAGGGGGGTTTGCAGATAATCCAGTTCAAAACCTGCCTGTCCAACAGCTTTTGGTATTTAAGTGAAAAGTCGAAATTGACTATATTTAGTAGCATTCGAGCATTCAACAGTGCAAAATCATTTCGGTATCAGACAGTGTACTTAACCACTACATGGGGTGTAAGTACACTGTATACCCTGATACCGGAACACAAGGAACATTATCAAAGCTAAACTATGAATTGTAAGTGTTCTATTCATTTATTCTGGTGGAATAGCTTAGCAATATTTCCCATACATAAATATTCCTATTACTTTTCACTAAAATATTTCCTATATAATAATAGATAAATCGGCCAGAAGTTCGGGTAGGGAACTTTATAAGATCCAATACACATGCATGTACATGAATGTCTATGTTTTCAACATATCAAGTACATTTATTGATGATGTGTATAATTGTTTTGTTGCAGTACGACGTCAAATTCCATATACGTCGCCCGATGTTTTCGACTTCAAGCCCTGTACATGTGGTAGGGTTTTTTTATTGAGATATAGACTACTTTAACATAGTGTTGTATTAGCACTGTGACCAAATAGTTGTTCATTTTACTGGTGCCATAAATGGCTTATTGAGTTCCCGCTTGAATAAATGTTATAAGGTCTATTTTCAAACTATTTAGTGACAAGACAAGAGACATGACAAGACAAGTTTATTCAGCCAATACAATGCCGGGACATCAACATACTGAAGCTAGTATACACACGTGTACCCATCAAACTCATTTAACAATATAGACAGATTTAAATTATACTGATATCATCGCTGGTTTAAGCAATGTAAAAATATAATAATAATAACTGGAAAACCGTAATTCGCACACCTCACTTCGTGATGCATAAATATCTTTGATAACATTTAGACAGTGCCGCGAAAACTCAGCGTTCACTTCAAAATTGAACAATAATTGTATAATTTTATTAGGATAGTTCTTTTCAATTTTTATGTTCAGATTTGTCATATTTTTTGCCCTTTTAGCCTTGTTTATTCTATCACTGACACAAGTTTTAAATTTCCCATCGGAACTGATGATTAAACCTAAATATTTATAGGTATTAACTTTTTCAAGACAATAGTTAAGAATATGAAAGTTTTCCTTTGCTATATAATTTCGTTTCGACATAGTCATTATGTTTTTTTTTTTTTCACATTTACTGACAATCGCCATCGTTTACAGTAGTTTTCTAGTTTATTAAGACATACTTGTAAGCCATTTGCACTTGTTGAAATTAAGACCAAATCATCTGCAAATGATAAAGAACTGAATGACAGACCATCCAAACATATCTGGTAACATTCTGAATCAAAAAGATCATGCAAGTTGTTCTGAAATAAATTAGCTAAGGTAGGACTAAGATTGCATCCTTGAATAACACCACAATTACTGCTAAATGACTTTGATAAACCTTTATTATTTCTAACATGACATTTACGATCAGCATACATATATTTTAATGTGTGATATATCTTCCCGGTAATACCACAAGCAATTAATCTGTATAACAATAATTCTCTGTTAATAATATCGAAGTATTTTCGAAAATCCACAAATGCAATATATAAACGTTTTCCTTCTTTGTGAAAATACTTTTGGTGAATAGAATTTATTATAAAAAGATTATCTTCTGTACGGTGGTCATTTCTGAAACCACATTGGTTTTTAACAATAATATTATTGCATGCTTAAAAATGCTGGATCCGTTTGTTTATCATTAAGTTGAACAATTTTCTAAAACATCTTGATATTGATATCCCTCTATAGTTATTAGTATCAGCTTTATCACCACACTTATAAATCGATGTGATGATAGCTGTATTCCACATTTTGGGATATATACCCTTACATAGTATATCACTAAATGCAGAGCGTATAATTTCCAATAATACGGGTGGGACATTTTTTAAACATTTCATTAGATATGGAGTCTATTCCACAGCTTTTATTCGTTTTCAACTGTTTAGTGGCATGAATGATTTCATCGATCGAAAATTCATTATCTAGTGGGCCACATATCTCATTTGTTTTTCAATAGAAGGTAATGCAGCTTTCACATACTTGAGAAAATTATTATCATAATACTCCTCGTCATCAGGATTAAACAAGGCTTTAAAATAATGTACCCATTCATTTGAACTTATAATATCTTTATCGTACGTTTTCTTACAAGCTAATCGTTTTATGCCCTTCCAAAATTTACTTGGATTACCCTTAGATATAGCGACTAGATGGTTCATTTCTTGCTCTTTCAGCTTATTTCTAGCAGCATAAATAATGTTTTATATGCTCTTTTCGTCCTTAGAAAAGCAATGCGTCTTTTTTTAATATTCGTTGTGTCTATTGTGTATTGTCTACGAGATTACCTAAAATTTCTTTTAGCTTCGGCTATTTCATTGGAATTTATTATATGATTTTTGTTCACAACTTTGTTTGTATTACTGTTTACTCGTAGGCTGCCAGTCCTTTGTCCCATTGTACGCGTCCCTGGTGGTATATTCCTAATGTGGTTTTTTTGCAGAGTGTGAGAAATCGCGATGGACTAAGTGGGGACTAGAAAACCAGCCTCCTACCAGCTTGTGTACTGTAGACAAAGTAGAGGTCTGGAGCGATCAAGAAATCTACTCCATCTGCAGCGGCGAATGTGAAGATGAGCTGTTCTGCGCTGGGGATGGGAATGTGGTCGGCATACGCTACCTCACATGTCAGGGAGTTGATGGTAAGTGCTGCACAGAGATCTGATAAAGACGACTTTGTGACCCAGCAAGCACAATCAAAAAAAGAACCAATGCTATTTTAATGTTGGGCCAGAGTCGTAGACGATGACCCAACATTAAAACAACATTGGCTTTATGCCTCGTGTTACCTTTGGAGTTGATATCTTACCACATGAATAAATTATTGCGCGATCTGCTCGACATATTGGCATAGTTTTTCACAATGCTTAAAAAGCGAAATTTATTTTAAGAATCAATGTATATATCAATGTATATATATATATATATATATATATATATATATATATATATATATATATATATATTTAATTGCAACATAGATAATAAGAAAAAACGTAATTATTTTTAGTTATCTCTTGTTCGATGTTGACAAATTGTGTATTTATTGTCTCTTGTTTATTAAATTATTGTCCTCCCATACCATGTGGCGATATACATTTATGTACTTAGGTCACTCTCATTAAAAATAATGGTGATTAAATGAGGAAAAAGTCTCAAATAAAATCAGGGGAGTGCGAGAAAAACATTTACCAACAAATACCTTGGACCGATTTCTGTAAAAGTAAAAAAAACACTTTGAACCAAATTCTGGAAAAGTTGATAAGGGCGACCAGAAAAAATTGGACCGCAACGAGGGCGACCAAATAAAATAAAATTGACCTATTTTTTAAAAAGTCAAAGAGGGTGGAAAAAAGACATAGCTGAGTCAATGTTTTTTATTCTAAAACGAACTGTTTTATGTCGGACATTGACAACCTCCCAATGCGCGCTGGGCAGAAAAAAAATCTGCGCGCTCATCTAAAACAGAGAAAGCAAAAAGTGACTTTAATCATATTTACAAAATAGTGTATTTATTGCATCTTCTTATCAGTACATTGTCCTCGCATACCATGGGAATATAATTATATATTTATGCGCTTATTTTTAATTCATTTTGTTTCAGGCCGGATTGAGCAGCGACTTCACCACGAAGATGTCAGCTGTGACTGTGTTTACGGTGACTGAACAACCGTACACGGGACGTTAACCTAATAATGGTTCATTGATGGGCCGGCGGCGGAGATGCTGGCCAACATCTAACCAGCAATAGGATGACGTAGCGTGGTAACTGGATGTAGACATGTTCAGTTCACAAAAAAAATGTCCAAATGAACATTTCTCGCAAATATACTTCGACAAATGCCTACATTTCTTCAATCATTAAACTACTTTTTTTAATAATAACACCTGCTGAAACTATACTTGTTTAAGTTTAGTATGTACTAAAAGACTGAATAAAATCGGTTGTTCATATTTGGCACACATGACTTTTTATCTTTATCATGAGTTATTCTGAAAATGTTCCCACATGTGTGGCTCAATAGATTGGATCAGGTATATCGTTTTACCCCTTATATAAATAACAACTGCATAAGGGCCTGTGATTGGCTGATCCTGTAATGTGCCACCCTCAAGACTATACTTGGTCCGTAGAATATAAATGCTGCCAGTCTTTCCTTTCCAAACCTTCCCTTTCCAGTCCCGTAGCTAGCATGATCATTTTACCACTAAGCATTCTCAAAACTTGTGTTTTGTCTAAAATTTTGGCTTGGCCACCTGTGTTGCCTCACTCCGCCTCGTTTATTTTGTCACCCAGGAAACGGATGTTTTAACCAACCGAGAAAGTGTCTTCCCAGAATACACGAGACGTTTACCCTATATTGGTTTAATGCTGATCCATCGTCTATCACGCTGGCCCAACAGTAAATCACATTGGCTTAACGTCTCGTGTTTACTGTCTTCGGACCAACCACATCTTAGAACATGATAGCCGTACGTACAACATTTTCAAGGCAATCACCGCGACACTAGAAAACAGTGCTTGTGAAACTTCATTTCAGAAAAATGGTTTAGAATGGGATGAAAAATCGCCCAAAACCATTTGCTACGGCGTATAGTCTATCATATACTTCAATTAGTGTTTTCAAATTTAAGGTAGGCCTGGAAAAATAGACGAAATTCATTCAGCATGGTTAACGTGCATCTTGGCATATGACGCTAGATTCAGGGGCAAATCCAGATTCTGAAGAAACGGGTGGGTTTCGGGGCCTGTCCCCAAGATTATTTTAGCATATTTCGGCCAACTTAGGGGACTTTTTAAAGAATTTGGCAAAAAATAGTGGAGGCCGCGGCCGGGTAGTCCCCCCTCTAAATCCACCACTGGGTCCTATTCATAATTGCCAAATAACTAGAAAATTGTGCTTACGTCCCAAGCAATTACCATCCGTTTTACATTCAATTTTGAAGGACTAGACTATTTTCTAGCCTTACAGCAACAATAGGCTTACCTTGTATATGTTATAAACGAATATTATATAGATTAAAAGTTGGACCATTTGACATGTAGGCCTAGTAAATTGCTAATTATTTTTTTTACTTATTACATCAGTACATACATATAAGGCTAGGCTATAGTCGGATTCACGTTAAACGTGGTTAATGATTTTCGCTGATTTCTCAGTGAATTCTCAACAAATTGTTATGAAATTTTATGAGTAATTTTATGTTGCCCTCTATAAAACCATTAGCTTCGTCTGAGAATTCCATATATTATCATATTATCTTTTTTTTATTTTTCTATAATTATATTATTATATTTTTCTTATTACTTTTTTGAAACTTCTCTCCCAAACAATTTAAAACAAATCATTAAATAGTAAAAATGGTCGGCTACATGGAGTTTACTCTACGGATTAACTCTGATTTAACGTAAAATCACTCTCAGCGCCCTTCAAATGTCTAACTATTTTCAGGATAGTCGCGCCATGAATGTCAAATAGTGTGTGTAAAATGAAAATGAGTTGAGTATTGACTGAGGAATCCGCGAAATTTATTCACCCTGGGTGATGAATTTAATGTGAATCTGACTATAGTGGCCTGTATCACTTACAATTCTTGATTTTATATAGACTCAAGTTACAGGGGCCTGTAAAATAAATTGATCAAGGCAGCTCTTTAAAAAATAGTAATCTTCAAGCCAAGCCATAGTCTATAGTAGAGTTAGGCCCGACGGCCGACTGGGCCTATCTATACTTACTATACTTAATTAATTAGAACTTGACATTTTACAAAATACTACATGGTAACTAGATTGCCAAAGATGAATGTAACATATCATAAAACGTTCAGAAAAGGCTTCCATTGTTGAAAAGAATAATTGAAAAAAACGGCACGCCCACGTGGGGCAAAAAGACCCTTGACAAAAATTGGGTAGTTTGTCTACAATGCAATGTTTAAAGTGCTTTCTGGCCCACCCCTATGTCAGGCGTACGTAAATAACCGAATGATAGACACAAAAAATCATGAATATCTGCTTCAATTCTTTCGAAAATTATACTGATCAATTTAATGTCTGATCTTTGTCAAATGGCGGTCGGGCGGGGGCCCTAGGGTAGTGGTTAGCACCGCTGCCTTTCACGCCAGAGTTCGGGGTTCGGTTCCCGGTCTCGGCGGTTTGAAAGAAACAAAAATGTTTCTTCCCCATCCATGTGTGAAAGTCAGTATTGTGGGGAGCCTCCGTGACCGAGAGGTAGCGTGCTCGGCCTCAGACCGCCAGGGCTCGAATTTCGAATCCTGTGTCTGGAGGACAGTGTCATCTCAATCATCTCACCATCCTCAGGAGGTTCTCCTGGCCCAGTTTAGCCTATATGTGCACAAAGGTGGCCTAAAGCCCGATTCATTTCATTTCAAATGGCGGTCATCTTGTAAAATGGTGGATTTCCGAGTTATGCTACAAATTCAAAAAAAAGCTTTCTGATCCTAGAGAAATTGTATTAATCAATGCATTAGTACGTAGGCCTATATATGCGAATCCTTATGGCAGGACCAAGCACTAAAATCCAAATCAGTGTTCTAATCAGACCTGGGTTCAATTCCGGAATTGATCTGGAATTAGACCTAATTCCAAGTCTAATTCGAGGAATTGGAATGGGAATTAACTTTTAAGGAATTGGAATTGAATTGGAATTAGTAAAAAGTAGGTGGAATTAAAAAATAAATTAAACCTTTTAATTTTTTCAAAAAATCTCAACACAAATGCAAAAACGTCAGATTGTAGTAGAGGGAGGAATCAGGTATTGTGAAAGTTGCACAGGCCTGTCACAGAGGCGTGTGGGGTGTTAAAAACACCGGACCGGTCGTTGTTCTCCTAGAGCGACAACGCACCCCGTAAAATTGATACATGTACATTCATGCAACTGCAACGCTGTCCCAATATTGAGCCAGCATTGGTAAATGTTTCATGCTCATCAGGGGTGGTTATGCTTCTATGGAGCACTTTAAGTCCCTATGTCAAATATTTCCATAAATGTACGCGTGGATATTATTTAATTGCGGGTATTGAACAGCTTCACTATTTAAAATTCGAAAAAAATGATGTCCAAATATAATATAATGTTTATGTGTAAAGTGAATCGTTTAATTTATATTCTCACTTATTGACACAGAACCTGCCACTTTAGTAATAATATACACAGTACATATCCCATATTAATTAGCGGTCAAATATCGAGTCGAAATTTTTTTCATAATACTTATCAATTCTATAGGTTATTGATATAATATGACGATATATACCCAATACACCAAGCGTTTGTATACGTTTTTCGGCAAGCATGAGGTGGGTGGATAAGGGGTGGCTTAGCTCTACCATCTAAGTCCTAAAGTCTCTCTGAGTCTGAGTCTGTCTTTGCATTTTTTTCTGATGTCTTTTCCAGTGGAATTACCAGAAGAATTATATCACAATATAAATATTACAGACGTAATATAAAATTATTTATTAAATCATGATATTCCTATCAATAAGGTAAATTTGATAAAGCACTAAATTATGTCAATGAATTCTAATAACATGACAGGGGATACAAAGTGTTATTAAAGGGTAAAGAGGTGTGATGTAACAGACAGCGGGAGAGGCGGGGGGGGGGGTGGGTATGGTTACGATAACACTGTGTTGACCGGGGCGGGGGCCCTAGGGTATAGCCCCAGCGTGACTGTACTGGCAAGCGGTTTGCACGAGGACTGAAATCTTAGCTACCTAGGGTAGTGGTTAGCACCGCTGCCTTTCACGCCAGAGCTCGGGGTTCGGTTCCCGGTCTCGGCGGTGTTTCTTCCCCATCCACGTGTGAAAGTCAGTATTGTGGGGAGCCTCCGTGACCGAGAGGTAGCGTGCTCGGCCTCAGACCGCCAGGGCTCGAATTTCGAGTCCTGTGTCTGGAGGACAGTGTCATCTCAATCATCTCACCATCCTCAGGAGGTTCTCCTGGCCCAGTTTAGCCTATATGTGCACAAAGGTGGCCTAAAGCACGATTCATTTCATTTTTTTGAAATTATATTAAATACATGTCACAATAATTAGTTTAGTTGATTCTGATTGATTGACTAATTATATAAAAATGCTCTCGCATAGAAAAGTTTTTTTTTATTATTCTCACAATAATATACTTTGTGCCTAAAATCAGATAATTTTATAGCATATTGAAAAAGTCCGGAATTAGGAAAGAATTAGAAATTATGAATTGGAATGTGAATTGGAATTATAAAAAATGAAAATAAAGGAATTGGAATTAGCCTCGGAATTGAAAAAAAGGAATTGGATCAGGAATTGGAATTAAAAAAATGGAATTGACCCCAGGACTGGTTCTAATGGCGGCGATTTAGAAAAATGGAAAATTTATGTAATTACAAATCATGACAAAGGGAATTGCTTCATTTATCAGTGTAGAATTATGGGCTTAGACAAGTCACAATGATATGATAAATTCTTTGCTGTGACTGTTTCTGCAGATGTGTTAACCAATTATTCTAACAAGCTAGGCCTAAGCTGCGCTCGATCTTGAGTCCTACCCATTTGCATATTACAATATCAATATAAATATTTGTGTTGTTGAGATGATCTCTCGGCTGAGCCCAGTGCAGGCTGCCCAAGCTTTATCCTCCACGTTCCTATTCACTAGGCGGCGCTAGTGAATATCATGCCGCTCATGTACTAAAATTAATTATTAAATAATATCCCCGATACTCGCCAGGTGTCAGCATTGTGTTTATTTATCAATCTATCTCAGACATTAGACCAACGTTAGTTTGATGTTGGCCCTCCGTCTGACGCGTTGGCCGTGCACTAAACCAACATTGCGTCCACCTCTTGTATTTGCTGGTATGTCAGTCATGTCTTAATGTTGGCCCACCGTCTTCGACGTTGATCCAACATTAAAACAACATTGTTTCCACATATCTTGTTTTCCTTGATGACAGTCAATAGTGAATATCAAATGTTGTAGGCGCGCGTACCGCGTCGTGACCCGGCGCAAAATTACCGTCGATACACCGGTTTAACCTTTACTCTATCCCAGCAGACACAAGGCGTTATATAATTGTTGGTTTAACACTGGTCCACCGTCGTTAACGATGCAGCAACGTAAAACCGACATTGATTCAACGTCTTGTGTCTGCTGGGATGAGGGAGTCATTAACGTGATCGCCTAAATAAGTATTTCCATAAGTATTTCCCAAACTAAATAAGTATTTCCAACGCAGGTTCAGAGGTGTTCTAACCAGGGATGCATACATGACTGGCGTGACAGTCACGAGCTCTACCAATGCGCCACGTCCCCCTCTTTAAGTGGTTTGTTAAACCTTTGACCTCCGGTCACAATTATTATTATTAGGCCCTGTGGGAGGCCAGGAGCCTATTAAGTTTATTGCGCCTGAGTCTGTGTCCTGTTTAGGGGAAAGAGGGGTGCCGTGTGTGGGAAACGATTGACATTTCTGAGAAACAGTCCTTATTATAAACAAGTCAAATATAACGTTTGAGGTCGCTAGGTTAAGTACTTGCGTGTTTAAAAAGTGTTCAGAAAAAATATATTTTCATGATTATATTCTTGAATAGAGCTCAAAGCGTTTCGGTTGGAATAATGGTGGCCCAGCGTCGCATTATATCAGCATTGGACCACTGTATATTGTTATCTTGGTAGAGGCCTTTTTGGCGACGGGGGAAGAAAACGTCACCCGCATAACTATTGCCGCAGTGCTGTGCCGCAAATTATGTAGACAGAATGTTGTTTTTATATCCTGGACATTTAGGATTCCGGCCAATGACGAAGACCAATACAAATATTGAGCTGAAATAGAGAGGATGAGGAACGAACCGCAAAACGGGGCGTGACAGGCGGTAGCTTTAACCACTAAATCAAGACAAGCTGCTGGCACAAACGCTTGTGCAAGTAACACAGATATTCACAGCATCGCAGGCCATTAAAAACCTTCAACCGCCAATTGGAATTTTCAAATTATTCAGATTTGACAAAATGGATGTCAACGAATTTGAAATCTTGCATATTGATGTCACGTTTTACCTTTAACGTGTTCGAAAGCAGGTTTCCATTGTACCAATAAAATATATTAAAAAAACTAGACTAACACCTAATTCATTCGTTTACACATTGATTGATTGATTCATTCATTCATTCATTCATTCATTCATTTATTTATTCGTTCACTCGTTCATTCGTTCATTCGTTCGTTCGTTCGTTCGTTCGTTCGGGTATTCATTCATTTATTCATTCATTCATTCATTCATTCATTCATTTATTCATTCATTCATTCATTTATTAATTTATTCATGTATTCATTTATTTATTTATTCATTCATTCATTCATTCATTCATTCATTCATTCATTCATTCATTCATTCATTCCTTCGTTCGTTCGTTCGTTCGTTCGTTCGTTCGTTCGTTCATTCTTGTGCTCATTCGTTCGTTCGTTCGTTCGTTCGTTCGTTCGTTCGTTCGTTCGTTCGTTCGTTCGTTCGTTCGTTCGTTCGTTCGTTCGTTCGTTCGTTCGTTCGTTCGTTCGTTCGTTCGTTCGTTCGTTCGTTCGTTTGTTCGTTCGTTCGTTCGTTCGTTCGTTCGTATATTCATTCATTCATTCATTCATTCATTCATTCACTCATTCACTCGTTCGTTCGTTCGTTCGTTCGCTCGTCATTCCATCTCACCATTGGTTGCTGACTGTGGAGAGCTAGCGCACGTGGTAAAGTGTTTTAGTCTAAAGGCCCCTTCCGGCCTACCGACTGTAGCAGTGACATAATGTCACAGATTGAACAATACTTATGTAAGCTCAGTGTAACTAAGATTACCAACATACAAGAGACATTGAACCAATGCTGGTTAATATGTATCTGTCGTCTGTGATGTTGGCCCAATATTATAACAGCACTGGGACAATGACTGCAGATTAAAGAATCGTTAACCCTTTCAGCGCGGGGATCAACTTTAGACGTCAGAATCTGACATCTATTGACGTCAGATTCGGACGTCAAAAGTCGATCCCCGCACTGAAATAACTATAATTATAATGGTCGTAGAACCAGACCATAGGTATTCAAATGATGCGGAAAGAGCTAACTAAGACATTTATGATGATTTCAAATTGAAAAAAACCTTACATATTTATTATGTTAAGCACAAGAGAACCATTACATATTTAATATGCAAGGGGTTGGTTCCCTTGTGCTAAACGACAGTACTATATTTGATTAGGTAACCTCTCATCCATAATAACATATTGATTATTGCAGCAATAATTTAGTTTTTTCCACAACGATACTAGTAATCTGGAAGTGCATGTTGTCTGTTCAAAAAAATATATTAAGAAAAATCTGGCCCACATAATCTGATCAATTGACGGCGGCATAACTCAACCACATGACATTATCAGCCGATATCCTGGCTGTAATATTTCGTTGTTATTGATATTCAGGGGGACTTAAAAAACGAGTCGCAATTTGAACAATATAAAAAATGTTTAAGGATCAAATATTTTTTTATTTGAAACTGTAATTCGTAGACAGCACTTTACAGCTTCAGGTGAATAAGTTTGAGGATATGATTGAAAAATAAAGGCTGATCAAACGATCTTTAATTTGTATTATTTGTGTCTCGAAATGTATCCTCTTGAATGCAGACTGTCTCTAGACATTATCCAACCATGAGACAAAGACATCAGTCAGCTAGTTACATACAGCTCATCAAGAAAAACAATGCGGAGAATATGATTGAATAAAACAGACTTATTTATTGTAAGCTCTAATCCAGAGGGGCTCATGGACTCATGGTGGTGTCCTGGTCCAGTCTTTACAAAAAATAATTGCCTAAACGTCGCTCACATAAATTACCTAAATATCTATATTTGGCATAAAGCCATCACTCACCTAGTTACAGCACAGCAATATACAGAATATCACTTGGGTTATTTGGGCCAAAAAACCCGAGCCATATTGTTCCAATTTATTGGAAGCTTTCATAAGTTGTTTTTTTCAGGCTAGAATTCAGCGTCGCAAGTTATATTAGTGATCAGTATAGTTATAGCTCAATCTCTTGAATGTTGTGTTGTTTTCTTTCATCACTTCCAAGCACGAGTTTGGTCTATTACCAGCGCACTATCCATATCTCCCCATTATCAATTAATAATTAATTAATTAATTAATCAAGTTGTTTGAACTGCTATGATTTATTTCAATCATCGAAGTGTTATCAGAAATAAATAATCCATTCAAAATAACATCAAAACGAGGTATCACACTGGCTCCTATTTTCTTTTTAAATCTAATTTTTGCTTTTTAAAATCTTGAAATTGATCTTTAAAATTAAATATCATCATTTTTGTTTATTTTCCTTGAAATTGACCTTTGTACCTTGCAGATGACCTTGAAGTACCACACTAATACTAGAATTAGATTATTTGGCCAAAATTAAATTACACATTTACGCATACAACTGACCTTTTAATTGACCTTTCGACCTATCATATAACCTTGAATCATCACAATATTACCAGAAATGGATTATACTGTCAAAATCAATCAACAATAAGTATTACACGTCTTCCTAGCTATATTTGATAATAAGTCATATATATAAATGTAGGTATCTCTCCATCGATTGGAATTTAGCAGATTTCCTATTGATGATTCTGAGTTGATAGGTGAAAAAAAATAAAACTTATGCAATTTGTGGTGGGACTTTTCTTTTTTTCATTGGGCAAAGCAAGAGAGGTGACGTCTAGAGTCCAATGTGTTAATGAACGGAACGCTCTCGGTAACTTGTTCTAGATAAGGGCCATGGCGATATAGACTTATACAGTGATGTGGGCTTGCATTAATAATACACAATTTGATAAATATATACAAACTATTATACAGTGATGTGGGCTTGCATTTATAATACACAATTTGATAAATATATACATACCATCAGTTTACAGCTAGGAAGAACATTCTCCCTGAAATCAACATGCTAAATGGGAGGTCTACTTCAATGGGTGTTTAAAAAATGTCCCCCCACTTATTATTTTGTTATTGTTTTGCTGGAATCCCTGAATGCCTTCTGAATACTCTGCCATAAAACAAAATATCGGGAGTCATGGAGGGTTGTCCTGATCCCCCTTTCTACAGAGCTGGCCCAACATTAGCCCAGCCTTGGGTTATTGTCTTGTGTAGTCACCATGTAGTCCCAGCAAACATGAGACGTTGGGCCAGCGATGGTTTACTGGTGGGCTAACGTCGTAGAGCTTCAGCATTAAATTGCACAGCGAAACTCAAGTCTCCGGCCGTCTGGGCATGTCTGAGGGTATATCCCCTAGACATGCTCAAAACCCCTTATCGGGCGAGCGAAGGAAAACGCTCTCAATAACCCACCATGCCCTATCACCCCACCCTCACATCATCATCTCTATAGCATTCATCTCATCAATTAACTACAACGTTTTTATCGTATTACAATGTCACTTTAAAAACTTTTGTGCCGAAAAGTGACGTAAAGCAATGATTTACTACTACTACTACGGTGGGCTAAAAGTAACGCAACGTTGGGCCAACGTCTCGTGTTTGTTGGGGACCCTGTGTATTAGGTATGTTAACCTTTGCACTGCTGGAATCCTGTATATTATCTATGTTAACCCTTGTATCGCTAAGACCCTGTATATTAGGTATGTTAACCCTTGTACTGCTAGAATTCTGTATATTGGGTATGTCACTGACGCCATTGCAAAACAACACGTAGTAATTGTTACTAGATGTCTGGCTTAATAGTACAGCAGCAGACACCAAAAAAGGGCCATATTTAAGGAGTTACCTAAACCGGCGGTACAACATTTGTCCACATGTCTAGAATTGTTCCCAGGGGTCTCTAGATACAGAATCTGGTTGATGACATTGCCAGAAATGGGGGCGGGCTGAGAATTTGACCCTTTTGTACACCTACCCGATTTATTAGTAGATTTAGTTTTTTCTATTGATGAGGTCATATATCTGTGGAGATAAAATAGTAAAAAATAATATAATTTTGCACTAGCATTTTTTTCATTTTTTTTGCATATAGTTTATGACAACAGGTTCGTTTCTGCACGAAAGTCTCTATGAGCACTACCATTTGGTTCAGATACATCCCTTATGTCTGAATTAGGTTACCAATGCTTGATTCGTTGAGTAAGTGATCATTATGGCCAATTTCATAAAGGCCGCCGTAAAATCCATGGTTTTTCCCGAAATGTATTATTGAAACATGGTTCTCTTAAATTTCGCATCACAAGCACGGTTTGAGTGTATAATCTTACATTTTGTTGAGCGTTCAAGTATTTACAAATGCTGGAATGTGATATCTAAGACTCAATACAAGATGGCTGCCAGAAATGATCAAGAAAATTTTCCTGCAAATATTTTAGAAGCACATGTTTCATCAAACGATCGCGCATTTACCAGTTAAGCGAGATATAGACACGAAATTCCCGTATTTCTTATTTTGGACATGCATGTCCGGAATAAGAAATTGGGAATTTTGATCTGGTGCTAAAATATACTACAGCAACAAAGATCACGTTTGTAGTGGCTGACATAACTTTTAAAGTGGCTATAATAACTTTTTCAGTGGTCATGATAACTTGTTTAGTGGCTGAGATAACTTTTAAAGTGGATGTGATCACTTATTTAGTCGTCAAGATCACTTTTGTAGTGGCTTAGATCATTTTCAAAGTGTGTGTGATAGCTATTTTATTGGCCAAGATCACTTTTGTAGTGGCTGAGATAACGTTTAAAGTGGTTGTAATTACTTCTTCGGTGGTCAAGATCACTTTTGTAATGGTTTAGATATTTTTTAAAAGTGGCTGTGATACATTTAGTCGCCAATATCACTTTTATATCGGCTGACATAATTATCAAAGTGGCCGTTATCACTTCTTCACTGGCCCAGCTCACCTTTGTAGTGGCTGAGGTAACTTTTAAAGTCGCCCTGATCACTTCTTCAGTGGTCAAGACCACTTTTGATTTTTTCTAGTGGCTGTGATCACTTCCTCAGTGGCTAAGATCACTCTGTAATGGCTTAGATAACTTTTTCAGTGGCTGACACCAGTTTGTTAGTGACCAAAATCACCTTTGTAGTGGCTGACAGAACTTTTAAAGTAGCTATGATCACTTCTTCAGTGGTCATGATAACTTGTGTAGTGGCTGTGATAACTTTTAAATAGATGTGATCACTTATTTAGTCGTCAAGATCACTTTTGTAGTAGCTTAGATCATTTTCAAAGTATGTGTGATTGCTTTTTTAGTGGCCAAGATCACTTTTGTAGTGGCTGAGATAACTTTTAAGGTTGATGTGATCACTTCTGCAGTGTCCAAGATAACTGTTGTAGTGGCTGAGATAACTTTTAAAGCGGTTGTAATTACTTCTTCGGTGGTCAAGATCACTTTTGTATTAGTTTCGATAATTTTTAAAGTGGCTGTGATCACTTTTTCAGTTGCCAAGATCACTTTATAATGGCTTAGATTACTTTTTCAGTGGCTGACACCAGTTTGTTAGTGGCCAAGATCACCTTTGCAGTGGATGAGACTTTTAATGTGGCTGTGATCACTTATTCAGTCGTAAAGATCACTTTTGTAGTGGCTTAGATCATTTTCAAAGTGGGTGTGATCGCTTCTTTAGTGGCCAAAATCACTTTTGTAGTGGTTTAGATAACTTTTAGAGTGGCTGTGATCATTTCTTCAGTGGCCAAGATCACTTTGTAGTGGCTGAGTTAACTTTTAGGGTGGCTGTGATCTCTGGAGTAAACACCAAAACAGAGTTTCTATAATGATTATTACGTAGTACATGTTTAACAATAATTATTTCAATAATTAAAGGGAACTGAACTGAAGCTGAACAAACGCATATTTTCTTGTTATTTTCACTGCTGCCATCTTGTAATCTATCTTAAAGCACTTAACATTACTTTTAGTGGATTCACTGAAAATTAAAATACAAAATTAAATACAAAGACCGTGTTTGTGAGATATATTTTATGCACAACATATTCAATAAAGCATTTAGGAGTATTGATTGATTTCATGGCGGCCATTTTGTAATCGGCCATAATTATCAATTATTTAAAAAATCAGGCATTAATAACCTGATCTTAACTCATATGACGTCTCTGAAATAAATAATACCGCCCATGGAGGTTTTCATACAGATATAGAATAGAGCGTGTACTCATAAATTATTTGTAAAATGGTGCGACATTTTGACAATGTTGCGGCGGCCATCTTGAATTTCTTAGTAAATTTCTACTTTTTTCCCATGTTATTATACTTTTATTAGAAATCGTGACGATTAAAAAGTAACACTAGACACTTAAATCGTGACTGTGAGATAACTGTGTAACAATAATGCATTTTACGAGAATTACCGGTAACTGATTTTACAGCGACTATTTTGAAATAGGCCATAATTATTAATTATTCAACACATCAAGTATTAATCACCTGATTTTTGTTCACGAGTACGTGTCTCACAATGAGATGATAACGCTCATGGAGGTTCGTACACCAGTACAGCCTGTGCTCATAAACTATTTGCAAAAAAAGTGAAATTTTGAGCATTTTCTTCACCATTTTCTGGCGGCCATCTTGGATTCGGTGGTAAATATTACATTACAGCATTTGTTAATACTTAAGCGAGCATTAAAGTTAAAGGTTAGATACTAAAACTGTGATTGTGATGTGAAATTTAAGAAAATGTTTGATAATACATTTCAGGAGAAATCATGGATTTTACGGCGGCCATTTTGAAATTGACCATAATGATCAATTACTCGGAAAATCAAGCATTGGTTACCTAATTCTGACTTAAGGGATGTATCTGAACCGAATGGTACCCCTCATGGAGACTTTGATGCATAAATGAACCTGTTGTCATAAACTATATGCTAAAAAAATGGAAAAAATTGACAATTTTGAAAAATTTCATTTTGCGACATATCTACAATATCCAAAATAGCTCTTCGAGGTGGGATGCTACTGCAAAATTATATTTTTTTACAATTCTATCTCCACAGATATATGACCTGATGGATAGAAAAAAACTAAATACAACAATGTCTGATTTAGCTGGCCCAACAGTGTGATAGAGTGAGAATGACGCGAAAATCATATTTAAGGGAATATTTTTTCAAAAAATTGGGTAGGTGTACAAAAGTGTCAAATTCTCAGCCCGCCCCCATTTCAGGCAATGTCATCAACCAGATTCTGTATCTAGAGACCCCTGGGAACAATTCTAGACATGTGGACAAATGTTGTACCGCCGGTTTAGGTACCCCGAAAATTTGGTCCCTCTGCTGCTGTACTATTAGGCCTAATCTTGGTTGATGCCTATTGTCGTCATGAGGCGCGTCCGTCCGTCTATCCGCCACATTTAGCACTATAGCTTGTTTCACGTTACCGGAATGCCCATATTAAACTTCACATGCAGGGTAATTATGACTACACCTTGATTGAGGTCACATTTGGCTTTTCTGTGACCACTATGACCTTGATTTTTCACGGTCGGCAATTTTTTTCGTTAACGTGATTCACTCAACATTTTCGAAATCTGGAAAACCGTTATAGCTAGACCAATACTATAAAACATGGAGATATGGCCTGGAAATTTCAACATTCTAGTTTACCACTCGGGAATTAAACCTCGTTTAATTAACAGATCGGGCGCCACCACTTTCTGATTGCAGAGATCCTGGTTTTCTTCCCAGGCGGGTTGTTTAATTGTCAGCCTCTAGCTGCGTTTGCTAACACCCAGAACCGTCACGTCATTAGCTAATGATGTTGTTGACGGACTTCAGGGTCTGGCTGGAGAGATTATATACCTACATGATAATATAGAGGATCATTGGAGGTGGTTTGCATTTGATAAATATCGGGCGTCAGCAGCGGTCACCTTGCTATGATAGCTGTAGCAAGATGGCCTTTTTATACCACTTTTGACAAAATAATATTATCACAAAATGCCTGCTTCGGTCAATGAAGATGAACAGCCGTCGCTTCAGCGGCCGGGTCTATTTGCCCCGTCACGGGGCACACAAGGCAAGAAAAGTGTGTTGGATTACCCGTGACAGGGCAAATAACAGTTAAATCCTCTTCCATGTCCCGTGACGGGGCGTGGAACCGCTAATTTTGTGCCTTCGATACACCGTGGCGGACGAAATAAAGGAAAATTTGAGTTATACAGCCCGCTGTGGTGTATGCAAGATAATTAAAGTGTCCTTGGGTACCCCGTGAATGATGTAACGGGGTTTCTTATTGGTTGTCAAAAGAAGCATTTCACTGGGTCCATTCGACTAGCACAATAAATATGTTCGCATTTCTAATTTTCAAAAACAACTACATCGATAAGTGGAGTATGTTCCATCTGGCACTCCGGGGCCAGGTGACGTTGGGAGTATTCATTGTACCAGTATCACCTAATCCATGACAGATGAAGTTTGCCCAGTGTACAGCGAGCCCTTCATCCCTTCCAAGGATGAGGTTTAGCGATTGTGCAGTGGGCCTCTCATCCCTCCTGAGAAATGAGGTTTACCCAGTGTGCAACCAGCCCCTGATCCATCATAAGGATGAGGTTTAGCCAGTGTTCAGTGGGCCCCTCATCCTTCCTAAGAGAGGACGTGTACCTATAGTGTGCAGTAGCCCTCATCCCTGACTGAACCTGAAAGATGAAGTTTACCTTGTGTGCAACCAGCCCCTCATCCCTGAGAGATGAAGTTTACCAGTGTGCAACCAGCCCCTCATCCCTCCTGAGAGATGAGGTTTATCCAGTGTGCAACCAACCTTCATCCCTCCTGAGAGACGAAGTTTACCCAGTGTGCAACCAGCACCTCATCCCCGTGAGATGAAGTTTACAAGTGTGCAAGCAGCCCCTCATCCCTCCTAAGGGTGAGGTTTACCTACTGTGCAGTGGGCCCATCATCCCTTCTAAGAGATAATGGTTTAGCCAGTGAGCAGCGAGCCCCTCATCCCTCTTAAGGATTAGGTTTGGCCAGTGGGCAGTGGGCCCCTCATCCCTCCTGAGAAATGAGGTTTACCTAGTGTGCAGTGGGCCCCTCATCCCTCCTAAGAGATGGGGTTTACCAAGTGTGCAGTGGGCCCCTCATCCCTTCTGAGAGATGAGGTTTATCGATTGTGCAGTGAGCCCCTCATACCTGACTCTGCCTGATAGATGAGGTTTACCCAGTGTGCAGTGGGCCCCTCATCCCTGACTCCGCCTCAGAGATGAGGTGAACCAATAACCCAGTGTGCAGTGGGCCCCTCATCCCTAACTTTGCCTGAAAGATGAGGTTTACCCAGTGTGCAACCAGCCCTTCATCTATCCTGAGAGATGAGGTTTATCTAGTGTGCAGTGGGCCCCTCATCCCTCCTGAGAGATGAGTTTTATCGATTGTGCAATGAGTCCCTCATCCCTGACTCTGCCTGATAGATGAGGTTTACCTAGTGTCCAGTGGGCCCCTCATCCCTTCTGAGAGATGAGGTTTACCCGGTGTGCAGTGAGCACCTCATCCCTAACATTGCCTGAGAGATGAGGTTTGCCCAGTGTGCAGTGGGCTCCTCATCCCTAACTTGCCCTGAAAGATGAGGTTTACCCAGTGTGCAACCAGCCCCTCATCCATCCTAAGAATGAGGTTTGGCCAGTCTGCAGTGGGCCCCTCATCCCTCCTAACAGATGAGGTGTACCTATTGTGCAGTGGGCCCCTCATCCCTTCTGATAGATAAAGGTTTAGTCAGTGTGCAGCGAGCCCTCATGCCTCCTGAAGATAAAGTTTAGCCGGCAGTGGGCCTGAAAGATAAGGCTCACCCAGTGTGTAGCGAGCTTTTCACTCTCTCAGGGTGGAGTTTACACAGAGAGAGGAGGTTTACCAATGTGCAGTGGACCCTTCATCCCTCTTGAGAGAGAAGGATTACCCAGTGTGCAGTGGGCCCTTCATCCCTCTTGAGAGATGAGGTTTACCCAGTGTGCAGCGAGCCCCTCATCCATCCTAGGGTTGAGGTTTGGTCAGTTTGCAGTGGGCCCCTCATCCATAGCTAGGCTGAAAGATGTGAGCTCACCCAGTGTGTGGCGAGCCCTTCACTCTCCCAGGGTGAAGTTTACACAATGTGCAGCTGAGCCCCTCATCCCCGAAAGATGAGATGAGCAGATTTTTCATATATTAACATTCTGATGCCTATAATATCACATATCTTATGTATTAGCACATCCATTCTAGAGTATCACATGCTTTAACTCTCTGGGGTCTAGAGCATAACATGTCTCATGTATTAACCCCCTGTGGACTAGACTACCATATTTTCTAAATGTTAACTTTCTGATGCCTAGAGTATCACATGTCTTTTTTATTAAGCCTCTGTGGACTAAAGTATCACACGTATTAACCCTCTGTGGTCTAGAGTATCACGTTTCTAATGTGTTAGCCTCTGTGGACTAGACTATCATATTTAACTTATTTTAACCTACTGATGCCTAGAGCATCATAAATGTTAGTTATTAACCTTCTATAGGCTAGAGTTCGACATGTATTACCCCTCTGAGGTCCAGAGAGTAGATAGTATCACGTCTCTCTAATATTTCTCTAGTATCACATTTCTTATATATCAACCCTCTGTTGACTAGACTATCGCAAGTATTAACCCTCTGTGGTCTAGAGTACAACGTTTCTAATATATTCACCCTATGTGGACTACACTATCATGTTTATCTTATTTTAACCTACTGATGCGTAAATCATCACATATGTTATTTCTTAACCCTCTATAGGCTGGAGTATTACGTGTATTAACCTTCTGAGGTCTGGAGAGTCGATAGTATCACGTGTCTCAAATATTAACCATCTGTAGACTATACTATCATATTTCTTCTATATTCACTTTTGATGTCTCGAGTATCACATATCTTATTTATTAACCCTCTGTTGACTAGACTATCGCAAGTATTAACCCTCTGTAGACTACACTATCATGTTTATCTTATTTTAACCTACTCATGCCTAGAGCTTCATAGATGTTATTTATCAACCCTCTATAGGCTACAGCTTGATGTGTATTAACCCCCTAAGGTCCAGAGGGTCGATAGCCTCACGTGTGGCTCGTTTATTACCGATCTGTGGACTAGATTACCATATTTCTTCTATATTAATCTTCTCATACCTAGAGTTTCATGTTTTATTTAAGAATCCTTTCCGGACTAGAGTAACACATGTATTAATCCTGTGGGGTCTCTGATATCACGTGTCGCAAATATTAATCTTCTGCGACTAGACTATTATATTTATCTAATGTTAACCTCCTGTTGCCTAGAGTATTACATGTCTTCTGTATTAAAGCCGACACAATCAGGCTAAAATCATCAAAAAATCAATAAGTTTATTTTGGCTTCTTAATATAGGCCTACTTCCTTAATATGTGAACATGTCCATGACTAGAATTGTGGAAGTCTTTTAAATTTTGGGTTGCTGTGGCAACGTAGCAAGGGTGCGGAAAGCCCCGTTTATTAGTTATTCCTGTATTTCTTAATTTAGACATGCATGTCTGAAATTAAATTACGTATTTATTTCTCGCTTTCCTGATAAATGCGCAACACAAAATTTAAAAAAACATACGCAATACTAGTCTAAGAAGCCAAAATAAAATTAAGGATGTTTTATGATTTCAGCCTGAATGTGTCGCTTTAACTGTCTGGAGGCTGGAGTATCAAGTGTTTTAACCATCTGGTGTCTATAGTATCACGTGTCTCAAACCTCTGTGAACTAGAGTATCATATTTCTCCCATATTAACCTTCTGATGCCTAGAATCATATGTCTCATATAATAATCTTCTGGTGTCTAGAGTATGAAACTGCTCCCATATTAACCATGTTAACCAGCTGGTGCCACACATGTGTATGATATATTTTTTTCTGTAGCTAGACCCAGCAAATGCTACAAATTGAAATATATTTTAGACAGATGAATTTTCAAAGCTGATATTTATGAAACTTTATCTAGGCTAGAAAAGCTAGGTGGATAAATGGGAGTTAGAGAGAAAATTAGCAAAATACCTTGATAGTAATCTAAGTTTTAGAGATCATTGTTTTATTACGGTGTTAATATTGCACACTGAAAAAACCTTATCGCTCAGGGGGGATGAGAGACTGGTTGCACACTGGTAAGCTTCATCTCAGGGAGAAGTAGGAGCTTTAGGTGGGGCTGGTTGCAGATTGGGTGAACTTCATCTCTCAGGCAGAGTCCGGGATGAGGGGCCCACTGTGCACTAGGTAAACCTCAACACTCTACGCTAGGAATGGTAAGCCTTATATCTCGGAAGGGATGAGGGGCCCACTGCACAGAAGGTAAATCTCATCTCCCAGGGCGGGGGGGAGGGGGGATGGACTCATTGTACACTGGCTAAAACTAATCCTTAAAAGGGGCTGGTTGCACACTGGTAAACTTCATCTCTCAGGGATGAGGGGCCCACTGCACACTTTGTAAACATCATCTCTGAGGCAGTGTCAGGGATGAGGGGCCGACTGCACACTATGTAAACCTCATATATTAGGAGGGGTGAGGGGCCCATTTCTCACTGGCTAAACCTCATCCATCGTAATTATCCATCGTAATTAGGATGGATGAGGAGCTGGTTGCACACTGGGTAAACCTCATATAGGCTTAGTTTAGGGCGAGGGGCCCACTGCACACTGGGTAAACCTCATCTCTCAGGGATGAAAAGACGGGGCTTGTTACACACTGAATATGTTTATTTCGAATTAAATACTTCTACACTAAGGGCCATATGCCCGAAGTAGTTTAGCTAACACGAAGTTTAGGCTTAACATAGTGTTAAGTAAAACAGTGTTTTAAAAATTAGCCTGTATGCCGAAAGCAAGGTTAGCATCGTGTTAATAAACCATAAGATTAAATCCTAAACCAGTGTTGTAACGCCGTGAAGCATACAATTTGTGTACACTTGCAGTGATTCCCCTCAGCGCCGACAATGGGCACGTCCAACAAACACGATACATTCCACCAATGCTGCTTTATTGTTCCTGCCAGCGTCGAAGACCACGGCACAACATTAATTCATCAACGGCGCAAAGTGTCGTGTTTCCCGGGAGCAATGTATGAGGATGGGCGTACAATAGGACTGTTGCTTGGGGATTCGGGGTACCGATGCTTGGTGTACCTCACGCCAATCGCTAGGTCAACAACAGATAATGAGCGGCATTACAAAATCCGTCTCATATAATGACCCGAAACATTCTAGAGAGATTGTTTGGCGTTTTAAAACAATTTTTAAGACGATTTGCATGTTTGCACTTTGTCCTCCGCACCAAATTAAGCACCAGATTGATTATAATAATTGTGGCTTGCTGTGTTTTGCACAACATAGCAAGAAGACACAGGGAAATTCATATTCGTTGTTGAGTTGGATGATGACCATTACATTGATGATGATATCATTGATCCTAATATGCTGTCATCCGTAAACCCACGAGGCAATTTTGTGAGGCCAACAGATTATTGGTCCAACAGATTTTGTGAGTAGGCCCTACATAAGATACATTCATAATAATAATATTAAAATCAATATTGCGCAATAAAATATGAGAGAATAAATGATGAATTAATATTTACTTTTGATGACGCACAGTAACATCTGAGATAATAAATGATGTAATAACCCTTTCAGCACGGGGACCGTCTGTAGACGTCTGAATCTAACCAGAAATGCATAATGCATTTCTGATCTAACGTATATAGGCCTAAACGTCAGACGTCTAAAGGCGGTCCCTGCGAGGAAAGAATTAAAAATGAAGCAAGTAAAGCAGAAAAAGCTAATGAAAATATTTATGATTATTTCAAATTGAAAAAATGAATAATGTCTTGGTTACATCGTTCTGCTTCATTTGGGTAGGCTACCTATGTTATGGATGTAGGGCAATTATAATTTGTCTATAGACGTCTGAATTTGACGTCTACAGACGTTAGAATCAGGCGTCTTAACGTCAACAGACGGTCCCCGTGCTGAAAGGGTAATACATTTTGTATTATCTCAGATGTTATTGTACGTCATAAAAAGTATATATTAAGTCATCATTTATTATCTCATATTTTATACAAAATTTATTTTAGCGTTGTAAAGGCTAATATTTCATTGTCATATATGTATGTACATTAATTCGATTGGTATATTAGTATTTAATTGCGATAGGCATGCATAAATGTGTGTATAATTTTGTTTGGTACATCACTGATTTGAAAATAAAGAAGTTGATACCTGCAATGTCTTAAAAAGTATTTTGATTTGCATTTCCATCAAATATAACAAAAATATGTTATATTGTTGATTTTTTTCTAATGACTCCACACAATTATGAGTGTCGTCTATTAGTATTCCATGGATAATTATGATAATTTAGCTATTTTCAGAATTTGATTTCAAGTTGCTATTGCCATCCACTCCCTTAACCTAATGCTAAATGGTTAACTTCTGGCAACATAACACACCGGTTTATCATCGTGTTAAAGCAGCTCCTTGGGATGACAGCAATTTTCGTTTTTAGTTTTGTAATGAAGTAGTGTATACGTTATGTTATGTATACCTAAACACTTGCACATGGTGATGCTGTCGGCCCAGCGTTGGGCAGACAATCAGTGCTGCAGGTGTATCCCCTATGTCCTGACTATAAGACACCAATTAGCGGCGATTGCTCTGATCTTACCGTCCAAGACGTGGGAATATGTGTTGTAAAGTTCGGTATATTGCTGACTTGTTTTGTTTACATGGCAATATACGACCTGGAAATATAACTACACTGTATTTCACTCTTTTTTTGGTGCTTTAAAATTGTTTTTTGACTTTTTTGTATTTTTGGTCAAGATCAGTAGGCTATATAGCTTCAGATAAATACAATTTTCAAATTGCCAACATTGAAAATGTCTCATCCCAAGGGGTCCCTTCAAGCCAAAACCAGCTTCTGGCATACTGGTTAGCGTTAAACTGAAGGTTACAACACTGTTATAGCTGAACTCACACTAACCTAGCTTCGGGCATACGGAGAGCAGAATGACCTCATGTTACATTAATATTTATATTTGGGCTATGCCTAAATATATTAAGTTTTCAACGGAACTTTAAACTTATTATTCCTGGCACGTTTTTATAAGACGTTATTTCTCCCTGAGTTTTAATCTAATCAACATGAAATTTTGACACAACATTCCCAGAGTAGTCAGGGGTGCTATGACTTTTCTAAGTCATCCAACATGTTCTTCTGGATTTATCCATGATTTCATGGGTCATTATACTTTTGAATGGCAAAAGGCAGTTTCTGCTTACTTGTAAAGTAAGCAGATACTGCACTATGCTGCTCTTCAAATGCAAAAGGCAGTATCTGCTTACTTGTAAAGTGAGCAGATACTGCATTTTGGATTGCATGGCAGCAGTAGGCCTATGATAGGGTCCAATGTTGGTTCAATAGTGTACACGTCGGGTGATTATCCATTCATTGCCAGGAGGGATTAACCGGGTGCCCCTATGTCCAGACTGACTCCACCCTTTAGTCTCTAGATTTTATAATAAAAATACATTTATCCAATGTTTTAATTCCGAGCCAGCGCAGACAGTGGCCCGGTATTAAACCAATATTGTGTATTAGGTATGGACAGTTGAAACCTTAAAATAACAGTCGCAATTCTATTCAAACACAAAAAGTTGAAACAATGTTGTTTTAATTTTGGGCTAGCGTCTGGGATAGTGATACAACATCAAGTCAACAAAGAGACAAGTCAATGTGTGTACTGGGCACTCTGAATGCGATTCCATTTGACAAACAAATATATATATATTTACAAGTGCAAAACCTCTGTGGGGACTTCTAAAATTTGAAGTCTGAAGTCCGAAGTCTAAAATTCCAGTTCAGAATGGCTGCCAAAAAACTTATACGCAAAATTCCAATCAATCTGTCATAGTAAAAATAACCCAACAAAATGGTCAACACTGGTCAAGGGTCTATGTCCGAGCCCAATGGGGAATGTAGGTTATAAGACATAAATTTAAGTTAATTGTTTGAGTGTCGATTAACCCAGGCCTAGTCATATACGTTATTACTACTCATCTTTTTAGAATACAAACATTGATAATTTCACCATCGTTATGTGTCAATGACATTTGACACATAGTGTCTCGTATGTACAGTCATCATTGAAACAGTCACCACCAACCCAAACGCCCGACCCTCCCTCCCCCCCCCCCTCTCCGCCACCCCATACCGCACAGCACCTCTAGGAACAGAAAAGCTGCCCGCAATCTAGTTTATAGGTTTTGTGCAGTTTTGTAAATGATGGGCTACCTACGTTTGCCAAGTGCCAATACATTATCAAACGCTATGTTATACACATCTGAATTACCTCACAGTTATCGTACTAAGGGCATTTAGCAATTATTCATTGACTGTTATTCATTTACCTTTTAAGCGCCAACCATGACCATGAATTGTTTTTAGATTACGGTTATAATTAGATTATATTTGTGGCAAGTGATATTAAGGTTGTAGTCCCAACAAACAGAATAGGTTCGGCTCATGTTTTTTTAATGTTGGCTTACAATCTGCGACGCTGGCCCAGCATCAAACCAACATGGGATCAGCGCCCCATGTTTGTGCCACGACTTGCCTGTAGGAAAGGTCAGGCTGCCTCTTCGACGATTGAACCCTCTATGTGTCGATGACAACTATATTATTTTTAACATTGTATTAATATTTCAATAGTAGGCATACGTTTTCAAAGTGAATTTTGTCTTCAATCCACAGAAAGATTTAAACATTACTGTTTGACAAATCTGTAAAAAAACAGAAATACAAATGTTCTCTCATCTGAAGCTGTGTATCGCATCAGGAAGACACAGCTTCAAGTGAGAGAAACTTTCTCAATTAAATCACTTAATGGGTTAAATAAGATGACGTGTCAGGTAATTATAATGTACGGAACACTGATATTCCATATAGTTTGCAGTCTTCAGAATCTGTTTCAGAAGCAGTGGAGTGTGTGGCAAAACATGTAAACCACACCACAGTCTTCTACCGTGCTGTAGGCCTATGTACGCGAGGTCAACATTGTGACAGCACTGCACATTAATGAATTGTGCAATGACAGCCTAATGCTAGACTGTTTCTACCAGCAATAAAAAGCATTAACAAATGGAATGATTTTTGTAGTTGAATAGAATTTTGTAAATGGATGGATGAAACCGATGGAACATACAAGTTCAGAACAATAGGCTACTGTAAACCGATCATCGATGACTATGATCTATTGTTCAAGCGATTATTTCTGCCAACGCAAATTCCAGCTCCAAGTCAGGAAAAATATATTTATTTATGAAAAATAGACATTTTCCAAAGTGAATTATCTGATTAATTTAGCATAATGATCTACTAAATAATATTTTATCAATTTCAATGTTTGGCACATGCTTGAAAGCGTATGTATCCGGTCCCAGCATCACAAGGGTTAACACGAGGTCCTAGCAGCACAAGGGTTAAGACGAGGCCCTAGCAGCACAATGGTTAACACGAGGTCCCAGCATCACAAGGGTTAACACGAGGTCCCAGCAGAACAAGGGTTAACATGAGGCCAATAATTTTTGAATAATTTGCATAATGCTGCTCCCACACACAAGCGAATATGCTGGCAAATATAGCGAATATGTATCTTTGAAATTCGAAGTGAATTCGTCCGAAAAATTGTGAACAGAAAGTGAATATTTTCACCTCAGTCATCTCTTGACCTCTCCTTATGAATATGTTGTAAATGCACTGCGAATGCTTGCCAATGCAATATTAATAAGCTAAAATAAAATCACCAATTTTTTTATGATTTTAGACCTGGGCATTTCCTTTTAACCGCCAAATATACAATAATATTTACTAGGTTATTAGATTGACAAAAGAGCAATGCCTACAACATACACATATATCTGGGCACAGAGCGGGACAGATACCCAGCACACCCGGCCGAGACGTTGAACCAATGTTAGCTTCATGTTGGAGCAGCGTCTTAACATGGAATGTCGGGAACCAATGTTTGTGTAATGCTGTGCCAGCGTCGCAGACAGAGGACCAGTAATACCCCAGCATTGGGTCAACGTCTCGCGTTAGCTGGATGTGACCTCAGTTGTACGCCGTAAGAGGACGATTAAGAATTAATAATAACTAAACAACATCAATCTGGTAAAATCAAAGCATTAGTTGTGCGATTTCACGTTTTAAGGCCACTGTCATATTGTACACTATCGGGCGTATTCATAAAAAAGGTTTTACCAAACCCGAGCTTAGCGTTAACACGAGTGTAACAAAACATACAACTGCGAAATGGGCATGCGTGGGACGGTCAGTTGAAGGCCTACATTAGACTATAGAGTATACACTTTGACTATATTAATATCTGCAACTGAACTAATTACAAGATACTACTCCAACGAGAAATTGGCCCAAAGTTGTTTTAATGTTAGACCAACGTCTGCGACGTTGACCGACATTAAACAAACATTTGGTGTGTATGAAACGCATTATAGTATTATTATCTTGGCTGATAACTGTGGATGTGGGGTGATATGTAATTGTGGAATGTCCGGGGGCCACTGTTGCATTCTGGGGACACCCTTGTCCAGTGTATTTTGACAGTTGACTATACCTTTAACAAAACTTCAGAATGCCGTTAAAACCGGCTGGTTTTACAGTTTGATCGACGTTCATGCACACAAATGATGGTTACCCACATCCAAAATGCGTACAATTTGTGTACACAGCATACACATTTTAATACTCTGGTTAAAAGCGTGTTCCCGATAACACGATACGTCAATACAATGTTGGTTTAACGTTGGGCCCGTGTTGCAGACAGCGGTACATCATTAATCCAACAGTGGGCTAAGGTCTATTGTTTACTGGGTCGAAGAAATAGATTATTTGCCCCTTTATAGAGCCTGTAATCAATATCATATAGAAAATAATTATTCTGTTATTGTTTTAATGCATTATCACTGACATATGTTTGTGTCAAATTATAAGTATACATGTTGCTCAGAATTCAAATATCCGTTGTATAAAATATTAGACACAACTTTCCGATAATAATCATTGTTAATCCTATAGGGCGGGTGGTGCAGTGGTTAAAGTTACCTGCTTGGAAAGTTGGAAATCGCGGGTTCGAACCCCACTCTGGCCTTCAAGTTAGAAAAAAGCAAAATGTTTCTTCCCCGCTCACTCGTAAAAATTCAATATGTGTCTCAGTCTCTGTCTGTCTCTGTCTATGGCTCTGGCTCTGGTTCTGTCTCTGTCACTGGCTCTGTCTCTGCCTCTGTCTCTGGCTCTGTCTGTCTCTGGCTCTTCCTCTGTCTATCTCTGTCTATGGCTCTGTCTCAGGCTATGTCTCTGTCTGACTCTGTCTCTGTCTCAGTCTGTCTCTGGCTCTTGCTCTGTCCCTGGATCTGTCTCTTGCTCTGACTCTGTCTGTCTTTGGCTCTGACTCTGTCTCTGGCTATTGCTCTGTTTCTGGCTCGCTTTCGCGCTTCTTCAGAAACAATGGCCCCGTTCAAACTCACTAGCACGTTAGTGATAGTTCCTTCTAGTTTTGGCCATTATATCGCTATGGTGGGAACGCTCGGAGCTTATATTTTACCGGGATACTTTCCCTAAATTATTCTGAACCCTTTCAGTGCGGGGACCGTCATTAGACGTAAACGACATTGTGTGAATATTTTTAATCAGTTAGGTGAAACGTTTGACTTGTTTTTAACTAGGCAATGTTGATGGGTTGAATCAGATTTGAGTTCTAAGGTATATTTTTTATACCACTCCATGACGGAGACTTATTCCTGAGGTCACATAGTGATCGCACGATATTACTGCAATGTTTCAAATTACTGTTATCATTATTACATTTAGCTATAAACAAAAAAAATACATATTTGTGAATTAATTTATACTATTCGCCTTCTGTTTTGTGAGTAGGCCTATGGTTTATCCTCTTCCAGTCTGTGACGACTATGCGTTTC
This sequence comes from Flabesymbios commensalis, assembly GCA_964017125.1. Classification (NCBI taxonomy): domain Eukaryota; kingdom Metazoa; phylum Annelida; class Polychaeta; order Terebellida; family Flabelligeridae; genus Flabesymbios; species Flabesymbios commensalis. The sequence continues at coordinate 124,194,368 of OZ024902.1, read as the reverse complement.
TGAGGGTAGTAACAATCTGTTCAATTTGTCCTTGTATTAAGACTGATTAAGGCAAAGTGAACACTATTATCATCGGTTGTTTAGATTAAGTTATTATCGCCTTTATCCAAGGTACCAACTATGGTTTACCAAAAAAATTGAAATAGCATTGTGTTTATAATAATATTTGAGGAACTATAGAATGTATGGTGAAATTGTTTTTTTCAAAAAAGTCAAAGATACATTGTGAACGCGTAATCCCAAGTACCATTAGTCCGTATTACTCATACTTTTGTATGTAGGCACTGCGTACGCAATGAAAAGGTTTTGGTCATAGCGCAATGATTCTTAGTGATTGTCAATTGAAATGCTTGGCAGAGATGCATTCGTTTTCGCCTCATAGGGAAAACACATCATTTCAACCAGGGCTCAGGGGCACATATTTTCTGTATTTTACTTCTTTGTACATATAATAGTATTCTATCGGGTGGTGAAAAGTGTAGGGGGGTAGGCCTACTATCCTGTTTATTAATAAAATGTAAGTATTATAATTTAGTGCTTTGTTTACAATTGTACCGGAACTATATAATGGTGGTTGTTACAGCTACTAGATAATTTAATAATGTACAGACAAGAAGTAGGTAATCCTTTTGTGGATAATTTTTGTGTTACTCTGCGCCCATGTGAACACATTCAATTATAAAGTTAATGATGAGATAATTTAATTTTTAAACTTTAAAAAAATCATATCACACATAAAATATTGTCGATCTTGTTTATGTTTCTTATACAGATAAAACAAATATAGCCAGTGACTTTGAGTGTTCATATAGAGTGTCCATATATATTCTTCTAAAACCACTGACGTCTCGTTGAAAATAAAATAATGAATGGATCAATGAAACACTTTTTTTTTTAATATGTTCTATTCGTGGTGATCAAATTCGAAATTTGCATTTTATATTTTGATAAAAAAAATACAATATGATAACTACAAGAACTTAAATATTTGTTGGGTAACACATAAATTAGGTAGATAGGCATCCATTTGAAAATAGAGGGTAGTCCCTCGCGCCGGAGATACCAGTGAGTGACCGTTAGGGTCTCCAGTATGGGCTTGTAAGGGTGAACGAGAGAAACTGCCCAACATTCTCCATTATAACGTAAACTTCCTCTCCCCATCGAATCGATGGTTCTAAGTAAATCACAAAACTCTTCCTCCACTTGTCATGTTTATTCTTCTAGACATCTGGTAACTACAACCTGGTGCAATGCGGGGTGTAAACGATCCCGCACTTGCTAAAAAATGTCTGTAGATCACTGAATCTGGTCATGCTGTGTCGTACCAGTAAATGTGGGGAATCCCCGGACAGTAGACGCTGTTGAGAATACTGCTGATGCTGATTGCTAGCCGTGTCGGCTGAAGCAGACAATCACTTATGCTGTGCTGTACTGTGCTGTTCTGTATTATGATGCGCGTTGTACATGCCCACGCTGTGTTCTGTGTGGTTGACAGGAACGTGGTTTATCGGCAACACAAAACGCCAGTGCAGCGCCTGTAACTCTGAGGCTGAGAGGTAGGCGATGTTTTAAAACGTCATATACATGAAAAATACCAAACTGTCTTTGGCCATCACTTTATTTACTATTGAAGTGATGCACCTCTCCACCATGTCGGTGGCTAGCCTTTATATTGCTGGCGCACACCCCTGGCCTTTGGCCAGAGTATGCGGTCGCCACTCTCTGTGGCCTATGTCCGTGACGTGTCGTGCGCGGGTTAGTTGTACGTTGCCGTCTAGACCAGATGAAAAAATGTCTGTATATGTTGAATCTTAGAAATGTAGACTGTAGAAAGTATTCATGCGAGAAACAGGGGTTGCAGAGATAGTTGAAAATGTGTCGCTGAGATTGCACATAATTTCTTTGCACTAGTTCACACACGTATATATTTATTTAGTGAAAACTGTAGGTCGAGATTGTACATAAAATGTTTTCACTTATTCACACACATACATAATGGTTTAGTGAAAACTGTAGGTCGAGATTGTACATAAAATGTTTTCACTTATTCACACACATACATAATGGTTTAGTGAAAACTGTAGGTCGAAATTGTACATAAAAATGTTTTCACTTATTCACACACATACATAATGGTTTAGAGAAAACTGTAGGTCGAAATTGTACATAAAAATGCCAGATATAATTATGACATGCTATGCTAAGCTATGGTATAATGTAAATCGACCTGGGTGAAAAAAATTTTTTTTCACTCAAGTCGAAAAACACATGCAAATATTGGCAATGTTTCGCGATAGCGCAACTGTCAAATCGAATATTTCTGTATTTATACAAATTTAATCTTCAGAAGTCAACTATCATGAGGAAATTTCGTTCTCAAACTGATAGGCTAAATGTGACTGCGAATAAAAACAGCTACATTTATTTTAGAAAAATATTTAAAACGGGACTGACAGTAGTCTATGCGGATTGATGATATAGTATATCATTTTGCTGAAAAATGATTTCTGTGATGAACATTCCACTTTTTTTTATATGGCACGTTCATCACCGAGTCATTCCTAATAACGTCCGAATCAATCGCTCGCTTCGTTTCATTGACTGACGTATAAATCGGCTGTCGTCGTAGCGGTTGCGTTTATTTCGTCTGTGGTGGGTGTGTGTATGGTGTATTATCGGGTACTGCTAACATGTGTGGCCTGCAGCTTGTAGCTGCGTGCCTGTGTCAGCATGCGTGTAACTGTGTGTACATATAAAAGTGAACAGCAGCCGCGTCTCGCCTCACATTAGCATATTCATTACCTACTCCGTGCCCAAATAAGGCGCTAAAAGTAGGCTAGAGCAACGACAAACACCAGGGGGCGTTCCAACGTGAAAAAATTATACTATAACTTCATTAAAATCTCGCAAAATTAGTGCTATAATTTCGTTTCCGAAACTGCTTATTTATATTTCCTCTCTTTCAACCGTTTTTTAAATTTTTTTGATAAATAATCAAAAAAAAAATTTATTTAAAACTAGGCCGTGTATAATTTTGAACACGTGAATAATCTGCTCCACCAAATCAAAATGGCGGCCTAATTTATGCTAATGTGATGTGGCGACACAGGTCCACTATCCAAATTCATGCCGGTCATGGCGGGACACATGTTTGCCCACAGCGAGCGATCAGCTAATCAAGGGGAACCAGCGTCCAATATGGCGCTCACTTACCAAATACATTTACAACAATCAGCATTCTCTGAAATAACATATTATAATAATAATAAAATATTGACCTACGGTCCTGGGAATATATTTAACAGACCAAATAGGACCGTTTATTGACATTCATTATGGAAACAATTTTATTTGGCCCTAATCCTAATAAAGGTTACCCGAGTCGAAGTGATATTTTATAATTTCTTGTCGATTTTACTGAAAAATCGAAAAAAATAACGAGGCTTCGACTATGGACTTTAAAATCGAGTCACCCAATTATGGCAATCAACAATAAAAAAGGAGTTTCCGAAAACACCCACTTCCTATTCGCCTACAGTGGCATTAATAGGATGAAAGCATTTTAAAAATTCTTGCTATGAAAACATGATAGACTAAGTCTATGAGAAAAATTGTCAGGATTCTTCTAGAGAAACCGACATGGTCGCCATCTTGAAAAAGCGCCAAACACGTGGAATTTCGTCCAAAAATAAAAAAATTACGCCGTTTTCGACGTAAAAAACGTGCTTCTCCTCTGATAACTCTTTCTGACTAGTTTAAACTGGCATATTAAAATGACCTACAGCTTTCACGTACCTTGATGAAAAAAATGCTATTGATTTTTTTCAAAAAATCCCTTAAAATTTAAGTAAAACTATCCTTGAAAACAGCACTTTTCAATTGGCGTCTTGGTTGAAAACACTGTTGCGTTGTCTATCAGTCGTCAGGGGTCACCAGTATGGGAATATGGGGTAGTCCCTCGCGCCGGAGATACCAGTGAGTGACCGTTAGGGTTTCCAGTATGGGCTTGTAAGGGTGAACGAGAGAAACTGCCCAACATTCTCCATTATAACGTAAACTTCCTCTCCTCATCGAATCGACGGTTCTAAGTGAATCACAAAACTCTTCCTCCACTTGTCATGTTTATTCGTTTAGACATCTGGTAACTACAACGTACAACCCTGCGCATGACACGTCCTACTTGACCGTATGGGCTCCGGCCCTCTGCGCCCGGCACCAAAGTACCGAAACGAGGCAGTCGTCCACAGATTCTCGCGTCCGGGAAACCGGGGATAACTGCCACATTAAAATAACGAAGTAGGGATCCTACATACTTACAATTTTATCTCTCATACACTACTGTATCATGTGTATACGGGGCAGTCGTGTCTCTAGGAAAATGATCTAAAAATTGTATCGCTGTACCTTTATCCTGTACAAAGAAAACAAAAACAAATATCACTATAGCATAATTTAATCATTACGAGAACGCAATACTGCTACGTAAGTGTACTGTGTAGCAACAACGATTTATGCTCTAGCGCTCATAGCGCATATTTTGAACAAGATATACTCTAGATTACCTTGCTCATACATGTTGAAATAACCCTGCTGCTTTTCTGTGGTTTAAATAAGAAAGGTTGGAATAGTTATTTAACCCAGTGGATTTGGTGTGGATTAAATACGTAAATATTTCTAAAACCAGCTGTTTTTCTGTAGGTTAAAGAAGGTTCAAATAGTTTAATAGCCCAGGTGATTTTCTGCAGGTTAAATAAGAAGGTTGGGACAGTTATCTAGCCCGGTGTATTTGTTGTGGATTAAATATGAAGATTGTAAAATCGCTCTGTAACCCAGCTGTTTTTCTGTGTGTTAAATGAGAAGGTTGTAAAATTATATAACCCAGGTGCATTGTAGTGGGCTAAATAAGAAGGTTGAAATATGTCTGGGTGCTTTATTACGTGTAGGCATAAAGAAGGGTGTAATCGTTGTTTAGCCCGGGTGTTTTCTGTGGGCTAAATAAATATGTCGGTTGAAAAGTTATAAAACCTACTTGCTTTTATTTGGGTTAAAAAGATTTTCTGTGGGCTGGAAGCTATGAAGGTAGAAATAGGAGGTATACAGTCTTTTCTGCTTTTTTGTGGGTGAACGTTTATAACCCTGATGCTTTTTTGTGGGCTAAATACAAAGGTTGAAATAGGTATATAGTCTGGGTTATTAATTGCGGGTTAAATAAGAAGGTTGTAATTGTTATTTAGCCCGGGTTGTTTGATGTGGAAATAGTTATTTAGCCTGTATGCTTTGTTGTGGGTTAAGTAAGTACATAGGTTGACATAGTTATTTATCCCCGGTGATTTGGTGTCGGTTGAAGACGAAGATTGAAATAGCTGTAAAACCCACTTGTTTTATGTGGGTTATATAAGAAGGTTTGTAGTGTTATTTAGCCGGGATGTTTTCTGTGTGTTAAATATGTCGGTTGAAAAGTTATAAAACCTACTTGCTTTTATTTGGGGTGAATAGAAGGTTCAAATAGTTAAATAGCCCAGTATGTGATTTTCTGTGGGCTCAATAAGAAGGTTAGGATAGGTATCTAGCCTGGTGGATTTGGTGTGGATGAAATATAAAGGTTGAGATAGGCCTAGTTCTATATTACCCAGCTACTTTTTGTGGGTTAAATAAGAAGGCTGTAAACGTTTATAACCCAGATGCTTTGTTGTGGGCTAAATACGAAGGTTGAAATAGGTATATAGTCTGGGTTCTTAAATGAGGTTAAATTAGAAGGTTGGAATTGTTATTTAGCCCGGGTTGTTTGATGTGGAAATAGTTATTTAGCCTGGATGCTTTGTTGTGGGTTAAATAAGTAGGCCACATATATAGATTGATATAGTTATTTATTCCGGGTGATTGTATGTGCGTTGAAGACGAAGATTGAAATAGCTCTATGACCCACTTGTTTTTATGTGGGTTATATTATGAGAAGGCTTTTATTGTTATATAGCCCAGGTTTTTTTCATGATTTGAAAAAAATAAACGTGGGGGGGGGGCGGACGGCCCTTAAGTTTTTTGTTGGTATATTTAGGTCAATTTAGGTGGCTTTTTAAAATAATGTGGCGAAAAAAGCGGGGCCGTCCCCCCTCCCCCGCCCTGGATCTGCGGCCGGCATTTCCCGTCATTAAGTTGACTATAGGCCTTTATTTACCCAACGTTGGTTTAATGTTGGTCCAGTGTCGTAGACGGTGGACCAGCAATAAAGTAACCTTGGGTGAATGTCTCAGATACTAGGCAATGTAAAATGCACATCGGGCGTCGTAATCAAATACGGCCACAGACGATAATACGCGTAGTTGTCAATTCACATATATTTGGTAGTATTCCAGCTTTCATATTTTTTTTGTAAATGTTGCAAGCGATAATAATTGTCATGTGTCAGGGATAGGCCTATATTTACATTGTACAAGTTTATTTTCACGCGGCATAACTTACCTGTTCATTTTCATAAGGTCCTGGTGTAGGCTATTCAGTTCCGTGAAGGAGCGCCAAAAAACAAACATTGACAGCAGGGCATTGAAAGAACAATTTTGATTGGTTGTCATTGTCGGGTTAAATAAGGGTTTTAGTCTACTTGCACACCCCGTGACGGGGTAAATAGACACTTCCTTTAATGAAAGTGCAATGTGTATGGTAAACACTAATGTGTTATAAAAGTGTTACATTTTGGGTTCCAAAATGATGACATGTTCTAACTGCCAGTCACAGCGAATTACACAGTTTTGTCCTGATAATATTACAGTTTTCATTAAAAACATATTGTTATCATTATATTTTATCAGCATCTATGACTTAATAAATATAAATGTTTTGTGTTTTTATGATTTTACTGTGTGTATTGGGTCAACAAAGTAAACAATATGACCGTAATGATGATTTAGAGCGACAATATATTTGAGTAATCAAATTATCTGCGTGTAATGCAATGATATGCTGCTATGAATTTATTTCTATATTATTTTTATGTTCATGCGTGTTTCCCTACCTTCTGTGCCTTGACAGCGTAGATCTCTAGAATCCGCAACCTCTACATCACCATCATCCACATATACCACGTCTCCAGGAGATGGCAAGTAGCAATAAGGGAGGCAGGTCTGACTGAACGATGTACATGATCCGCTACATTGGTGGAGCACACTGACACTGTCGTCAATGATGTCAACCTTGTCTATGGTACATAGGTCAGAAGGTGCCGTGTTCTGCAGCATATATAAATTTTATGTATTGTTTTAACAGTGTCATGAATAATATTATGTTTTTCATTCAAAACTCTTAGATGTAGGCAATTAAATCTGAGAGAGACGTTATACAATATTTTTATTTTTTATCTGAAAAACTACCGACCTTTCAAGCCTGAGCAGGCGTCTATTTCACCTTAGAAACATTGCACATCGATTCCAATTCGTACATGTGTTTGCAAGGTGGTACAACAGCTATTCATAAAATATCTAATAAAACGATTGAACACTTTTAGCATATGTAAATATGCGAAAACTGTGAATTACTGGTCGCCATATGCGCTTGTTGACGGCTCATTAGAAAGCAGGACACCATGTTAGAGAGAGTATCACGCATGACACCATGTTAGAGAGAGAATCTGCATGACAGGTCTACAGAGGGTGTTGATTGTCCCATGATAAGTTAGATTGCCAGATTCCCGAGCATCCCCTGATTACTTTTTGAGATTATCATGATTATCCAGACTTAAAATATCTAATTAATTTTTTAGATATTGTTCCTGTACAATTCAGTCTAGCCGTGATTACAAATAATCCAATAAAAAGGCCCTGACAAAGAATAATTGTAGCGGATTACCCGAACAAGAATAAATGTGGCGCATTACATTTGCCATAGTCTGTACTAAGCCCAGTTGACTGTATCGTTAGCTGTATGATTTTAGTTATCAGGTATTGCGAGAGTTCGAGCTACATTCTACTGAACCATTTTTAATTCCCGATATTTATCGGGTTGGCTTTGTGGAATCCTGGGTTCTAATAACACCACAGTATTAGTCCAGGTACGGCTCCGATAATGGAGAATTTAAGCCTATTTCGGATTCTACTATCGTCGTGTGTTTTGGGTTTGTGTGTTTGCAGTACACCGTTTAACGTTTACTGGAATGTACCGAGTGAGCGCTGTCTGTCAGAGTATGGAGTGCCAGTGGAGGATCTATTGAGAAAATACCACATCACAGTGAATAGAGGAGGTGACGGTTGGCGCGGCGAATGCGTCACCATATTTTACTCCAATCAGCTGGGATTATATCCATATATTGCTGACAATGTTACACTTGTCTATGGATGTGTTCCACAAGCAGTGAATCTATCACAGCACCTTCAAAAGGTGGTCAATGACATCGATGAGTTGATCCCACTTTCTAATTTTACCGGCTTAGGAATAATTGATTGGGAAGCTTGGAGGCCTTTATGGGAGAGAAACTGGGATGCTAAGCTGATCTATCAGCAATTATCCGAAAAACTGGTTGAGAAACAACATCCAAGCTGGAATTTAGACAAGGTGAAAGTGGAAGCAGAAAGACAGTTTGATGCAGCAGCTAGGAATATGATGGCTGAAACATTGAAGGTGGCCAAAAATAAGCGTTCTGGTGGCAAATGGGGCTATTATTTGTTCCCGGATTGCTTTAACTACGGAGGAATACGAAACTGCACAGATAAAGCTAAAATGCGTAATGATAAATTATCATGGCTTTTTAATACAAGCACTAGTTTGTATCCATCTGCCTATTTTCAAGGTCTACTTAACACCAGTGATGACGGTAATTTTGTATTTGGACAACTTGAGGAAGCCAGGCGAGTTAGAGGTACACATACAGATACCCCTGTTTTATTATACAGCAGATTTACATATACCAAGAACCACACCGGGTATTATTCTATTGGGGATATGTATGCCAGTGTAGCCCAGGCCGCCATAGTGGGGGCTGAAGGGGTTGTATTATGGGATGATCATAACATGGAATCAACAGCAGAAGTTTGTAAAGAACTTTATAAATTCATCTACACTATCATGGGGCCTTGTGTTGAAGCGTCGATGGCATTCACCGAGGAATGTAGCTTAGAAATGTGTCATTCACATGGAAGATGTGCATTAAATGTTAGTAACAAAGGCAGAATGTCTCTGTGGAGAAGACATACACCGACTATGACAGAGATTACCAGTATTATGAATTCAAGTTATACATCAGATATATACAATTGTGAATGTTTTCAAGGCTGGTCTGGTGGAAATTGCAGTGAGCCAACTGAAATAATCTAAGCAATTTGTGATTATTAACTTCAACATCGGGCCTACCCTTGAAACGTAGGTTTCCATGTTTGAGCCTAGACATATATCATAATTTAAACGAAAACGCACCATTAATTTTATGATGGATGTTTGAGCTAATATTGGTCAGATGTTCAGACCTAGACGTGTGTGAATGTTAGAATGTTACAGAAGCTTCTGTTATTTGCTTTTCTGATATACTGTCGCCACCCGGCTAGAGCTTCGCAGTATGTATGGGTATATATACTGAGTTCTGAACAAAACCTTATTCGTTATCGACCCCTAGATACGCTCAGTTATCGTACTTCACATTGTGCATAATTCAGTATTTTGAATACCAATATCATTAGAAACTATTTATAGCTTGTATATATTGTAATATACAGACTACAATAAGTTAGCATTGATATTTTTCGTATGATTGTGATTCATCATACTTAGATACGTTTTATCAAATCGCTAATTCGCAACGAAATTGTAGAATTTAAATTTTAATTCACTTGAAGTTGTGTCTCGTTACCGCGACACACAACTTCAAGTGAGTAAATAAATACTTTTTTTTACAATTTTTTTACAATTTGAAGTAAGATATTTTCCAATATAACAATAATTATTTTAATGCTCATTTTTCCTCCAAATTGTCCTGTGCGAATGTTAAATCAACCCTTTAAGCCCTCACGATGCATTAAAGTATCATTTTACATCCTGAAAACAGCGTTAATTTTCCTACAATAAATGGTTTTAGAACGAAAATTTCCATGAAACTGGTTTACCAGCTCCTCGTCAGATCATTTTCATCCACTACAAGTCGAGAATTGCGAGAGCAATTCGCGGCTTGTAGTGGATGAAGATAAAAATGGTAACTTCAGGCTTGAAAGGGTTAAAAGCTCTAGACGCGAATAACACTTGGACACACTGCAGAATCAAAAAGACGCCTATTGGCGCAAAGTTAACGCTTCTTGGCGAAGGATGAACGCTTCTCGGCGCAAAATGTCAATTTAGTCCACCGACGCCTCACAAAAAGTGTAAAAAAAGACAAAACTGTCAATAACTTAGTGTATGACCCCATCCACGGAAAACTAGGTTGTATAAGGACAACGCTGGTGTTTATTTTACTCGTATAGCGACTGTAGTTTGTTCAGACGAATGAAAACAGTTGGCTACCCATCCTGATATTCCGGACTTATAGTCCTTTTCAAACCAATTTTTGCTGGTAAGTAGCTATATGAACGTCATAATCAGTGATAATATAATCGAATGTTAGAGATTAGAGTCCAGACTGTACAACTAAACAACTGGGTAGCAAACTGGTAGCTTTATTTTGTAATTATTCGCCAAAACTAAAGCTCGTGTCTGATTGAACACCTATTGGAGCAATGTGCACACGCCTATCGGTGCAAATAAAATTTACCGAAATAGAAAGCATGTTTTTTTCAAACATTTTTCAGTGGCAGTTCCGCGTTCTGGATAAGGAGGGGGACGCAGGGGATTCCTTCCCCCCCCCTCCCCCAAGATGTTTTTGTTATATTGCCTACACTGTTTTTTGTCACGTATCATCGATAAATGTAGTAGGCCTATTCAACGTTATATTGCTAAGGCTAGTCATATACATCTACCAACACATTTAGATGATTAGGCCTATGTTAATTATCAAATCCCCACAGCTAGCAGGTTATTAGACAAATAAATGAGATATCAGTGGCGTAGAACAGACTTAATGTAACATAATCTATCAAATTATAGAAGATTTATATGCTAATAGATAAAAAAAATAACATTTGAATGGAATCGCGTCCAGTTTTGAGGTAGGGTACCAAAACTGTTTTCACTAGTCTGAGAAATGTATTAAACTTTTCCATGTAAATTCCATGTGTGGAGGTTCGTAAAATGTACTATTGTTCCGTGCACATAAATTGAACATTTTAGGCTTTTTTCAGGCGATATTTTGAAAAAAATCTCAAAAAGTTGACCATTTGGCGCCGAGAAGCGTTGCACTTCGCAACTTTAATTGTACTCTCAAATGTAATTTATGTATGTGTGTTTGTACTTGTCATGTTTACAATGTATATACTGTATATATATATATGTGTATATATATGTATGTATGTATATATATTATATCAATACTATACATTATTTTATAAATTATGTAATATGAGGTTAGGTATTGAGTTATATAAATATACCTCAATATAAGAAATGTCCAAGTATATTTTATTTTATCAATTATTTCCATGTATACAAATCAATCATGTAAATTGTTTTACTTCAAAATTATCACTTTTTCTGTAGATGTTTGTAAAATTATATGTTGCTGCCAAATAGATTGTCAGATTTACCATGTACACGAATTTAAATATATGCTATTATTACTATTTTATATTATATAAGTAAAGGAATCATACGAGTTATGTATATATTATTATATTATTTAAATAGATGTATATATCGATGTATGTTTTTTAATGTTTATGTATGGGGGCCCTACGGCGGATGAGCTATGCTCAGTGGGTTGGTACATACATGTATGTATGTTTTTAATTTTTATTGATTTTGTACGTTGTTGTATATACCTGTACCCTCGCTTATTATTATTATTAATAGGCGTCTTTTTGATTTTGCAGTGTGTTGGAGAGTTGATCTAGATTCAACATGTCCTGTTATCATAATTATGAATAGCTTATTTGCAGCTTATTCGACATTGATCTCAATAAAGGAACATACTTCAATATGTCATTCTATTTATGATACCCAGCACATAATATGATCTGATAATTTAGGATTTTACCCTGCCGACGTTTTCTCTTGCTCATTTGCGTTGTCATTCGCTTCATTCTTTCATGCCAGGACTGTTTATTATGTTATTGGTAGCTTGAAACTTGTTGCCAGGCTTCCAGTTTACAGGATTCCGCTGTTTGAAGTTGTGTCTCGCTACCGCGACCCACAACTTCAAGTGTGTTAATTTTTATTTTTTTTATTTTCAAACAAACATTACGAAACGTTGTCGTTTAAACGCTCATTTTTTTCTTATGATGGTGATTTATGATGCATTCACCATGTTTACCGGTGGTTAACTCTTTAACCGCCGGTGCAGCATATATTCGGATTTTCATTTTTTATTAGCACATGAAGTACCACATTTTAAATATGTTAAAGATAAAATGTGCAAGATTTAAAAACAACTGACCTCTATTTTGTCAAATTTGAATAATTTACACTCACTTGAAGTTGTGGATCGCGTCAGCGAGACACAACTTCAAGGGGGGGGGGGAATTCAGATAATTTGGCGGTTAAGGGGTTAATGTGGTTCAAGTAGGGAATTAACGCAATAACAACGTTTGATTTGTAACCGTTAAAACGCTAAGTTAAACTGTTAAATGTTCAATCCACTCTAAGTTTTGTATTTCTGAAGATTGAATAATTTGGCGGTTAAGGGGTTAATGTGGTTCAAGTAGGGAATTAACGCAATAACAACGTTTGATTTGTAACCGTTAAAGCGCTAAGTTAAACTGTTAAATGTTCAATCCACTCTAAGTTTTGTATTTCTGCCGCGACTCACGATTTTATGTGGGTGAAAATTACTCATATTTGTTTATTTTTACATCAATATTTGCAACTCATGATGTTTGAGCACACATTTAAGTTCCAAATGTCAGTGAGTTAATCAGTCAATAAAATTAATTAAAAACTGAATATAACAGCAGAGCTGTGTTCATCCAGTTCATGTTACCTTACCTTACCTCGGGCAAAATCATGGGAATATGTAATTATAAAATACATGATATCATACCATCCATTATGATGTTGGTTTAATGTTGTGTCAGGCAGCGTCGTAGACGGTGAATCAACATGAAAACATGAGGTCGATGTATCGTGAGCATGGTGATGGTGATTGTCTATTCATTCGTATTTAAGTCATTCACCAGATGGCAGTCAATCATCGAATTCAGTTGAGACATATAGATCTATGACGAAGTGTTAATCTGTAAAGTACTGAACACATCCATAGCCGTTTCAGCATTTTTGTCGTCCAAACAATAAAACTCGAAGGAAAAAATGCTATATGGGCATATGTTTAAAATATTTAAAATCAAATTGGTGGAAGGACACCTAATTTGCATACATCCAAACAGGCCGCCATATAGCCTGAACACTGATATTGGGCCAGATACTGGGCTCCATTTTACATTCTTGACATTCAGCGATAGTGCAAGTACGATCGCTGATGCAGAGCAGGGCATCACCTAGAAATGGCCAACCTAGCAAAAACGATACACTGAAACAATGTTGTTTTAAAAAAAATAGCATTGTTTTAATGTAACGTGTTTCTTGTGAATATTATAATTTAATTATGTATACATTTATAAAATACATAGTTTATACCGATTGTTGCCCAAACAAAATAGCCGTAGCTGCTATTTGTTTTTTATTAAATGTGTTGTTTGTATAAGAATATAAGTCTATGTGAATAAGTAGTGGCTTGCGAAGTTGTAGAATTTGACTAGCACTTGACACTGACAGTCATTGGGTCCTATCGGGTATCGGTAATTCTGGACGACTAGTATCAATATTTCAATTTAAATAAAAAATACACGCATTCGCAGTTGTGATAGGCCTTTTTTGACGGCTTAGTATGAAAGTTCCTCACCAGTGACAACTACTTTATTATTTATGTGGTTTTAAGGGCTTCAAGGTTGTTACAGACTGGGTGGACAATCAGACAATCAAACAGTGACAGTCATACTTCATTGCAATGTGCAATGATGTATGACTGTCGCTGTCTGAGCCATAGTGGCTGTATGCATTATGTACACTTTTGCGCCGATATATACATTTATATATTAAAACATAACTGTTCATCCTTTGATGTTATTATTGTTTATGTTGATAAACAAAAATGGCAAAACATTGCTGGAATGCCCTGCAACGAACCAAATAAAAGCTTATTATAATGCAAACAAGAAAGTTGTGTGCTTGTGAATGGTAATATATATAATTATATTATAATTTTATTTCAACTATATTAAGATTATATGATAATAACATTTTTTGTCAAACTAAATGATTAAAACACCTCTTGAAAAAAACTAGTGTGCTACGTATCACTACTCGTACTTGTTTATATTGACAGTTTGAAGAAATACGTCGGGGAATCTTTAAACTCCATAGCCAATAGGACTGCAACCTTCAAGCCACACCCCCAAATTGAATCAAATTGAGGCTGGCCAATCACAACCTAATAACCAGAGCGTTTCTGGCCCAATATGTAATCACAGGGCCAGTGGTCAGGCTAGCCGCCATACTATTTTACGTACCACAATTTATATAGATGGCCTTTCAACAAATAAAGCTATAGAAGCACGTGTAATACATCTTTTCGTTGTGTCGAGGTCATAATCAAGGTCAAATGTCAATTGCAAGATCCAATCTATGCGACAATGCATTTTTTAACAAATAAAATTAGATGTACCATAATACATCATTGTAATTCAGTTTTAATGAATGATATATTTCTGGCTTTAGTCTAGTGATTCAGTGTCGTTTGCAATGTGATATGATCAACTGCACTGTTTTGGATATAGCGGTGTATCCCGCACATCATGATTTTTTTTTTTTTTTAATTTTCCAATCTTTAAAAACATTTTTATCAATATTTATAAAAATCCAGGGAAAACCCAAACATACTATGTGTACATCTAAATAATGGTTGAATGTAAGCACAAAGTTAGGCTATATGTTGATGCCGTCGGCCTAGCGTTGGCAGACAATCAGTGCTGCAGGGTACGCCCCCCCCCCCCTATGTCCTCACTTTAAAGATACTAACTAAGGACGGCGTATATACATAATATATACTTGAAAAAAAAGTTAAATGGCCCTAAAATTTATATATTCTATACAATAATGTATATTGTTTGACTAGACAATATTCCGTCTACATAATATTATGAAATATGGTAATGTTGTTGACCGTCTCCCAGCACATACAAGTAAATTATCCTATATTTTTTTAATACTGGGTTGGCGTCGAAGACTTTGGATCAATTTAAAATTAACATAGTTTACTTTATGGGCGATATCGCATGTGTTTTAGCAGCTCGTATGGCTATAACCAAAGTTCAGCCTTTAACCCTTTCAAGCCTGTAATCTTCATCCCCTACAAGCCGCGAATTGCTGTCGCAATTCTTGACTTGTAGTGGATGAAAATGACTTGAATTGGGTGACATGCACCTGGGTGAAAGCGGAAGTAGAACACGTCAATGTCAATGTGACCCCGGTTAGCATACCCTTAAACTTAATAGATCACAAGATCATAAGGCCTGGTTTTTCTATTATTGATATTTATTTTGATAAATATCGCCGCCAAAACGACTTTAAAATGCAGTATTGTCATTCAACAATTCTCCACTGTGGCCCACACTTAGCACTGCTTAGCGTGGTATCATGGATCATGCATGTCATGTGCTGATCATGTGATGTAACGTTAGGCCTGTCTATTTCTGACAGTTCAGTAAACAAACAAGCAATGACAGAGCCATGATATAGGCCCCCGGTATAGGCCTAGCCTTTTGATTTTTCAAGTACGCTTAGCGTTTTTTAAAGTCGAGCAGTCTGGAGTACATTATTACTGTTAGATCTATTGATATGTCTTACTTGAACTGAGATAGGAACCTATATAGATCATGTGGCCCGATGATGTCTTCGACGAACTCGACGCCAATGATGTGTGGTCTACAGCTGCAGTTACAACTGTGTTGGCAGGTTAAGCCCGCGCTGCCACCAGACACCACGTTGTAAAGCAGGGGTCAGTTGAAGTGACACTAACACATTCTCAAGGACAGCACGTATTAGGCCGATTGGATCTGCTGATTGGATCTGCATGTCCACTGGCGGAAAGGCAGCCATCAGAGAAGCAATTAGCCGGGATTGACCATAAGGGGCGGAGGTGTGGATAATGAAGCCTGTAGGGAGAGTGTAAGCGCAATTCTTACGGGCAGAGTAGTATTCACCTCAGTCCCTTGCTGGGCCGCGTTCTATGGTCAATCAACATTATCAGGCTGATTAAACCTCTTCCCAGTCCCTAGCTTGGCAGCATTTGTGGACGCGGGGTGGTCCTGTATTAATGAGATCAGTGGACGCTGGGAGGTCCTGCATTAATGAGAGCAGCGTCCTGCCTGAGGATGGGATCTCAAGGCGATAAATAAGCCGAGTCCTTTCTGAAGATTGAGATCTCAAAGAGAGCCATCAGCGAAAAGTATGAATGGGGGCTGAACAGGACAGATGGCCTGATGGTAGAAGTGTTGTGAGTAGAATATTAAGTGTTTAGAGAAGTTGGTATAAAACAGGACGGTTGACGTCTATGAGTGAAGTTAGGAACCCAGTTACTAGAGAGAGAGAGCAGAGTCTTGCTCTGCCTCGGTTTAGCTATGACTTCTATATATATTGATTGTTGTCTGTCTGCCTAACCATGACATGGTCCTGCACAGAGGATTATACAAATAAAGACGTCGCCGACCTGAAAGTGAGTTATGTGTTATGAACCAGGAGTCTTCGTGTTAGTGGCCTAGACGTTTTGGCATTGTCACCAGAGGGGGTAGAGATTTTATAAATGGCGGGCTTGCCCAGGATTCTGTGCATGATAAAAAAATGTCGCAGACAGACAAAAAGGAGCAGAATAATAAAATGTCTAAGACAGACAGCCAGGAAAATAAGCAAGTAGAGACAATGATATCAATGGTCAAGTTCGAACAAAAGCCAGTAGCTACATGGGGCTGTGCGAGCAAAGACTTTAAGGTAGGAGAAAAAAGGTAACACCCTTGCCACGGACACCATGGACACCTATGTCAGATCAGCAGAAACAACATGTGCTACGCATTTGCGAGGAGCTGGCAACGTTTCAGGAGCTGACGGAGGAGGAAGAGGAGATGGAAGAGGAGATAGAGGCCGCTATGAGGGAGTGGTGCTAAGAGGTAAATACCTTTTGAAAAAGTGTGAGATCTTTAACATAAACTGACTATAAAATGGATCCAGCACAGTTTAAACTATATACAGATGGCCTAGCCAACCTGGAAACTACCAGGGCTAGGCAGGACAGTCTTCGGGATGTAAAAAGGTGTGAAGAACAAATTGTGCAGGCTTTGGTGCGTCAAACGTCGCCCTGCGATGGTACAAGCACGGCGGGCGTCAGGACGTGGTTCAAGGAGATTGAACTAGCAGGTGCCGAGGCAGGCACAGAACATATCATTGAAATCGCTGCCAGGTCAGCCGCTGGTTCCTTGAGGGGGAAACTGGAGCGGTATATAAAAAAGAGGCTGACTGCACCCACAGCACTAAACAGCCGTTTTGAAGTGCCATGGGCCGAGGTGAAAGCTCACCTACGAGGGGCTTTTCTCCATGTGGATGAAGACAGTGCCCTGAGGGATGATGTCGAAAAAACACGCCAGAGTGCTTACGAGCCGGAGGCCAGTTTTAGTCGTCGTTTCCGCGAGGTCGCTGATGCTGCGTACCCGACGGATGCTCGAAATGAGGATCAAAATAGAATTTTGATCAGAGCATTCGCCCGCGGTTTACGCAGCGATGAGCTAGCTCGCAATTTGGTGGGAAAGGGTAACCCCACCAGCCTGGAGGACGCGTTCGAGACGTTGGCCGGCTATAGCGCTCGTAAAGACGCTTACGCCCGCCTGAGCCGCCATGAGGAACCAATGGAGGTGGCACCGGTCAACCCCGCACCACCGCGGCCCCAAGTCGCACCAGAGTCAACAACCACGGTGAGCTTATTGAAGAAAGTCTTGCAGAGCCAGGAGCGGTTGCAGACCAAGGTTGCCAAACTTGAGGCGCAGACAGTGCCCCGTTCGGCGCCTGCAGCCCCCTCGGCTCGCTCTACCTATAGGGATGGAAGACAAGGACAAACCCGGAGCTCTCCTCGTGACAGGTGCTCTCCTCGCGACACCACCACTAATTGGACCCCCGAAGGAAAACCTCGCTGCTTCCAGTGCGGACGCGTAGGTCACACGAGACGTGAGTGCCGCCAAAGCCAGTCGGGAAACGGACAGCGGTCGTAGGAGCAATCTCAGGTAGGCTGTCTGAACATCGGTGCGTTGGTGGACACAGGCGCCTTTTGCACGCTCCTACGACTAGACATTTTTCATAAAATAGCTGATATTGCTCATTGCCAGCGAATTCTGGCCGATGCCCCAGCGTTACGAGGTGTTTCCGGCGCAGCATTGGACGTCAGGGGTGCGACTGAAATCAAAATCTAAGGAGTGGCACAGCCAATCCGGGTTACGATTTTAGGCGACCTGCCGTGCAAGATGGTGCTGGGGGAAGATGCCTTACAAAATGGAAAAGGTATTATTGATTTCCATAGAAATGTATTGAGATGGTATCAAAAGGAGTGGCGGATGCGACGCATCGAACACGCCTTTGAGGCCAGTCTGGGGCAGGTATTACCAGAGACTGGGGATGAGCAACTAAATCAGTTGAATCAGAAGAATGCTGATCTGTTTTCTGCTAAAGGTGAGCCTAATGGTTTCTGTCCTACCACCCCCATAAATATCAAAACCAATCATCCTCCCATAAGTCAGGCTGCATATCGTACCCCATTATTCAAACGTAAACTCGTAGAGGAGGCCGTTGCAGATATGTTAACCGAAAAAGTAATCAGGCCAAGCCAGTCGGCTTGGGCTAGCCCAATTACACTAGTACCAAATCGCGACGGTTCTACGCGGTTTGGTGTAGATTATAGAAAATTAAATGCTGTCACGGTTCGGGATCAGTATCCCCTACCACAAATTCGAGACATTTTTGATCAAGTAGGCGGAAGTACCATTTTTAGTACTCTAGACTTAAAGGCCGGGTATTGGCAATTGCCGGTTGGCGAAGAGTTAATTGAGAAAACAGCGTTTAGGTGTCATTTAGGCCATTATGAATTTTTTACGCATGCCTTTCGGCCTAACGAATGCACCTGCTGTTTTTCAAAGAACGATGGACCAGGTTCTTTCCGGTCTCATTGGCCGTATTGTGATGGTCTACCTGGACGATATAGTCATATATAGCCGCAACGAAGAGGAGCATATACAACACCTTAACCTTGTATTTGATCGCCTTCGTGCAGCTGGATTACTATTGAAACCAACAAAATGTTTATTTGGCCTAAAGGAAATAAAATTACTTGGTTATATTGTAAATCGGGATGGGATTACAGCTGATCTGGAAAAAGTAAAAGCAATTGCCAAATTAGCACCGCCTACAGACCTAAAAGGCGTCCGATCATTTTTAGGAATGACGGGTTTCTATCGCCAATGTTTGCCAGATTATGCGAAAATCACAGAACCGCTCGAGGAATTAAAACGGAAATATGCACGTTTCGTGTGGGGGCCATCTCAAAATCAAGCGTTCGAAAAATTAAAGCAGTTGCTAATGTCCGTTAATGTCATGGCTGCCCCTCGAACCTATAGGCCATACAAGCTGTATACAGATGCTTGTGACTATGCAGTTGGGGCTATTTTAGTCCAAGAGGATGACACGGGTACTGAGAGAGTTATTCAGTATTTGTCACATTCCCTTTTGAGCGTCCAGCGTCGATGGGCCACCATTGAAAAAGAGGCCTATGCAGTAGTTTATGCCATTTCAAAATTACGTCCATATTTATATGGAGCTGAATTTACAGTATGCACTGACCACAAACCACTTACCTCATTATTTACTAAAGAAATGCAAAATACCACAATTCAAAGGTGGGCTGTGTTGTTGTCAGAGTATGGGGCGAAAATACAGTATCGCCAAGGCAAGAATAATATTCGCGCTGATATGTTATCTCGCATTCCTCCAGAAACAGGCATAGCCACTATTAATTGTGATGAATGGGTAGACCCCACCACAATTCTCCAGCAAGATGCTGCTGACGTATTCCCCTTACTGTACGATGGCCTTGATTTAGAAGAAGTAGCCGCCGCGCAACGTAAAGAGTTTTCTCACATCTTTGAGGCACCGACAGATGACAGTGAAGACTACACGGTGATTAAAGGCCGGTTGTTCAGTATTTCCCCACCTACCCCCACGGCAGCTAATTATCCACGTTTAGTATTGCCTATTGCCTACCGGAAAAAAGACATTAATCGCGCCCACAAGGAAGTGGGTCACATGGCTACCGCAAAAACGCTTGATCGGTTAAGAGAAGCGTATGTTTGGCAAGGAATGCCACGTGATATAGAATCGCACATAGAATTGTGTCCTGTCTGCCGTGTTCATCAACGACGGCCAGACTATGTGCCAATGGGTGAAATGCCTTTAGCAGCTTACCCTATGCAAATAGTGGGTGCCGATTTAATAGGACCTTTTGTCTCATCACTGAATGGGAATAAATATGTTTTAACCATAATTGACCATTGTACTGGGTGGGCAGAAGCTTTTCCCCTCAAGTACAAGACCAATGCTAGCGTGTGACAAGCATGGGCCAACCACTTAATGCCACGTCACGGCACACCGGAGGTCCTTATTACTGATGATGGGCAGGAGTTCAAAGCCAGTGCTTGGAGAACTTATTTAAAACCATTAGGAGTGGAGCACCGTACCACCACTCCTGTACATCCACAAAGTAGTGGTAGAACAGAGCGATTTAAAAGAGTTAATGGCTAAATCAGTAAACAATTTTGCTCCAGATTAGGAAAATCGCCTTGGAAACTGTCTTGCAGCTTATCGGGTGAGCGTTAGTAGCGTGACGGGATCCACCCCCTTCTTTTTGATCTATGGAAGACATGGCAGAGCACCACTCACGAGGTTGCTCCAGCCACGTTCGGCTAATCACTTTGGTAACCGTCTTGATGACTTATCGTCGGCGCTACAAACCGCTCGTCACTTCACAGCAGACAGCCGTAAATACAACCGCGCACGGTTGGCCAAGCGCGCAGACGCAAAAGACATCCGTGTGGGTGACACCGTTTTACTAAAAGCAGAGGAGCGCTTGACATTAACAAGCCGCTGGGACCCACAGTGGGGCGTCATACGTGTGAGCGGGCCAGTGCTGTGGTTGCGCCAACAACAAAGCGGGAAAGTTAGAGTCATCAATAGAGAAAAAGTGAAGTTAGTGGACCCCCACCTCAACTGAGATGAGATTACAGAACGTCCCAGACGCGATCAGCGCCGCCGAACAGGAATTAAAAGTTTCCCAACCAGCATTCCACCCCCTCCCCCCCACTAAGAAGCGCATAGTTGAAGAGACGGAGGAGGGTGACGCTACATCAACCTCGTGCCTATCACCGGACAGCCAGGTGGCGTCGGATCAGGAGCTTGGCTTAGACAGTTTGATGTATCCGCCTTCCCCAACCCCCTCAGATCAATCCGACCAATCCGCGGCATCCGACCCCTCCCCTACAACTATGGACCTTCAGACGCCAGACTCCCCCTGTCGACTAAAGTTAACTCGCCGCGAGGGAGAGTGGGAGGTTGTGCATCCACAAAATTTCCCTCCCTTACCAGATTCTATACCCCCCCCCCCCCTCAAATTATCTCGCCGCAACCGCCGCTGGGCAATTGATGGCAGGGCTTCAAAAAAACGCCCTGCTCCATCCACTGCCCATCGACAACAGCGTCGGAGGTCTTCACGTTTAGCTACAAAACGGCACTTGCCATTTCACTCACCTCCCTCAGCAGACGAACAGAAACGGGCACGATGCGAAGCAGTAGACTTAGTGTGTTTGTTTGCTGGTTAGCTGTTTGTAACGCAACGCAGTGGCCTTTCACACTGAAGGATAATATTCCACACCGGTTGAGTGATGGACTTTTAATAACACTGGACTCAGATATAAATGTTCGTAAGGGGACATATACTGTGTTAGTAGTGATTGACGCACCTCAACCAGAACCACGCTTAGCAGAGCGTCTTTTTGATCTTAGGGCAGTTATCAGAGAACTAGGAAAGCACCAAAACTATTCTCGAACAACGCATAATGTGTGGGAACAAAGAATAGCGGACATTGAGGCTACGATGGCCACTCCCCAAAGTCTACCCATAACACAAATCAAACGTTGACTGTTCAATTTCGTGGGTGAGATTGGTGCTGCGTTGTTTGGTACAGCAACTGAGGATCAGGTTGAAGAGTTGAAAAGACGATTGTGAAAGCCCAAAGAACCAATAGACGCATTGTCCATACCACATACGAACTCATATCGGTGCTCAATCAGACTCGGGCTGAATTGGCTCTCAATCGCCAACATCTCATCGCAGTGGAGAAATTTGCAAAGGAATTGTACAATGAAATTATATCGTTTTGCAAAGACATAACGGGGTTAGTGGGTAGTTTGGTTGCTCTAGAACAAAGTTCTCAAATTGATCAGATTTTGTCAGCCTTAGAAAGTGTTCATAATCTCTGGCTGCGCGAAGCTGATCAGTATAGGCGTCAACGCCCATCATTGAAGTTGGGACAGCTCACTGAGGTGCTGTTACTGATTCTGGAGACAAGTCAGGGAGTCGGGCTGTTTTCACCTGGTCTCGCATGGCACTACCAACATGTCACATTGGTACCCGTGTGGGAAGAGACCCAACGGTTGGTTTTCACAGCCCAACTACCCCTGATGGATAAGATACGGTATGCAAGGTATCGCATCCGTTCATGGCCGGTCCCGGCAAATGGATCGGACCATACATTAACCGTTCAAATACCTGAAGACGTGGCAGTTGACACGCAACGTGGGGGGATATTCGAACCCTATGATTGTGCCGGCAACGAACCCGCCATCTGTCAATCAGGACCCATATATGGTAAGGGACGACTTCTTTGCACCCGTGGTATCCTCAATGGAGATGATACCCAACGGGCCAGCTGTCTATTTACAGCTGCAAGGGAAACAAGTCCTGCAGGCTATGCAGAGGAAGTTGCACCTGCTTTGTATGTTATAAGTACATATGAAGAAGGTTATTCCCTACATTGTCGGGGGAAGTCGGAAAAACGACACACCTTCGAGGTTGGTCTATACGTTTTAAGAGTGGCTGCTGACTGTCGTGTGCAGGGCCGAGATTGGACACTTCCGGGAGTGGCCCATCTGCAGGCTCAGCTAGCTGTAGCACCAGACATTATTACACACCTGCCACTCAATATAACCACGCTTATTCCACAAGAGCTACTACAAACACGCCTTGAACACCCGGACTGGCAAGCATTACCACAAGTTGAGGACATTACAATCGAGAAATTAAATGCTCGGTTGCCCAGCTGGACATTGGAAACAGTCGGCCGCCGTTCCTCGTTCCGCTGGGTAGTGCCGTTGTCTTTTCTGTCGCCGGTTGCTCTAGTTGTTGCTTGTGCGCTCTTGCTATGGTGGAAGTGTCCTGCGACAAAAGTATGGAAATTGTGTCGGACACTTCACTTGGAGTCGGTAAAACCTCTCTCTCCTAGTCCACCTGGAGAACAGTGGATCGCGCTTACACAAACAGGCGAGGCAAGCGCTCAGGTGTGAGTACCAGACAGGTCTAAAGGTTAAGCTATTTCTAATTAATGTTAAAAGATATAAATCTATAACGTCAACGTTAATAAACTGTTACAAGTTCATCACGAGTATAAGTGGAATTGTTGAATTTTGATAGCTTGTCTAAAATGTAACAACAAAATACCTCTTCATTGTATAATCTTGATGTTGTAACACCAATTGCACTAAAAAAAATGATTGCATGTTACTATGATACTGGTTAATTATTGATGTTTTGTTAGATATTAGCGTAGGGACCTCACTCCAAGCTGACGCACTGCATTTATGTTGTGCATTGTACTGAGTGAACAAACATAACCCGTTTCTTCACTTTGTGTGATGGGCGTATGTAAAGCAGGGGTCAGTTGAAGTGACACTAACACATTCTCAAGGACAGCACGTATTAGGCCGATTGGATCTGCTGATTGGATCTGCATGTCCACTGGCGGAAAGGCAGCCATCAGAGAAGCAATTAGCCGGGATTGACCATAAGGGGCGGAGGTGTGGATAATGAAGCCTGTAGGGAGAGTGTAAGCGCAATTCTTACGGGCAGAGTAGTATTCACCTCAGTCCCTTGCTGGGCCGCGTTCTATGGTCAATCAACATTATCAGGCTGATTAAACCTCTTCCCAGTCCCTAGCTTGGCAGCATTTGTGGACGCGGGGTGGTCCTGTATTAATGAGATCAGTGGACGCTGGAAGGTCCTGCATTAATGAGAGCAGCGTCCTGCCTGAGGATGGGATCTCAAGGCGATAAATAAACCGAGTCCTTCCTGAAGATTGAGATCTCAAAGAGAGCCATCAGCGAAAAGTATGAATGGGGGCTGAACAGGACAGATGGCCTGATGGTAGAAGTGTTGTGAGTAGAATATTAAGTGTTTAGAGAAGTTGGTATAAAACAGGACGGTTGACGTCTATGAGTGAAGTTAGGAACCCAGTTACTAGAAAGAGAGCAGAGTCTTGCTCTGCCTCGATTTATAGTTAAAGACTTAGTTTAGCTATGACTTCTATATATATTGATTGTTGTCTGTCTGCCTAACCATGACATGGTCCTGCACAGAGGATTGTACAAATAAAGACGTCGCCGACCTGAAAGTGAGTTATGTGTTATGAACCAGGAGTCTTCGTGTTGTAAACCTACCCGCCACTGGTGGCCTAGACGTCTTGGCATTGTCACCAGAGGGGGTAGAGATTTTATAACGTGATATGATGTATGCACGCGGCATATAATCAGTGATAATGTTCGGTGTGTGGCTGACCGCCCTGATCGAGCTGTCAAAACTATCAGAGATGAGTTGTTGTCTGCTGGCATTTTTAAGTGAGTGTTATAGTAGGCCTAGGCCTATATTATAAATTAGATAAAAAACGATTGATCAGCGAAATCATTCACTATCGCTCCGCAGAGACAGCACCACATGCAGCATGCCTGTAACATCTCGTCTGATAACTTGGTTTTTGTGAGGGGCTGTGACCTGCGACCTCGCCAGCTATCTCTGTCATCAACATATATGGTAGGCATAATCAGTTACTGTGCTTTTTGACTGTATAGTAGACTACTGGCCACTACTGTAGGCCTACACAGGTTGTAGGCCTATATCATTTATGTACAATTATCAGTTGAGACCCTACCTCAAAAAATACACTGTATGTGTTGGAAATAAAGAAAACACCTTAGTGCAAAAATGCATAGTCTTTTGTAATGTATTGGTTCACAGTAGTCGGCTTTGTCACGTGGGTTGATTTGTTGTGTCTGCGTCTCATGTTGTTCAATCAGGGGAAGGGATGTAGAGTTATATAGGATATTGTGGGCGAATACAATTGATATTGTTCAATAGGCCTGTGGCTAGATGCCGATTGACGGATTTCAACACACCCCACATTTCATAATAGCAGAGATCTCCCTCCTGCTAAATGACATGTGGATGGTGTGGATGGTGTGTTTACAACTGAACCGTTGTGGCTGCTCGCTCCGCTTGCGTACGCCACGTTCACGTGACTAAAATTAGCATATGGCGTGTTTACACGAATTCAAATGGCGACAGTTTGAATATCATTCGGCGATACAATCATTAAAGCATGTTATATGAGAGTCCTGAATGATGCAGTATGGCCACATATATGCGGCAATTTGTATCATGATTAAATTGAAAGTCATGTTTTGGAAACTCTATACCAGAGTATACTTCAATGTAGGAACCCTTAACCTTTACTCTATCCCAGCAGACACAAGACGTTGAATTAATGTTAGTTTAACACTGGTTCAACGTCGTTAACAATTGACCAGCGTTAAACCAACATTGATTCAAAGTCGTGATCGCCTAAATAAGTATTTCCATAAGTATTTCCCAAACTAAATAAGTATTTCCAAAGCAGGTTCAGCGGTGTTCTAACCAGAGACGCATACATGACTGGCGTGACAGTCAGGCGCTCTACCAATGCGCCACGTCACCCTCTTTAAGTGGTTTGTTAAACCTTTGACCTCCGGTCACAATTATTATTATTAGGCCCTGTGCAGGCCAAGAGCCTATTAAGTTTATTGCGCCTGAGTCTGTGTCCTGTTTAGGGGAAAGAGGGGTGCCGTGTGTGGGAAACGATTGACATTTCTGAGAAACAGTCCTCATTATGAACAAGTCAAATATAACGTTTGAGGTCGCTAGGTTAAGTACTTGCGTGTTTAAAAAGTGTTCAGAAAAAATATATTTTCATGATTATATTCTTGAATAGAGCTCAAAGCGTTTCGGTTGGAATAATGGTGGCCCAGCGTCGCATTATATCAGCATTGGACCACTGTATATTGTTATCTTGGTAGAGGCCTTTTTGGCGACGGGGGAAGAAAACGTCACCCGCATAACTATTGCCGCAGTGCTGTGCCGCAAATTATGTAGACAGAATGTTGTTTTTATATCCTGGACATTTAGGATTCCGGCCAATGACGAAGACCAATACAATTATGTTTATAAAATATTGAGCTGAAATAGAGAGGATGAGGAACGAGCCGCAAAACGGGGCGTGACAGGCGGTAGCTTTAACCACTAAATCAAGACAAGCTGCTGGCACAAACGCTTGTGCAAGTAACACAGATAATCACAGCATCGCAGGCCATTAAAAACCTTCAACCGCCAATTGGAATTTTCAAATTATTCAGATTTGACAAAATGGATGTCAACGAATTTGAAATCTTGCATATTGATGTCACGTTTTATCTTTAACGAGTTCGAAAGCAGGTTTCCATTGTACCAATAAAATATATTAAAAAAACTAGAACAAAACAGACTAACACCTAATTCATTCGTTTACACATTGATTGATTCATTCATTCATTCATCTATTCATTCATTCATTTATTCGTTCGTTCGTTCATTCATTCGTTCGTTCGTTCGTTCGGGTATTCATTCATTCATTCATTCATTCATTCATTCATTCATTCATTCATTCATTCATTCATTCATTCATTCATTCATTCATTTATTCATTCATTTATTAATTTATTCATGTATTCATTTATTTATTCATTCATTCATTCATTCATTCATTCATTCATTCATTCATTCATTCGTTCGTTCATTCGTTCGTTCGTTCGTTCGTTCGTTCGTTCGTTCGTTCGTTCGTTCATTCTTGTGCTCATTCGTTCGTTCGTTCGTTCGTTCGTTCGTTCGTTCGTTCGTTCGTTCGTTCGTTCGTTCGTTCGCTCGTATATTCATTCATTCATTCATTCACTCATTCACTCATTCACTCGTTCGTTCGTTCGCTCGTTATTCCATCTCACCATTGGTTGCTGACTGTGGAGAGCTAGCGCACGTGGTAAAGTGTTTTAGTCTAAAGGCCCCTTCCGGCCTACCGACTGTAGCAGTGACATAATGTCACAGATTGAACAATACTTATGTAAGCTCAGTGTAACTAAGATTACCAACATGCAAGAGACATTGAACCAATGCTGGTTAATATGTATCTGTCGTCTGTGATGTTGGCCCAATATTATAACAGCACTGGGACAATGACTGCAGATTGAAGAATCGTTAACCCTTTCAGCGTGGGGATCGACTTTAGACATCAGAATCTGACATCTATTGACGTCAGATTCGGACGTCAAAAGTCGATCCCCGCACTGAAAGAACCATAATTATAATGGTTGTAGAACCAGACCATAGGTATTCAAATGATGCGGAAAGAGCTAACTAAGACATTTATGATGATTTCAAATTGAAAAAAAACCTTACATATTTATTATGTTAAGCACAAAGGAACCATTACATATTTAATATGCAAGGGGTTGGTTCCCTTGTGCTAAACGACAGTGCTATATTTACTTACGTAATCTCTCATCCATAATAACATATTGATTATTGCAGCAATAATTTAGTTTTTCCACAACGATACTAGTAATCTGGAAGTGCATGTTGTCTGTTCAAAAAAATATATTAAGAAAAATATGGCCCACATAATCTGATCAATTGACGGCGGCATAACTCAACCACATGACATTATCAGCCAATATCCTGGCTGTATATTTCGTTGTTATTGATATTCAGGTGGACTTAAAAAACGAGTCGCAATTTGAACAATATAAAAAATATTTAAGGATCGAATATTTTTTTATTTGAAACTGTAATTCGTAGACAACACTTTACAGCTTCAGGTGAATAAGTTTGAGGATATGATTGAAAAATAAAGGCTGATCAAACGATCTTTAATTTGTAATATTTGTGTCTCGAAATGTATCCTCTTGAATGCAGACTGTCTCTAGACATTATCCAACCATGAGACAAAGACATCAGTCACCTAGTTACATACAGCTCATCAAGAAAAACAATGCGGAGAATATGATTGAATAAAACAGACTTATTTATTGTAAGTTCTAATCTAGAGGGGCTCATGGACTCATGGTGGTGTCCTGGTCCATTCTTTACAAAAAATAATTGCCTAAACGTCGCTCACATAAATTACCTAAATATCTATATTTGGCATAAAGCCATCAGTCACCTAGTTACAGCACAGCAATATACAGAATCTCACTTGGGTTATTTGGGCCAAAAAACCCGAGCCATATTGTTCTAATTTATTGGAAGCTTTCATAAGATGTTTTTTTCGGGCTAGAATTCAGCGTCGCAAGTTATATTAGTGATCAGTATAGTTATAGCTCAATCTCTTGAATGTTGTGTTGTTTTCTTTCATCACTTCCAAGCACGAGTTTGGTCTATTACCAGCGCACTATCCATATCTCCCCATTATCAATTAATAATTAATTAATTAATTAATCAAGTTGTTTGAACTGCTATGATTTATTTCAATCATCGAAGTGTTATCAGAAATAAATAATCCATTCAAAATAACATCAAAACGAGGTATCACACTGGCTCCTATTTTCTTTTTAAATAACATTTTTGCTTTTTAAAATCTTGAAATTGATCTTTGAAATTGAATATCACCATTTTTGTTTATTTTCCTTGAAATTGACCTTTGGACCTTGCAGATGACCTTGAAGTACCACACTAATACTAGAATTAGATTATTTGGCCAAAATTAAATTACACATTTGCGCATACAACTGACCTTTTAATTGACCTTTCGACATATCATATAACATTGAATCATCACAATATTACCAGAAATGGATTATACTGTCAAAATCAATCAACAATAAGTATTACACGTCTTCCTAGCTATATTTGATAATAAGTCATATATATAAATGTAGGTATCGCTCCATCGATTGGAATATAGCAGATTTCCTATTGATGATTCTGAGTTGATAGGTGAAAAAAAATAAAACTTATGCAATTTGTGGTGGCTCTTTTCATTTTTTCATTGGGCAAAGAAAGAGAGGTGACGTCTAGAGTCCAATGCGTTAATGAACGGAACGCTCTCGGTAACTTGTTCTAGATAAGGGCCATGGCGATATAGACTTATACAGTGATGTGGGCTTGCATTAATAATACACAATTTGATAAATATATACATACCATTATACAGTGATGTGGGCTTGCATTTATAATACACAATTTGATAAATATATACATACCATCAGTTTACAGCTAGGAAGAACATTCTCCCTGAAATCAACATGCTAAATGGGAGGTCTACTTCAATGGGTGTTTAAAAAATGTCCCCCCACTTATTATTTTGTTATTGTTTTGCTGGAATCCCTGAATGCCTTCTGAATACTCTGCCATAAAACAAAATATCGGGAGTCAGGGAGGGTTGTCCTGATCCCCCTTTCTACAGAGCTGGCCCAACATTAGCCCAGCCTTGGGTTATTGTCTTGTGTAGTCACCATGTAGTCCCAGCAAACATGAGACGTTGGGCCAACGATGGTTTACTGGTGGGCTAACGTCGTAGAGTTTCAGCATTAAATTGCACAGCGAAACTCAAGTCTCCGGCCGTCTGGGCATGTCTGGGGGTATATCCCCTAGACATGCCCAAAACCCCTTGTCGGGCGAGCGAAGGAAAACGCTCTCAATAACCCACCATGCCCTATCACCCCCACCCTCACAACATCATCTCTATAGCATTCATCTCATCAATTGACTACAACGTTTTTATCGTATTACAATGTCACTTAAAAAAACTTTTGTGCCGAAAAGTGACGTAAATGATTTACTACTACTACTACGGTAGGCCAAAAGTAACGCAACGTTGGGCCAACGTCTCGTGTTTGTCGGGGACCCTGTGTATTAGGTATGTTAACCCTTGCACTGCTAGAATCCTTTATATTATCTATGTTAACCCTTGTATCGCTAAGACCCTGTATATTAGGTATGTTAACCCTTGTACTGCTAGAATTCTGTATATTAGGTATGTCACTGACGCCATTGCAAAACAACACGTAGTAATTGTTACTAGATTTCTGGCTTAATAGTACAGCAGCAGACACCAAAAAAAGGGCCATATTTAAGGAGTTACCTAAACCGGCGGTACAACATTTGTCCACATGTCTAGAATTGTTCCCAGGGGTATCTAGATACAGAATCTGGTTGATGACATTGCCAGAAATGGGGGCGGGCTGAGAATTTGACACTTTTGTACACCTACCCGATTTATTGTTTGATTTAGTTTTTTCTATTGATGAGGTCATACATCTGTGGAGATAAAATAGTAAAAAATAATATAATTTTGCACTAGCATTTTTTTCATTTTTTTTGCATATAGTTTATGACAACAGGTTCGTTTCTGCACGAAAGTCTCCATGAGCGCTACCATTTGGTTCAGATACATCCCTTATGTCTGAATTAGGTTACCAATGCTTGATTCGTTGAGTAAGTGATCATTATGGCCAATTTCAAAAAAGCCGCCGTAAAATCCAGGGTTTTTCCCGAAATGTATTATTGAAACATGGTTCTCTTAAATTTCGCATCACAAGCACGGTTTGAGTGTCTAATCTTACATTTTGTTGTGAGTTCAAGTATTTACAAATGCTGGAATGTGATATCTAGGACTCAATACAAGATGGCTGCCAGAAATGATCAAGAAAATTTTCTTGCAAATATTTTAGAAGCACATGTTTTATCAAACGATCGCGCATTTACCAGTTAAGCGAGATATAGACACGAAATTCCCGTATTTCTTATTTTGGACATACATGTCCGGAATAAGAAATTGGGAATTTTGATCTGGTGCTGAAATATACTACAGCAACAAAGATCACTTTTGTAGTGGCTGACATAACTTTTAAAGTGGCTATGATCACTTTTTCAGTGGTCATGATAACTTGTTTAGTGGCTGAGATAACTTTTAAAGTGGATGTGATCACTTATTTAGTCGTCAAGATGACTTTTGTAGTGGCTTAGATCATTTTCAAAGTGTGTGTGATAGCTTCTTTATTGGCCAAGATCACTTTTGTAGGGGCTGAGATAACTTTTAAAGTGGTTGTAATCACTTCTTCGCTGGCCCAGCTCACCTTTGTAGTGACTGAGGTAACTTTTAAAGTCGCCCTGATCACTTCTTCAGTGGTCAAGACCACTTTTGATTTTTTCTAGTGGCTGTGATCACTTCTTCAGTGGCTAAGATCACTCTGTAATGGCTTAGATAACTTTTTCAGTGGCTGACACCAGTTTGTTAGTGACCAAAATCACCTTTGTAGTGGCTGACAGAACTTTTAAAGTAGCTATGATCACTTCTTAAGTGGTCATGATAACTTGTGTAGTGGCTGTGATAACTTTTAAATAGATGTGATCACTTATTTAGTCGTCAAGATCACTTTTGTAGTAGCTTAGATCATTTTCAAAGTATGTGTGATTGCTTTTTTAGTGGCCAAGATCACTTTTGTAGTGGCTGAGATAACTTTTAAGGTTGATGTGATCACTTCTGCAGTGTCCAAGATAACTGTTGTAGTGGCTGAGATAACTTTTAAAGTGGTTGTAATTACTTCTTCGGTTTTCAAGATCACTTTTGTATTGGTTTAGATAATATTTAAAGTGGCTGTGATCACTTTTTCAGTTGCCAAGATCACTTTCTAATGGCTTAGATTACTTTTTCAGTGGCTGACACCAGTTTGTTAGTGGCCAAGATGACCTTTGCAGTGGATGAGACTTTTAATGTGGCTGTGATCACTTATTTAGTCGTAAAGATCACTTTGTAGTGGCTTAGATCATTTTTAAAGTGGGTGTGATCGTTTCTTTAGTGGCCAAAATCACTTTTGTAGTGGCTGAGATAACGTTTAAAGTGGTTGTAGGCCTAATTACTTCTTCGGTGGTCGAAATCACTTTTGTAGTGGTTTAGATAACTTTTAGAGTGGCTGTGATCATTTCTTCAGTGGCCAAGATCACTTTGTAGTGGCTGAGATAACTTTTAGGGTGGCTGTGATCTCTGGAGTAAACACCAAAACAGAGTTTCTATAATGATTATTACGTAGTACATGTTTAACAATAATTATTACAATAATTAAAGGGAGCTGAATGTTCATTTTTTTCTAAGAGACAAGGCTTTAGGTCACCATGGCCACAGCTGAACAAACGCATATTTTCTTGTCATTTTCACTGCTGCCATCTTATAATCTATCTTAAAGCACTTAACATTACTTTTAGTGGATTCACTGAAAACTAAAATGCAAAATTAAATACCAAGACCGTGTTTGTGAGATATATTTTATGCACAACATATTCAATAAAGCATTTAGGAGTATTCATTGATTTCATGGCGGCCATCTTGTAATCGGCCATAATTATTAATTATTTAAAAAATCAGGCATTAATAACCTGATCTTAACTCATATGACGTCTCTGAAATAAATAATACCGCCCATGGAGGTTTTCATACAGATATAGAATAGAGCGTGTACTCATAAATTATTTGTAAAATGGTGCGACATTTTGACAATGTTGCGGCGGCCATCTTGAATTTCTTAGTAAATTTCTACTTTTTTCCCATGTTATTATACTTTTATTGGAAATCGTGACGATTAAAAAGTAACACTAGACACTTAAATCGTGTCTGTGAGAATTACCGGTAACTGATTTTACAGCGACTATTTTGAAATAGGCCATAACTATTAATTATTCAACACATCAAGTATTTATCACCTGATTTTTGTTCACGAGTACGTGTCTCACAATGAGATGATAACGCTCATGGAGGTTCGTACACCAGTACAGCCTGTGCTCATAAACATAGCAATTTTGAGCATTTTCTTCACCATTTTCTGGCGGCCATCTTGGATTCGGTGGTAAATATTACATTACAGCATTTGTTAATACTTAAGCGAGCATTAAAGTGTAAGATTAGATACAAAAACTGTGATTGTGATGTGAAATTTAAGAAAACCATGTTTGATAATACATTTCAGGAGAAATCATGGATTTTACGGCGGCCATTTTGAAATTGACCATAATGATCAATTACTCGGAAAATCAAGCATTGGTTACATAATTCTGACTTAAGGGATGTATCTGAACCGAATGGTACCCCTCATGGAGACTTTGGTGCATAAATGAACCTGTTGTCATAAACTATATGCCAAAAATATGGAAAAAAATGACAATTTTGAAAAATTTCATTTTGCGACATATCTACAATATCCAAAATAGCTCTTCGAGGTGGGATGCTACTGCAAAATTATATTTTTTTACTATTTTATCTCCACAGATATATGAGCTGATGGATAGAAAAAAACTAAATACAACAATGTCTGATTTAGCTGGCCCAACAGTGTGATAGAGTGAGAATGACGCGAAAATCATATTTAAGCGAATATTTTCTCAAACAATTGGGTAGGTGTACAAAAGTGTCAAATTCTCAGCCCGCCCCCATTTCAGGCAATGTCATCAACCAGATTATGTATTTAGAGACCCCTGGGAACAATTCTAGACATGTGGACAAATGTTGTACCGCCGGTTTAGGTACCTCGAAAATTTGGTCCCTCTGCTGCTGACCACTGTGACCTTGATTTTTCTGTGACCAATATGACCTTGATTTTTCACGGTCGGCAATTTTTTTCGTTGACGTGATTCACTCTACATTTTCGAAATCTGGAAAACCGTTATAGCTAGACCAATACTATAAAACATGGAGATATGGCCTGGAAATTTCAACATTCTAGTTTACCACTCGGGAATTAAACCTCGTTTAATTAACAGATCGGGCGCCACCACTTTCTGATTGCAGAGATCCTGGTTTTCTTCGCAGGCGGGTTGTTTAATTGTCAGCCTCTAGCTGCGTTTGCTAACACCCAGAACCGTCACGTCATTAGCTAATGATGTTGTTGACGGACTTCAGGGTCTGGCTGGAGAGATTATATACCTACATGATAATATAAAGGATCATTGGAGGTGGTTTGCATTTGATAAATATCGGGCGTCAGCAGCGGTCACCTTGCTATGATAGCTGTAGCAAGATGGCCTTTTTATACCACTTTTGACAAAATAATGTTATCACAAAATGCCTGCTTCGGTCAATGAAGATGAACAGCCGTCGCTTCAGCTGACCATCATGTATCGGAGGAAAGCCTGAAACTGTTTAAGAAAGACGGGTTTTCATGCATTGCGGCGCTAGGTCTGCTGGAGATATCAAGTCACAACGCTCCTAGAGTCCAGCAAAAGTTCTTACATAAAGCGGTAGCGGGGATGGCCGGGTCTATTTGCCCCGTCACGGGGCACACAAGGCAAGAAAAGTGCGTTGGATTACCCGTGACGGGGCAAATAACAGTTAAATCCTCTTCCATGTCCCGTGACGGGGCGTGGAACCGCTAATTTTGTGCCTTCGATACACCGTGGCGGACGAAATAAAGGAAAATTTGAGTTATACAGCCCGCTGTGGTGTATGCAAGATAATTAAAGTGTCCTTGGGTACCCCGTGAATGATGTAACGAGATTTCTTATTGGTTGTCACAAGAAGCATTCCACTGGGTCCATTCGACTAGCACAATAAATATGTTCGCATTTCTAATTTTCAAAAACAACTACATCGATGAGTGGAGTATGTTCCATCTGGCACTCCGGGGCCAGGTGACGTTGGAAGTATTCATTGTACCAGTATCACCTAATCCATGACAGATGAAGTTTGCCCAGTGTGCAGCGAGCTCTTCATCCCTTCCAAGGATGAGATTTAGCGATTGTGCAGTGGGCCTCTCATCCCTCCTGAGAAATGAGGTTTACCCAGTGTGCAACCAGCCCCTGATCCATCATAATGATGAGGTTTAGCCAGTGTTCAGTGGGCCACTCATCCCTCCTAAGAGATGACGTGTACCTATAGTGTGCAGTAGCCCTCATCCCTGACTGAACCTGAAAGATGAAGTTTACCTTGTGTGCAACCAGCCCCTCATCCCTGAGAGATGAAGTTTACCAGTGTGTAACCAGCCCCTCATCCCTCCTGAGAGATGAGGTTTATCCAGTGTGCAACCAACCTTCATCCCTCCTGAGAGACGAAGTTTACCCAGTGTGCAACCAGCCCCTTATCCCCGTGAGATGAAGTTTACAAGTGTGCAAGCAGCCCCTCATCCCTCCTAAGGGTGAGGTTTACCTACTGTGCAGTGGGCCCCTCAGATAATGGTTTAGCCAGTGCGCAGCGAGCCCCTCATCCCTCTTAAGGATTAGGTTTGGCCAGTGGGCAGTGGGCCCTTCATCTCTCCTGAGAAATGAGGTTTACCTAGTGTGCAGTGGGCCCCTCATCTCTCCTAAGAGATGAGGTTTACCAAGTGTGCAGTGGGCCCCTCACCCCTTCTGAGACATGAGGTTTATCGATTGTGCAGTGAGCCCCTCATCCCTGACTCTGCCTGATAGATGAGGTTTACCTAGTGTGCAGTGGGCCCCTCATCCCTGACTCTGCCTCAGAGATGAGGTGAACCAATAACCCAGTGTGCAGTGGGCCCCTCATCCCTAACTTTGCCTGAAAGATGAGGTTTACCCAGTGTGCAACCAGCCCTTTATCTATCCTGAGAGATGAGGTTTATCTAGTGTGCAGTGGGCCCCTCATCCCTCCTCAGAGATGAGTTTTATCGATTGTGCAATGAGCCCCTCATCCCTGACTCTGCCTGATAGATGAGGTTTACCTAGTGTCCAGTGGGCCCCTCATCCCTTCTGAGAGATGAGGTTTACCCGCTGTGCAGTGAGCCCCTCATCCCTAACATTGCCTGAGAGATGAGGTTTACCCAGTGTGCAGTGGGCTCCACATCCCTAACTTGCCCTGAAAGATGAGGTTTACCCAGTGTGCGACCAGCCCCTCATCCATCCTAAGAATGAGGTTTAGCCAGTCTGCAGTGGGCCCCTCATCCCTCCTAACAGATGAGGTGTACCTATTGTGCAGTGGGCCCCTCATCCCTTCTGATAGATAAGGGTTTAGTCAGTGTGCAGTGAGCCCTCATCCCTCCTGAAGACGAAGTTTAGCCGGCAGTGTGCAGTGGGCCCCTCATCTATAACTGGGCCTGAAAGACAAGGTTCACCCAGTGTGTAGCGAGCTTTTCACTCTCTCAGGGTGGAGTTTACACAGAGAGAGGAGGTTTACCAATGTGCAGTGGACCCTTCATCCCTCTTGAGAGAGGAGGATTACCCAGTGTGCAGTGGGCCCTTTATCCCTCTTGAGAGATGAGGTTTACCCAGTGTGCAGCGAGCCCCTCATCCACCCTAGGGTTGAGGTTTGGTCAGTGTGCAGTGGGCCCCTCATCTATAACTAGACTGAAAGATGTGAGCTCACCCAGTGTGTGGCGAGCCCTTCACTCTCCAAGGGTGAAGTTTACACAATGTGCAGCTGAGCCCCTCATCCCCAAGAGATGAGATTATCAGATTTCTCATATATTAACATTCTGATGCCTATAATATCACATATCTTATGTATTAGCACATCCATTCTAGAGTAACACATGTATTAACTCTCTGGGGTCTAGAGCATAACATGTCTCATGTATTAACCCCCTGTGGACTAGACTACCATATTTTCTAAATGTTAACCTTCTGATGCCTAGAGTATCACATGTCTTATTTATTAAGCCTCTGTGGACTAAAGTATCACACGTATTAACCCTCTGTGGTCTAGAGTATCACGTTTCTAATGTGTTAGCCCTCTGTGGACTACACTATCATATTTAACTTATTTTAACCTACTGATGCCTAGACCATCATAAATGTTAGTTATTAACCTTCTATAGGCTAGAGTTCGACATGTATTACCTCTCTGAGGTCCAGAGAGTAGATAGTATCATGTCTCTTCAATATTACTCTAGTATCACATTTCTTATATATCAACCCTCTGTTGACTAGACTATCGCAAGTATTAACCCTCTGTGGTCTAGAGTACAACGTTTCTAATATATTCACCCTATGTGGACTACACTATCATGTTTATCTTATTTTAACCTACTGATGCGTAAATCATCGCATATGTTATTTGTTAACCCTCTATAGGCTGGAGTATTACGTGTATTAACCTTCTGAGGTCTGGAGAGTCGATAGTATCACGTGTCTCAAATATTAACCCTCTGTAGACTATACTATCATATTTCTTCTATATTCACCTTTTGATGTCGCGAGTATCACATATCTTATTTATTAACCCTCTGTTGACTAGACTATCGCAAGTATTAACCCTCTGTGGTCTAGAGTATCACGTTTCTTATGTCTTAACCCTCTGTAGACTACACTATCATGTTTATCTTATTTTAACCTACTCATGCCTAGAGCTTTATAGATATTATTTATCAACCCTCTATAGGCTACAGCTTGATGTGTATTAACCCCCTGAGGTCCAGAGGGTCGATAGCATCACGTGTGGCTCGTTTATTACCGATCTGTGGACTAGATTACCATATTTCTTCTATATTAACCTTCTCATACTAGAGTTTCATATGTTTTATTTAAGAATCCTTTCCGGACTAGAGTAACACATGTATTAATCCTGTGGGGTCTCTGATATCACGTGTCGCAAATATTAATCTTTTGCGACTAGACTATTATATTTATCTAATGTTAACCTCCTGTTGCCTAGAGTATTACATGTCTTCTGTATTAAAGCCGACACAATCAGGCTAAAATCATCAAAAAATCAATAAGTTTATTTTGGCTTCTTAATATAGGCCTACTTCCTTAATATGTGAACATGTCCATGACTAGAATTGCGGAAGTCTTTTAAATTTTGGGTTGCTGTGGCAACGTAGCAAGGGTGCGGAAAGCCCCGTTTATTAGTTATTCCTGTATTTCTTAATTTAGACATGCATGTCTGAAATTAAATTGCGTATTTATTTCTCGCTTTCTGATAAATGCGCAACACAAAATTTAAAAAAAACATACGCAATACTAGTCTAAGAAGCCAAAATAAAATTAAGGATTTTTTATGATTTTAGCCTGATTGTGTCGCTTTAACTGTCTGGAGGCTGGAGTATCAAGTGTTTTAACCATCTGGTGTCTATAGTATCACGTGTCTCAAACCTCTGTGAACTAGAGTATCATATTTCTCCTATATTAACCTTCTGATGCCTAGAATGATATGTCTCATATAATAATCTTCTGGTTTCTAGAGTATGAAACTGCTCCCATATTAACCATGTTAACCATCTGGTGCCACACATGTGCATGATATATTTTTTTCTGTAGCTGGACCCAGCAAATGCTACAAATTGAAATATATTTTAGACAGATGAATTTTCAAAGCTGATATTTATGAAACTTAGGTCTAACGTTATCTAGGCTAGAAAAGCTAGGTGGATAAATGGGAGTTAGAGAGAAAATTAGCAAAATACCTTGATAGTAATCTAAGTTTTAAAGATCATTGTTTTATTACGGTGTTAATATTGCACACTGAAAAAACATTATCTCTCAGGGGGGATGAGAGACTGGTTGCACACTGGTAAGCTTCATCTCAGGGAGAAGTAGGAGCTTCAGGTGGGGCTGGTTGCAGATTGGGTGAACTTCATCTCTCAGGCAGAGTCCGGGATGAGGGGCCCACTGTACACTAAGTAAACCTCAACACTCTACGCTAGGAATGGTAAGCCTTATATCTCGGAAGGGATGAGGGGCCCACTGCACAGAAGGTAAATCTCATCTCCCAGGGCGGGGGGGGAGGGGGGGAGGAGGGACTCATTGTGCACTGGCTAAACCTAATCCTTAAAAGGGGCTGGTTGCACACTGGTAAACTTCATCTCTTAGGGATGAGGGGCCCACTGCACACTTTGTAAACATCATCTCTGAGGCAGTGTCAGGGATGAAAGGCCGACTGCACACTATGTAAACCTCATATATTAGGAGGGGTGAGGGGCCCATTTCTCACTGGCTAAACATCATCCATCGTAATTATCCATCGTAATTAGGATGGATGAGGAGCTGGTTGCACACTGGGTAAACCTCATAAAGGCTTAGTTTAGGGCGAGGGGCCCACTGCACACTGGGTAAACCTCATCTCTCAGGGATGAAAAGACGGGGCTTGTTACACACTGAATATGTTTATTTCGAATTAAATACTTCTACACTAAGGTCCGTATGCCCGAAGTAGTTTAGCTAACACGAAGTTTAGGCTTTACCCGGTGTGCAGTGAGCCCCTCATCCCTAACATTGCCTGAGAGATGAGGTTTACCCAGTGTGCAGTGGGCTCCTCATCCCTAACTTGCCCTGAAAGATGAGGTTTACCCAGTGTGCAACCAGCCCCTCATCCATCCTAAGAATGAGGTTTAGCCAGTCTGCAGTGGGCCCCTCATCCCTCCTAACAGATGAGGTGTACCTATTGTGCAGTGGGCCCCTCATCCCTTCTGATAGATAAGGGTTTAGTCAGTGTGCAGCGAGCCCTCATCCCTCCTGAAGATGAAGTTTAGCCGGCAGTGTGCAGTGGGCCCCTCATCCATAACTGGGCCTGAAAGACAAGGTTCACCCAGTGTGTAGCGAGCTTTTCACTCTCTCAGGGTGGAGTTTACACAGAGAGAGGAGGTTTACCAATGTGCAGTGGACCCTTCATCCCTATGTACACTATGTAAACCTCATATATTAGGAGGGGTGAGGGGCCCATTTCTCACTGGCTAAACCTCATCCATCGTAATTATCCATCGTAATTAGGATGGATGAGGAGCTGGTTGCACACTGGGTAAACCTCATATAGGCTTAGTTTAGGGCGAGGGGCCCACTGCACACTGGGTAAACCTCATCTCTCAGGGATGAAAAGACGGGGCTTGTTACACACTGAATATGTTTATTTCGAATTAAATACTTCTACACTAAGGGCCGTATGCCCGAAGTAGTTTAGCTAACACGAAGTTTAGGCTTAACATAGTGTCAAGTAAAACAGTGTTTTAAAAATAATTAGCCTGTATGCCAAAAGCAAGGTTAGCATCGTGTTAATAAACCATAAGGTTAAATCCTAAACCAGTGTTGTAACGCCGTGAAGCATACAATTTGTGTACACTTGCAGTGATTCCCCTCAGCGCCGACAATGGGCACGTCCAACAAACACGATACATTCCACCAATGCTGCTTTATTGTTCCTGCCAGCGTCGAAGACCACGGCACAACATTAATT
Organism: Flabesymbios commensalis; assembly: GCA_964017125.1. Classification (NCBI taxonomy): domain Eukaryota; kingdom Metazoa; phylum Annelida; class Polychaeta; order Terebellida; family Flabelligeridae; genus Flabesymbios; species Flabesymbios commensalis. Next base: position 124,153,680 of record OZ024902.1, on the reverse strand, counting down.
CATCAACGGCGCAAAGTGTCGTGTTTCCCGGGAGCAATGTATGAGGATGGGCGTACAATAGGACTGTTGCTTGGGGATTCGGGGTACCGATGCTTGGTGTACCTCACGCCAATCGCTAGATCAACAACAGATAATGAACGGCATTACAAAATCGGTCTCATATAATGACCGGAAACATTCAAGAGAGATTGTTTGGCGTTTTAAAACAATTTTTAAGACGATTTGCATGTTTGCACTTTGGCCTCCGCTCCAAATTAAGCCCCAGATTGATTATAATAATTGTGGCTTGCTGTGTTTTGCACAACATAGCAAGAAGACACAGGGAAATTCATATTCGTTGTTGAGTTGGATGATGACCATTACATTGATGATGATATCATTGATCCTAATATGCTGTCATCCGTAAACCCACGAGGCAATTTTGTGAGGCCAACATATTATTGGTCCAACAGATTTTGTGAGTAGGCCCTACATAAGATACATTCATAATAATAATATTAAAATCAATATTGCGCAATAAAATTTGAGAGAATAAATGATGAATTAATATTTACTTTTGATGACGCACAGTAACATCTGAGATAATAAATGATGTAATAACCCTTTCAGCACGGGGACCGTCTGTAGACGTCTGAATCTAACCAGAAATGCATAATGCATTTCTGATCTAACGTATATAGGCCTAAACGTCAGACGTCTAAAGGCGGTCCCTGCGAGGAAAGAATTGAAAATGAAGCAAGTAAAGCAGAAAAAGCTAATGAAAATATTTATGATTATTTCAAATTGAAAAAATGAATAATGTCTTGGTTACATCGTTCTGCTTCATTTGGGTAGGCTACCTATGTTATGGATTTAGAGCAATTATAATTTGTTTAAGTTCTTTTAGCGCGTGAACCGTCTATAGAAGTCTGAATTTGACGTCTACAGACGTTAGAATCAGGCGTCTTAACGTCAACAGACGGTCCCCGTGCTGAAAGGGTAATACATTTTGTATTATCTCAGATGTTATTGTACGTCATAAAAAGTATATATTAACCCTTTGACTTCCAGGCCGGAGTGCATACCAGGATTCACATATACTGGTGTAGGATTTCTATTTTTCGTCATTTGAAGCTGGAATTGCTAACGCAATTTCCAGCTTCAAATGACGAAAAATACATAAATGTAGTATATATTTGACGAAAATTTGTGTCATTTTATGGTTACGTTCATTGAGGAATGACGACGGAAATTTCCGTCATGTATGGTAGTGAAAAGGTTAAGTCATCATTTATTATCTCATATTTTATACGAAATTTATTTTAGCGTTGTAAAGGCTAATATTTCATTGTCATATGTATGTACATTAATTCGATTGGTATATTAGTATTTAATTGCGATAGGCATGCATAAATGTGTGTATAATTTTGTTTGGTACATCACTGATTTGAAAATAGAGAAGTTGATACCTGCAATGTCTTAAAAAGTATTTTGATTTGCATTTCCATCAAATATAACAAAAATATGTTATATTGTTGATTTTTTTCTAATGACTCCACACAATTATGAGTATCGTCTATTAGTATTCCATGGATAATTATGATAATTTAGCTATTTTCAGGATTTGATTTCAAGTTGCTATTGCCATCCACTTCCTTAACCTAATGCTAAATGGTTAACTTCTGACAACATAACACACCGGTTTATCATCGTGTTAAAGCAGCTCCTTGGGATGACAGCAATTTTCGTTTTTATTTTTGTAATGAAGTAGTGTATACCCCAGATCATGAATTTATTTTTTTCAGAGTTTTTAGATTTAAAAAAAAATTATCAACATTTCTATGAATCCGCTTAAAACTCAAACAAACGTTATGTATACCTAAACACTTGCTAAAGGACGGTTAAATGTTCCTACAGCATTGGACCACATGATGATGCTGTCGGCCCAGCGTTGGGCAGACAATCAGTGCTGCAGGTGTATCCCCTATGTCCTGACTATAAGACACCAATTAGCGGCGATTGCTCTGATCTTACCGTCCAAGACGTGGGAATATGTGTTGTAAAGTGCGGTATATTGCTGACTTGTTTTGTTTACATGGCAATATACGACCTGGAAATATAACTACACTGTTTTTCACTCTTTTTTTGGTGCTTTAAAATTGTTTTTTGACTTTTTTGTATTTTTGGTTAAGATCAGTAGGCTATATAGCTTCAAATAAATACAATTTTCAAATTGACAACATTGAAAATGTCTCATCCCAAGGGGCCCCTTTAAGCCAAAACCAGCTTCTGGCATACCGGTTAGCGTTAAACTGAAGGTTACAACACTGTTATAGCTGAACTCACACTAACCTAGCTTCGGGCATACGGAGAGCAGAATGACCTCATGTTACATTAATATTTATATTTGGGCTATGCCTAAATATATTAAGTTTTCAACGGAACTTTAAACTTATTATTCTTGGCACGTTTTTATAAGACGTTATTTCTCCCTGAGTTTTAAGCTAATCAACATGATATTTTGACACAACATTCCCAGAGTAGTCAGGGGTGCTATGACTTTTCTAAGTCATCCAACATGTTCTTCTGGATTTATCCATGATTTCATGGGTCATTATACTTTTGAATGGCAAAAGGCAGTTTCTGGTCACTTGTAAAGTAAGCAGATACTGCACTATGCTGCTGTTCAAATTCAAAAGGCAGTATCTGCTCACTTGTAAAGTGAGCAGATACTGCAGTTTGGATTGCACGGCAGCAGTAGGCCTATGATAGGGTCCAATGTTGGTTCAATAGTGTACACGTCGGGTGATTATCCATTCATTGCCAGGAGGGATTAACCAGGTGCCCCTATGTCCAGACTGACTCCACCCTTTAGTTACTAGATTATATAATAAAAATACATTTATCCAATGTTTTAATTCCGAGCCAGCGTCGCAGACAGTGGCCCAGTATTAAACCAATATTGTGTATTAGGTATGGACAGTTGAAACCTTAAAATAACAGTCGCAATTCTATTCAAACACAAAAAGTTGAAACAATGTTGTTTTAATTTTGGGCTAGCGTCTGGGATAGTGATACAACATCAAGTCAACAAAGAGACAAGTCAATGTGTGTACTGGGCACTCTGAATGCGATTTCATTTGACAAACAAATATATATATATTTACAAGTGCAAAAGCTCTGTGGGGACTTCTAAAATTTGAAGTCTGAAGTCCGAAGTCTAAAATTCCAGTTCAGAATGGCTGCCAAAAAACTCATACGCAAAACTCCAATCAATCTGTCATAGTAAAAATAACCCAATAAAATTTTAAATGGCCGCCACAAAAACTCATAAAACTTAGCCCAAATATTATTGTTACTTGAAAAGTCACAATTCCAATCTAGTATAATTTACTACTTTTCAAATATTTTTAAGGGTGCGTCAACACTGGTCAAGGGTCCGAGCCCAATGGGGAATGTAGGTTATAAGACATAAATTTAAGTTAATTGTTTGAGTGTCGATTAACCCAGGCCTAGTCATATACGTTATTACTCATCATTTTAGAATACAAACATTGATAATTTCACCATCGTTATGTGTCAATGACATTTGACACATAGTGTCTCGTATGTACAGTCATCATTGAAACAGTCACCACCAACCCAAACGCCCGACCCTCCGCCCCCCCCCCCCCTCCCTCTCCGCCACCCCATACCGCACAGCACCTCTAGGAACAGAAAAGCTGTCCGCAGTTTATAGGTTTTGTGCAGTTTTGTAAATGATGGGCTACCTACATTTGCCAAGTGCCAATACATTATCAAACGCTATGTTATAATTATACACATCTGAATTACCTCACAGTTATCGTACTAAGGGCATTTAGCAATTATTCATTGACTGTTATTCATTTACCTTTTAAGCGCCAACCATGACCATGAATTGTTTTTAGATTACCGTTATAATTAGATTATATTTGTGGCATGTGATATTAAGGTTGTAGTCCCAACAAACAGAATAGGTTCGGCTCATGTTTTTTAATGTTGGCTTACAATCTGCGACGCTGGCCCAGCATCAAACCAACATGGGATCAGCGCCCCTTGTTTGTGCCACGACTTGCCTGTAGGAAAGGTCAGGCTGCCTCTTCGACGATTGAACCCTCTATGTGTCGATGGCAACTATATTATTTTTAACATTGTATTAATATTTCAATAGTAGGCATACGTTTTCAAAGTGAATTTTGTCTTGAATCCACAGAAAGATTTAAACATTACTGTTTGACAAATCTGTAAAAAAAACAGAAATACAAATGTTCTCTCATCTGAAGCTGTGTATCGCATCAGGAAGACACAGCTTCAAGTGAGAGAAACTTTCTCAATTAAATCACTTAATGGGTTAAATAAGATGACGTGTCAGGTAATTATAATGTACGGAACACTGATATTCAATATAGTTTGCAGTCTTCAGAATTTGTTTCAGAAGCAGTGGAGTGTGTGGCAAAACATGTAAACCACACCACAGTCTTCTACCGTGCTGTAGGCCTATGTGCGCGAGGTCAACATTGTGACAGCACTGCACATTAATGACTTGTGCAATGACAACCTAAGGCTAGACTGTTTCTACCAGCAATAAACAGCATTAACAAGTGGAATGATTTTTGTAGTTGAATAGAATTTTGTAAATGGATGGATGAAACTGATGGAACATACAAGTTCAGAACAATAGGTTACTGTAAACCGATCATTGACGACTATGATCTATTGTTCAAGCGATTATGTCTGCCAACGCAAATTCCAGCTCCAAGTCAGGAAAAATATATTTATTTATGAAAAATAGACATTTCCCAAAGTGAATTATCTGAATAATTTAGCATAAAGATCTACTAAATAATATTTTATCAATTTCAATGTTTGGCACATGCTTGAAAGCGTATGTATCCGGTCCCAGCATCACAAGGGTTAACACGAGGTCCTAGCAGCACAAGGGTTAAGACGAGGCCCTAGCAGCACAATGGTTAACACGAGGTCCCAGCATCACAATGGTTAACACGAGGTCCCAGCAGAACATGGGTTAACATGAGGCCAATATTTTTTGAATAATTTGCATAATGCTGCTCTCACACACAAGCGAATATGCTGGCAAATATAGCGAATATGTATCTTTGAAATTCGCAGTGAATTCGTCCGAAAAATTGTGAACAGAAAGTGAATATTTTCACCTCAGTCATCTCTTGACCTCTCCTTATGAATATGTTGTAAATGCACTGCGAATGCTTGCCAATGCTATATTAATAATCTAAAATACAATCACCGATTTTTTAATGATTTCAGACCTGGGCCTTTCCCTTTAACCGCCAAATGTACAATAATATTTACTAGGTTATTAGATTGACAAAAGAGCAATGCCTACAACATACACAGATATCTGGTCACAGAGCGGGACGGATACCCAGCACACCCGGCCGAGACGTTGAACCAATGTTAGCTTCATGTTGGAGCAGCGTCTTAACATGGAATGTCGGGAACCAATGGTTGTGTAATGCTGTGCCAGCGTCGCAGACAGAGGACCAGTAATACCCCAGCATTGGGTCAACGTCTCGCGTTAGCTGGATGTGACCTCAGTTGTACGCCGTAAGATGACGATTAAGAATTAATAATAACTAAACAACATCAATCTGGTAAAATCATAGCAAAGCATTAGTTGTGTGATTTCACGTTTTAAGGCCACTGTCATATTGTACACTATCGGGCGTATTCATAAAAAAGGTTTTACCAAACCCGAGCTTAGCGTTAACACGAGTGTAACGAAACATACAACTGCAAAATGGGCATGCGTGGGACGGTCAGGTGAAGGCCTACATTAGCCTATAGAGTATACACTTTGACTATATTAATATCTGCAACTGAACTAATTACAAGATACTACTCCAACGAGAAATTGGCCCAAAGTTGTTTAAATGTTAGACCAACGTCTGCGACGTTGACCGACATTAAACAAACATTTGGTGTGTATGAAACGCATTATAGTATTATTATCTTGGCTGATAACTGTGGATGTGGGGTGATATGTCATTGTGAAATGTCCGGGGGCCACTGTTGCATTCTGGGGACACCCTTGTCCAGTGTATTTTGACAGTTGACTATACCTTTAACAAAACTTCAGAATGCCGTTAAAACCGGCTGGTTTTACAGTTTGATCGACGTTCATGCACACAAATGATGGTTACCCACATCCAAAATGCATACAATTTGTGTACACAGCAGACACAATTTAATACTCTGGTTAAAAGCGTGTTCCCGATAACACGATACGTCAATACAATGTTGGTTTAACGTTGGGCCCGTGTGGCAGACAGCGGTACATCATTAATCCAACAGTGGGCTAAGGTCTATTGTTTACTGGGTCGAAGAAATAGATCATTTGCCCCTTTATAGAGCCTGTAATCAATATCATATAGAAAATAATTATTCTGTTATTGTTTTAATGCATTATTACTGACATATGTTTGTGTCAAATTATAAGTATACATGTTGCTCAGAATTCAAATATCCGTTGTATAAAATATTAGACACAATTTTCCGATAATAATCATTGTTAATCCTATAGGGCGGGTGCCCTGGTGCAGTGGTTAAAGCTACCTGCTTGGAAAGTTGGAAATCGCGGGTTCGAACCCCACTCTGGCCTTCAAGTTAGAAAAAAGCAAAATGTTTCTTCCCCGCTCACTCATAAAAATTCAATATGTGTCTCAGTCTCTGTCTGTTTCTGTCTATGGCTCTGGCTCTGGTTCTGTCTCTGCCTGTCTCTGTCACTGGCTCTGTCTCTGTCTCTGTCTCTGGCTCTGTCTGTCTCTGGCTCTGCCTCTGTCTGTCTCTGTCTATGGCTCTGTCTCAGTCTGATTCTGTCTCTGGCTCTGTCTCAGTCTGTCTCTGGCTCTTGCTCTGTCCCTGGCTCTGTCTCTTGCTCTGACTCTGTCTGTCTTTGGCTCTGACTCTGTCTCTGGCTATTGCTCTGTCTCTGGCTCGCTTTCGCGCTTCTTCAGAAACAATGGCCCCGTTCAAACTCACTAGCACGTTAGTGGTAGTTCCTTCTAGTTTTGGCCATTACACCGCTATGGTGGGGACGCTCGGAGCTTATATTTTACCGTGATACTTTCCCTAAATTATTCTGAACCCTTTCAGCACGGGGACCGTCATTAGACGTAAACGACATTGTGTGAATATTTTTAATCAGTTAGGTGAAACGTTTGACTTGTTTTTAACCAGGCAATGTTGATGGGTTGAATCAGATTTGAGTTCTAAAGTATATTTTTTATACCACTCCATGACGGAGACTTATTCCTGAGGTCACATAGTGAGCGCACGATATTACTGCAATGTTTCAAATTACTGTTATCATTATTACATTTAGCTATAAACAAAAAAAATACATATTTGTGAATTAATTTATACTATTCGCCTTCTGTTTTGTGAGTAGGCCTATGGTTTATCCTCTTCCAGTCTGTGACGACTATGCGTTTCTGAGGGTAGTAACAATCTGTTCAATTTGTCCTTGTATTAAGACTGATTAAGGCAAAGTGAACACTATTATCATCGGTTGTTTAGATTAAGTTATTATCGCCTTTATCCAAGGTACCAACTATGGTTTACCAAAAAAATTGAAATAGCATTGTGTTTACAATAATATTTGAGGAACTATAGAATGTATGGTGAAATTGTTTTTTTCAAAAAAGTCAAAGATACATTGTGAACGCGTAATCCCAAGTACCACTAGTCCGTATTACTCATACTTTTGTATGTAGGCACTGCATACGCAATGAAAAGGTTTTGGTCATAGCGCAATGATTCTTAGTGATTGTCAATTGAAATGCTCGGCAGAGATGCATTCGTTTTCGCCTCATAGGGAAAACACATCATTTCAACCAGGGCTCAGGGGCACATATTTTCTGTATTTTACTTCTGTGTACATATAATAGTATTCTATCGGGTGGTGAAAAGTGTAGGGGGGTAGGCCTACTATCCTGTTTATTAATAAAATGTAAGTATTATAATTTAGTGCTTTGTTTACAATTGTACCGGAACTATATAATGGTGGTTGTTACAGCTACTAGATAATTTAATAATGTACAGACAAGAAGTAGGTAATCCTTTTGTGGATAACTTTTGTGTTACTCTGCGCCCATGTGAACACATTCAATTATAAAGTTAATGATGAGATAATTTAATTTTTAAACTTTAAGAAAATCATATCACACATAAAATATTGTCGATCTTGTTTATGTTTCTTACACAGATAAAACAAATATAGCCAGTGACTTTGAGTGTTCATATAGAGTGTCCATATATATTCTTCTAAAACCACTGGCGTCTCGTTGAAAATAAAATAATGAATGGATCAATGAAACACTTTTTTTAATATGTTCTATTCGTGGTGATCAAATTCGAAATTTGCATTTTATATTTTGATAAAAAAATACAATATGATAACTACAAGAACTTAAATATTTGTTGGGTAACACATAAATTAGGTAGATAGGCATCCAGTTGAAAATAGAGGGTAGTCCCTCGCGCCGGAGATACCAGTGAGTGACCGTTAGGGTCTCCAGTATGGGCTTGTAAGGGTGAACGAGAGAAACTGCCCAACATTCTCCATTATAACGTAAACTTCCTCTCCCCGTCGAATCGATGGTTCTAAGTAAATCACAAAACTCTTCCTCCACTTGTCATGTTTATTCGTCTAGACATCTGGTAACTACAACCTGGTGCAATGCGGGGTGTAAACGATCCCGCACTTGCTAAAAAATGTCTGTAGATCACTGAATCTGGTCATGCTGTGTCGTACCAGTAAATGTGGGGAATCTCCGGACAGTAGACGCTGTTGAGAATACTGCTGATGCTGATTGCTAGCCGTGTCGGCTGAAGCAGACAATCACGTATGCTGTGCTGTACTGTGCTGTTCTGTATTATGATGCGCGTTGTACATGCCCACGCTGTGTTCTGTGTGGCTGACAGAAACGTGGTTTATCGGCAACACAAAACGCCAGTGCAGCGCCTGTAACTCTGAGGCTGAGAGGTAGGCGATGTTTTAAAATGTCATATACATGAAAAATACCAAACTGTCTTTGGCCATCACTTTATTTACTATTGAAGTGATGCACCTCTCCACCATGTCGGTGGCTAGCCTTTATATTGCTGACGCACACCCCAGGCCTTTGGCCAGAGTATGCGGTCGCCACTCTCCGTGGCCTATGTCCGTGACGTGTCGTGCGCGGGCTAGTTGTACGTTGCCGTCTAGACCAGATGAAAAAATGTCTGTATATGTTGAATCTTAGAAATGTAGGCTGTATAAAGTGTTCATGCAAGAAACAGGGGTTGCAGAGATAGTTGAAAATGCGTCTCTGAGATTGCACATAATTTCTTTGCACTAGTTCACACACGTATATATTTATTTAGTGAAAACTGTAGGTCGAGATTGTACATAAAATGTTTTCACTTATTCACACACATACATAATGGTTTAGTGAAAACTGTAGGTCTAGATTGTACATAAAATGTTTTCACTTATTCACACACATACATAATGGTTTAGTGAAAACTGTAGGTCGAAATTGTACATAAAAATGTTTTCACTTATTCACACACATACATAATGGTTTAGTGAAAACTGTAGGTCGAAATTGTACATAAAAATGCCAGATATAATTATGACATGCTATGCTAAGCTATGGTAATAGTATAATGTAAATCGACCTGGGTGAAAAAAAAAAAAATTCACACAAGTCGAAAAACACATGCAAATATTGGCAATGTTTCGCGATAGCGCAACTGTCAAATCAAATATTTCTGTATTTATACAAATTTAATCTTCAGAAATCAACTATCATGAGAAAATTTCGTTCTCAAACTGATAGGCTAAATGTGACTGCGAATAAAAACAGCTACATTTATTTTAGAAAAATATTTAAAACGGGACTGACAGTAGTCTATGCGGATTGATGATATAGTATATCATTTTGCTGAAAAATGATTTCTGTGATGAACATTCCACTTTTTTTTTATATGGCACGCTCATCACCGAGTCATTCTTAATAACGTCCGAATCAATCGCTCGCTTTGTTTCATTGACTGACGTATAAATCGGCTGTCGTCGTAGCGGTTGTGTTTATTTCGTCTGTGGTGGGTGTGTGTATGGTGTATTATCGGGTACTGCTAACATGTGTGGCCTGCAGCTTGTAGCTGCGTGCCTGTGTCAGCATGCGTGTAACTGTGTGTACATATAAAAGTGAGCAGCAGCCGCGTCTCACCTCACATTAGCATATTCATTACCTACTCCGTGCCCAAATAAGGCGCTAAAAGTAGGCTAGAGCAACGACAAACGCCAGGGGGCGTTTCAACGTGAAAAAAATATACTATAACTTTATTAAAATCTCGCACAATTAGTGCTATTATTTCATTTCCGAAACTGCTTATTTATATTTCCTCTCTTTTAACCGTTTTGAAAAAGAAAATTTATAAGTAATAAAAAAAAAAATTTATTTAAAACTAGGCCGTGTATAATTTTGAACACGTGAATAATCTGCTCCACCAAATCAAAATGGCGGCCTAATTTATGCTAATGTGATGTGGCGACACAGGTCCACTATCCAAATTCATGCCGGTCATGGCGGGACACATGTTTGCCCACGGCGGGCGATCAGCTAATCAAGGGGAACCAGCGTCCAATATGGCGCTCACTTACCAAATACATTTACAACAATCAGCATTCTCTGAAATAACATATTATAATAATAATAAAATATTGACCTATGGTCCTGGGAATATATTTAACAGACCAAATAGGACCGTTTATTGACATTCATTATGGAAACAATTTTATTTGGCCCTAATCCTAATAAAGGTTACCCGAGTCGAAGTGATATTTTATAATTTCTTGTCGATTTTACTGAAAAATCGAAAAAAATAAGGAGGCTTCGTATATGGACTTTAAAATCGAGTCACCCAATTATGGCAATCAACAATAAAAAATGAGTTTCCGAAAACACCCACTTCCTATTCGCCTACAGTGGCATTAATAGGATGAAAGCATTTAAAAAACTCTAACTATGATAACATGATAGACTAAGTCTATGAGAAAAATTGTCAGGATTCTTCTAGAGAAACCGACATGGTCGCCATCTTGAAAAAGCGCCAAACATGTGGAATTTCGTAAAAAAATAAAAAAATTACGCCGTTTTCGACGTAAAAAACGTGCTTCTCTTCTAATAACTCTTTCTGACTAGTTTAAACTGGCATATTAAAATGACCTACAGCTTTCACGTACCTTGATGAAAAAAATGCTATTGATTTTTTTCAAAAAATTCCTTAAAATTTAAATAAAACTATCCTTGAAAACAGCAGTTTTCAATTGGCGTCTTGGTTGAAAACACTGTTGCGTTGTCTATCAGTCGTCAGGGGTCACCAGTATGGGAATATGGGGTAGTCCCTTGCGCCGGAGATACCAGTGAGTGACCGTTAGGGTCTCCAGTATGGGCTTGTAAGGGTGAACGAGAGAAACTGCCCAACATTCTCCATTATAACGTAAACTTCCTCTCCCCGTCGAATCGACGGTTCTAAGTATATCACAAAACTCTTCCTCCACTTGTCATGTTTATTCGTTTAGACATCTGGTAACTACAACGTACAACCCTGCTCATGACACGTCCTACTTGACTCAGAGAGAGCGACCTGCGGAACGTCCGCAGTCGCTGAGCGTAATATCTGAAGTACGGGAAAAGTACCAAGGCCGCATGGGCTCCGGCCCTCTGCGCCCGGCACCAAAGTACCGAAACGAGGCAGTCGTCCACAGATTCTCGCGTCCGGGAAACCGGGGATAACTGCCACATTAAAATAACGAAGTAGGGATCCTACATACTTACAATTTTATCCCTCATACACTACTGTATCATGTGTATACGGGGCAGTCGTGTCTCCAGGAGAATGATCTAAAAATTGTATCGCTGTACCTTTATCCTGTACAAAGAAAACAAAAACAAATATCACTATAGCATAATTTAATCATTACGAGAACGCAATTCTGCTACGTAAGTGTACTGTGTAGCAACAACGATTTATGCTCTAGCGCTCATAGCGCATATTTTGCACAAGATATACTCTAGATTACCTTGCTCAGACATGTTGAAATAACCCTGCTGCTTTTCTGTGGTTTAAATAAGAAAGGTTGGAATAGTTATTTAACCCAGTGGATTTGGTGTGGATTAAATACGAAAATATTTCTATAACCAGCTGTTTTTCTGTAGGTTAAAGAAGGTTCAAATAGTTTAATAGCCCAGGTGATTTTCTGCAGGTTAAATAAGAAGGTTGGGACAGTTATCTAGCCTGGTGTATTTGTTGTGGATTAAATATGAAGATTGTAAAATCGCTCTGTAACCCAGCTGTTTTTCTGTGCGTTAAATAAGAAGGTTGTAAAATTATATAACCCAGGTGCATTGTAGTGGGCTAAATAAGAAGGTTGAAATATGTCTGAGTGCTTTATTACGTGTAGGCATAAAGAAGGGTGTAACTGTTGTTCAGCCCGGGTGTTTTCTGTGGGCTAAATAAATATGTCAGTTGAAAAGTTATAAAACCTACTTGCTTTTATTTGGGTTAAATAGATTTTCTGTGGGCTGGAAGCTATGAAGGTAGAAATAGGAGGTATACAGTCTTTTCTGTTTTTTTGTGGGTTAAATGGGAATGTTGTAAACGTTTATAACCCTGATGCTTTTTTGTGGGCTAAATACAAAGGTTGAAATAGGTATATAGTCTGGGTTATTAATTGCGGGTTAAATAAGAATGTTGTATTTGTTATTTAGCCCGCGTTGTTTGATGTGGAAATAGTTATTTAGCCTGGATGCTTTGTTGTCGGTTAAGTAAGTACATAGGTTGACATAGTTATTTATCCCCGGTGATTTGATGTCGGTTGAAGACGAAGATTGAAATAGCTCTAAAACCCACTTGTTTTATGTGGGTTATATAAGAAGGTTTGTAGTGTTATTTAGCCGGGATGTTTTCTGTGTGTTAAATATGTCTGTTGAAAAGTTATAAAACCTACTTGCTTTTATTTGGGGTGAATAGAAGGTTCAAATAGTTAAATAGCCCAGTATGTGATTTTCTGTGGGCTCAATAAGAAGGTTAGGATAGGTATCTAGCCTGGTGGATTTGGTGTGGATGAAATATAAAGGTTGAGATAGGCCTAGTTCTATATTACCCAGCTGCTTTTCTGTGGGTTAAATAAGAAGGCTGTAAACGTTTATAACCCAGATGCTTTGTTGTGGGCTAAATACGAAGGTTGAAATAGGTATATAGTCTGGGTTCTTAAATGAGGTTAAATTAAAAGGTTGGAATTGTTATTTAGCCCGGGTTGTTTGATGTGGAAATAGTTATTTAGCCTGGATGCTTTGTTGTGGGTTAAATAAGTAGGCCACATATATAGATTGATATAGTTATTTATTCCGGGTGATTTTATGTGCGTTGGAGACGAAGATTGAAATAGCTTTATGACCCACTTGTTTTTATGTGGGTTATATTATGAGAAGGCTTTTATTGTTTTTTATATAGCCCAGGTTTTTTTCATGATTTGAAAAAAATAAACGTGGGGGGGGGGCGGCCGGCCCTTAAGTTTTTTGTTGGTATATTTAGGTCAATTTAGGTGGCTTTTTAAAATAATGTGGCGAAAAAAGCGGGGCCGTCCCCCCTCCCCCGCCCTGGATCAGCGGCCGGCATTTCCCGTCATTAAGTTGACTATAGGCCTTTATTTACCCAACGTTGGTTTAATGTTGGTCCAGTGTCGTAGACGGTGGACCAGCAATAAAGTAACCTTGGGTGAATGTCTCAGATACTAGGCAATGTAAAATGCACATCGGGCGTCGTAATCAAATACGGCCACAGACGATAATACGCGTAGTTGTCAATTCACATATATTTGGTAGTAGTCCAGCTTTCATATTTTTTTTTGTAAATGTTGCAAGCGATAATAGTTGTCATGTGTCAGGGATAGGCCTATATTTACATTGTACAAGCTTATTTTCAAGCGGCATAACTTACCTGTTCATTTTTATAAGGTTCTGGTGTAGGCTATTCAGTTCCGTGAAGGAGCGCCAAAAAACAAACATTGACAGCAGGGCATTGAAAGAACAATTTTGATTGGTTGTCATTGTCGGGTTAAATAAGGGTTTTAGTCTACTTGCACACCCCGTGACGGGGTAAATAGACACTTCCTTTAATAAAAGTGCAATGTGTATGGTAAACACTAATGTGTTCTAAAAGTGTTACATTTTGGGTTCCAAAATGATGACATGTTCTAACTGCCAGTCACAGCGAATTACACAGTTTTGTCCTGATAATATTGCAGTTTTCATTAAAAACATATTGTTATCATTATATTTTATCAGCATCTATGACTTAGTAAATATAAATGTTTTGTGTTTTTATGATTTTACTGTGTGTATTGGGTCAACAAAGTAAACAATATGACTGTAATGATGATTTAGAGCGACAATATATTTGAGTAATTATCTGCGTGTAATGCAATGATATGTTGCTATGAATTTATTTCTATATTATTTTTATGTTCATGCGTGTTTCCCTACCTTCTGTGCCTTGACAGCGTAGATCTCTAGAAGCCGCAACCTCTACATCACCATCATCCACATATACCACGTCTCCAGGAGATGGCAAGTAGCAATAAGGGAGGCAGGTCTGACTGAACGATGTACATGATCCGCTACATTGGTGGAACACACTGACACTGTGGTCAATGATGTCAACCTTGTCTATAGTACATAGGTCAGAAGGTGCCGTGTTCTGCAGCATATATAAATTTTATGTATTGTTTTAACAGTGTCATGAATAATATTATGTTTTTCATTCAAAACTCTTAGATGTAGGCAATTAAATCTGAGAGAGACGTTATACAATATTTTTATTTTTTATCTGAGAAACTACCGACCTTTCAAGCCTGAGCAGGCGTCTATTTCACCTTAGAAACACTGCAAATCGATTCCAATTCGTACATGTGTTTGCAAGGTGGTACAACAGCTATTCATAAAATATCTAATAAAACAATTGAACACTTTTAGCATATGTAAATATGCGAAAACTGTGAATTACTGGTCGCCATATGCGCTTGTTGACGGCTCATTAGAAAGCAGGACACCATGTTACAGAGAGTATCACGCATGACACCATGTTAGAGAGAGAATCTGCATGACAGGTCTACAGAGGGTGTTGATTGTCCCATGATAAGTTAGATTGCCAGATTCCCGAACATCCCCTGATTACTTTTCGAGATTATCATGATTATCCAGACTTAAGATATCTAATTAATTTCTTAGATATTGTTCCTGTTCCTGTTCCTGTAATTGTAGCGGATTACCCGACTAAGAATAAATGTGGCGCATTACATTTGCCATAGTCTGTGCTAAGCCCAGTTGACTGTATCGTTAGCTGTATGATTTTAGTTATCAGGTATTGTGAGAGTTCGAACTACATTCTACTGAACCTTTTTTAATTCCCAATATTTATCGGGTTGGCTTTGTGGAATCCTGCGTTCTAATAACACCACAGTATTAGTCCAGGTACGGCTCCGATAATGGAGAATTTAAGCCTATTTCGGATTCTACTATCGTCGTGTGTTTTGGGTTTGTGTGTTTGCAGTAGGCCGTTTAACGTTTACTGGAATGTACCGAGTGAGCGCTGTCTGTCAGAGTATGGAGTGCCAGTGGAGGATCTATTGAGAAAATACCACATCACAGTGAATAGAGGAGGTGACTGTTGGCGCGGCGAACGCGTCACCATATTTTACTCCAATCAGCTGGGATTATATCCATATATTGCTGACAATGGTACACTTGTCTATGGAGGTGTTCCACAAGCAGTGAATCTATCACAGCACCTTCAAAAGGTGGTCAATGACATCGATGAGTTGATCCCACTTTCTAATTTTACCGGCTTAGGAATAATTGATTGGGAAGCTTGGAGGCCTTTGTGGGAAAGAAACTGGGACGCTAAGCTGATCTACCAGCAACTATCTGAAAAACTGGTTGAGAAACAACATCCAAGCTGGACTTTGGACAAGGTAAAAGTGGAAGCAGAAAGACAGTTTGATGCAGCAGCTAGGAATATGATGGTGGAAACATTGAAGGTGGCCAAGAATAAGCGTCCCGGTGGCAAATGGGGCTATTATTTGTTCCCGGATTGCTTTAACTACGGAGGAAAACGAAACTGCACAGATAAAGCTAAAATGCGTAATGATAAATTATCATGGCTTTTTAATACAAGCACTAGTTTGTATCCATCTGCCTATTTTCAAGGTCTACTTAACACCAGTGATGACGATAATTTTGTATTTGGACAACTTGAGGAAGCCAGGCGAGTTAGAGGTACACATACAGAAACCCCTGTTTTATTATACAGCAGATTTACATATACCAAGAACCACACCGGGTATTATTCTATGGGGGATATGTATGCCAGTGTAGCCCAGGCCGCCATATTGGGGGCTGAAGGGGTTGTATTATGGGATGATCATAACATGGAATCAACAGCAGAATTTTGTATAGAACTTTATAAATTCATCTACACTATCATGGGGCCTTGTGTTGAAGCGTCGATGGCATTCACCGAGGAATGTAGCTTAGAAATGTGTCATTCACATGGAAGATGTGCATTAGATGTTAGTAACAAAGGCAGAATGTCTCTGTGGAGAAGACATACACCGACTATGACAGAGATTACCAGTATTATGAATTCAAGTTATACATCAGATATATACAATTGTGAATGTTTTCAAGGCTGGTCTGGTGGAAATTGCAGTGAGCCAACTGAAATAATCTAAGCAATTTGTGATTATTAGCTTCAACATCGGGCCTACCCTTGAAACGTAGGCTTCCATGTTTGAGCCTAGACATATAGCATAATTTAAACGAAAACGCACCATTAATTTTATGATGGATGTTTGAGCTAATATTGGTCAGATGTTCAGACCTAGACGTGTGTGAATGTTAGAGAAGCTTCTGTTATTTGCTTTTCTGATATACTGTCGCCACCCGGCAAGAGCTTCGCAGTATGTATGGGTATATATACTGAGTTCTGAACAAAACCTTATTCGTTATCGACCCCTAGATACGCTCAGTTATCGTACTTCACATTGTGCATAATTCAGTATTTTGAATACCAATATCATTAGAAACTATTTATAGCTTGTATATATTGTAATATACAGACTAAAATAAGTTAGCATTGATATTTTTCGTATGATTGTGATCCATCATACTTAGATACGTTTTATCAAATCGCTAATTCGCAACGAAATTGTAGAATTTAAATTTTAATTCACTTGAAGTTGTGTCTCGTTACCGCGACACACAACTTCAAGTGAGTAAATAAATACTTTTTTTACAATTTTTTTACAATTTGAACTAAGACATTTTCCAATATAACAATAATTATTTTAATGCTCATTTTTCCTCCAAAATGTCCTGTGCGAATGGTAAATCAACCCTTTAAGCCCTCACGATGCATTAAAGTATCATTTTACATCCTGAAAACAGCATTAATTTTCCTACAACAAATGGTTTTAGAACGAAAATTCCCATGAAACTGGTTTACCAGCTCCTCGTCAGATCATTTTCAATCACTACAAGTCGAGAATTGCGAGAGCAATTCGCGGCTTGTAGTGGATGAAGATGAAAATGGTAACTTCAGGCTTGAAAGGGTTAAAAGCTCTAGACGCGAATAACACTTGGACACACTGCAGAATCAAAAAGACGCCTATTGGCGCAAAGTGAACGCTTCTTGGCGAAGGATGAACGCTTCTCGGCGCAAAATGTCAATTTAGAGCACTGACGCCTCACAAAAAGTGTAAAAAAAGACAAAAATTTCAATAACTTAGTGTATGACCCCATCCACGGAACACTAGGTTGTATAAGGACAACGCTGGTGTTTATTTTACTCGTATAGCAACTGTAGTTTGTTCAGACGAATGAAAACAGTTGGCTACCCATCCTGATATTCCGGACTTATAGTCCTTTTCAAACCAATTTTTGCTGGTAAGTAGCTATGTGAACGTCATAATCAGTGATAATATAATCGAATGTTAGATATTATAGTCAAGACTGTACAACTAAACAACTGGGTAGCAAACTGGTAGCTTTATTTTGTAATTATTCGCCAAAACTAAAGCTCGTGTCTGATTGAACGCCTATTGGAGCAATGTGCACACGCCTATCGGTGCAAATAAAATTTACCGAAATAGAAAGCATGTTATTTTCAAACATTTTTCAGTGGCAGTTCCACGTTCTGGATAAGGAGGGGGACGCAGGGGATTCCTTCCCCCCCCCCCTCCCCCGAGATGTTTTTGTTATATTGCCTACACTGTTTTTTGTCACGTATTATCGATAAATGTAGTAGGCCTATTCAACGTTATATTGCTAAGGCTAGTCATATACATCTACCAACACATTTAGATGATTAGGCCTATGTTAATTATCAAATCCCCACAGCTAGCAGGTTATTAGACAAATAAATGAGATATCAGTAGCGTAGAACAGACTTAATGTAACATAATCTATCAAATTATAGAAGATTTATATGCTAATAGATAAAAAAAATAACATTTGAATGGAATCGTGTACAGTTTTGAGGTAGGGTACCAAAACTGTTTTCACTTGTCTGAGAAATGTATTAAACTTTTCCATGTAAATTCCATGTGTGGAGGTTCGTAAAATGTACTATTGTTCCGTGCACATAAATTGAACATTTTGGCCTTTTTTCAGACGATATTTTGAAAAAAATCTCAAAAAGTTGACCATTTGGCGCCAAGAAGCGTTGCACTTCGCAACTTTAATTGTACTCTCAAATGTAATTTATGTATGTGTGTTTGTACTTGTTATTTTTACAATGTATATACTGTATATATATATATGTGTATATATATGTATGTATGTATATATATTATATCAATACAATACATTATTTTATAAGTTATGTAATATGAGGTTAGGTATTGAGTTATTTAAATATACCTCAATATAAAAAATGTCAAAGTATATTTTATTTTATCAATTATTTCCATGTATACAAATCAATCATGTAAATTGTTTTACTTCAAAATGATCACTTCTTCTGTAGATGTTTGTAAAATTATATGTTGCTGCCAAATAGATTGTCAGATTTACCATGTACACGAATTTAAATATATGCTATTATTACTATTTTATATTATATAAGTAAATGAATCATACGAGTTATGTATATATTATTATATTATTTAAATAGATGTATATATCGATGTATGTTTTTTAATGTTTATGTATGAGGGCCCTACGGCGGATGAGCTATGCTCAGTGGGTTGGTACATACATGTATGTATGTTTTTAATTTTTATTGATTTTGTACGTTGTTGTATATACCTGTACCCTCGCTAAATAAAGACTTTATTATTATTATTATTAATAGGCGTCTTTTTGATTCTGCAGTGTGTTGGAGAGTTGATCTAGATTCAACATGTCCTGTTATCATAATTATGAATAGCTTATTTGCAGCTTATTCGACATTGATCTCAATAAAGGAACATACTTCAAGATGTCATTCTATTTATGATACCCAGCACATAATATGATCTGATAATTTAGGATTTTACCCTGCCGACGTTTTCTCTTGCTCATTTGCGTTGTCATTCGCTTCATTCTTTCATGCCAGGACTGTTGATTATGTTATTGGTAGCTTGAAACTTGTCGCCAGGCTTCCAGTTAAAGGATTCCGCTGTTTGAAGTTGTGTCTCGCTACAGCGACCCACAACTTCAAGTGTGTTAAAATTGTTTATTTTTTAATTTGCAACCAAACATTACGAAACGTTGTCGTTCAAACGCTCATTTTTTTCTTATGATGGTGATTTATGATGCATTTACCATGTTTACCGGTGGTTAACTCTTTAACCGCCGGTGCAGCATATATTCGGATTTTCATTTTTTATTAGCACATGAAGTACCACATTTTAAATATGTTAAAGATAAAATGTGACATCAAACAGCAAGATTGAAAAACAACTGACCTCTATTTTGTCAAATTTGAATAATTTACACTCACTTGAAGTTGTGGATCGCGTCAGCGAGACACAACTTCAAGTGGGGGGAAATTCAGATTGAATAATTTGGCGGTTAAGGGGTTAATGTGGTTCAAGTAGGGTATTAACGCAATAACAACGTTTGATTTGTAACCGTTAAAGCGCTAAGTTAAACTGTTAAATGCTCAATCCACTCTACGTTTTGTATTTCTACCGCGACCCACGAATTTATGTGGGTGAAAATTACTCATATTTTTTTATTTTTAGATCAATATTTGCAAGTCATGATGTTTGAGCACACATTTAAGTTCCAAATGTCAGTGATTTAATCGGTCAATAAAATGAATTAAAAACTGAATA
This sequence comes from Flabesymbios commensalis, assembly GCA_964017125.1. Taxonomy (NCBI): domain Eukaryota; kingdom Metazoa; phylum Annelida; class Polychaeta; order Terebellida; family Flabelligeridae; genus Flabesymbios; species Flabesymbios commensalis. The sequence continues at coordinate 124,133,270 of OZ024902.1, read as the reverse complement.
TAACAGCAGAGCTGTGTTCATCCAGTTCATGTTACCTTATCTTACCTTGGGCAAAATCATGGAAATATGTAATTATAAAATACATGATATCATACCATCCATTATGATGTTGGTTTAATATTTGGCCAGGCAGCGTCGTAGATGGTGAATCAACATGAAAACATGAGGTCGATGTATCGTGAGCATGGTGATGGTGATTGTCTATTCATTCGTATTTAAGTCATTCACCAGATGGCAGTCAATCATCGAATTCAGTTGAGACATATAGATCTATGACGAAGTGTTAAAGAATCATTCAGCTTCAAAACGCGCATGCCTGGGACGGTGAAGTGTAGGCCAACAGTAGCCTATTGAGTACAGATTGACGGCATTAATATAGCCACTGAACTGATTACAAGATACTACTCAAACGAGACATTGATCCAATGCTGTTTCAATGTTAGGCCAACGTCTGCGACGCTGGCCCAACAATAAACCAACATTAGATAAATGTACAATGTACATTTGTATGACATTTATGCAATGTCGGCCCAACGTCTTCGACGTTGGTCCAACATTGCATAAAGTCATACAAATGTTCTGTGTTTACTGGGTGACAATACAAACTTGGGGGTCAAGCAGTTTTCAAATCCCCCAGTAATACAATCAGTTTGTTTGCAAGTAGGCGACCAAGTAGGGGCAAAAGACAAGGGCTTTGAATTATTAACTCATAGATGTCGCTCAAGTATATATGAACTTGCTGTGATTTGAGAACTTGCTCTTAATGAGGCTTTGGGTATGAAACGCATATTTAGTATTATTATGGAATAGGGCCTTGGCTTACCCACGGGCACTATTGCCTTCTGGGGGACCCTTGTCCCACTAATTTTGACAGTTGACTACACCTTCAATTTGTAAAGTACTGAACACATCCATAGCCGTTTCAGCATTTTTGTCGTCCAAACAATAAAACTCGAAGGAAAAAATGCTATATGGGCATCTGTTTAAAATATTTAAAATCAAATTGGTTGAAGGACACCTAATTTACATACATCCAAACAGGCCGCCATATAGCCTGAACACTGATATTGGGCCAGATACTGGGCTCCATTTTACATTCTTGACATTCTTTCACAGGTAGGAATTCCTACCGGTTCACCTGGCTTTTATACGTCACGGACACGTGAGGGTCACAGAGCTATTTAGAGCGATAGTGCAAGTACGATCGCTGATGCAGAGCAGAGCATCACCTAGAAATGGCCAACCCAGCAAAAACGATACACTGAAACAATGTTGTTTTTAAAAAAACAGCATTGTTTTAATGTAACGTGTTTCTTGTGAATATTAAAATTTTATTATGTATACATTTATAAACTACATAGTTTATATCGATTGTTGCCCAAACAAAATAGCCGTAGCTGCTATTTTTTTTTTTATTAAATGTGTTGTTTGTATAAGAATATAAGTCTATGTGAATAAGTAGTGGCTTGCGAAGTTGTAGAATTTGACTAGCACTTGACACTGACAGTCATTGGGTCCTATAGGGTATCGGTAGCTCTGGACGACTAGTATCAATATTTCAATTTAAATAAAAATACACGCATTCGCAGTTGTGATAGGCCTTTTTTGACGGCTTAATATGAAAGTTCCTCACCAGTGACAACTACTTTATTATTTATGTGGTTTTAAGGGCTTCAAGGTTGTTACAGACTGGGTGGACAATCAGACAATCAAACAGTGACAGTCATACTTCATTGCAATGTGCAATGATGTATGACTGTCGCTGTCTGAGCCATAGTGGCTGTATGCATTATGTACACTTTTGCGCCGATATATACATTTATATATTAAAAAATAACTGTTCATCCTTTGATGTTATTATTGTTTATGTTGATAAACAAAAATGGCAAAACATTGCTGTAATGCCCTGCAACGAACCAAATAAAAGCTTATTAAAATGCAAACAAGAAAGTCGTGTGCTTGTGAATGGTAATATATATAATTATATTATAATTTCATTTCAATTATATTAAGATTATATGATAATAACATTTTTTGTCAAACTAAATGATTAAAACACCTCTTGAAAAAAAACTAGTGTGCTACGTATCACTACTCGTACTTGTTTATATTGACAGTTTGAAGAAATACGTCGGGGAATCCCTAAACTCAATAGCCAATGGGACTGCAACCTTCAAGCCACACACCCAAATTGAATCAAATTGAGGCTGGCCTATCACAACCTAAAAACCAGAGCCCCGTTTCTGGCCCAATATGTAATCACAGGGCCAGTGGTCAGGCTAGCCGCCATACTATTTTACGTACCACAATTTATATAGATGGCCTTTCAACAAATAAAGCTATAGAAGCACGTGTAATACGTCTTTTTGTTGTGTCGAGGTCATAATCAAGGTCAAATGTCAATTGCAAGATCCAATCTATGCGACAATGCATTTTTTAACAAATAAAATTAGATGTACCATAATACATCATTGTAATTCAGTTTTAATGAATGATATATTTCTGGCTTTAGTCTAGTGATTCAGTGTCGTTTGCAATGTGATATGATCAACTGCACTGTTTTGGATAAAGCGGTGTATCCCGCACATCATGATTTTATTTTTTTTGAAATTTTCCGATTTTATAAAACATTTTTATCAATATTTATAAAAATCCAGGGAAAACCCAAACAAACTATGTGTACATCTAAATAATGGTTGAATGTAAGCACAGAGTTAGGCTATATGTTGATGCCGTCGGCCTAGCGTTGGCAGACAATCAGTGCTGCAGGGTACGCCCCCCCCCCCTATGTCCTCACTTCAAAGATACTAACTAAGGACGGCGTATATACATAATATAAACTTGAAAAAAAAGTTAAATGGCCCTAAAATAAGCAAGTAGAGACAATGATATCAATGGTAAAGTTCGAAAAAAAGCCAGTAGCTACATGGGGCTGTGCGAGCAAAGACTTTAAGGAAGGAGAAAAAAAGGTAACACCCTTGCCACGGACACCATGGACACCTATATCAGATCGGCAGAAACAACATGTGCTACGCATTTGCGAGGAGCTGGCAACGTTTCAGGAGCTGACGTAGGAGGAAGAGGAGATGGAAGAGGAGATAGAGGCCGCTATGAGGGAGTGGTGCTAAGAGGTAAATACCTTTTGAAAAAGTGTGAGATCTTTAACATAAACTGACTATAAAATGGATCCCGCACAGTTTAAACTATATACAGATGGCCTAGCCAACCTGGAAACTACCAGGGCTAGGCAGGACAGTCTTCTGAATGTAAAAAGGTGTGAAGAACAAATTGTGCAGGCTTCGGTGCGTCAAACATCGCCCTGCGATGGTACAAGCACGGCGGGCGTCAGGACGTGGTTCAAGGAGATTGAACTAGCAGGTGCCGAGGCAGGCACAGAACATATCATTGAAATCGCTGCTAGGTCAGCCGCTGGTTCCTTGAGGGGGAAACTGGAGCGGTATATAAAAAAGAGGTTGACTGCACCCACAGCACTAAACAGCCGTTTTGAAATGCCATGGGCCGAGGTGAAAGCTCACTTATGAGGGGCTTTTCTCCATGTGGACGAAGACAGTGCCCTGAGGGATGAAGTCGAAAAAACACGCCAGAGTGCTTACGAGCCGGAGGCCAGTTTTAGTCGTCGTTCCCGCGAGGTCGCTGATGCTGCGTACCCGACGGATGCTCGAAATGAGGATCAAAATAGAATTTTGATCAGAGCATTCGCCCGCGGTTTACGCAGCGATGAGCTAGCTCGCAATTTGGTGGAAAAGGGTAACCCCACCAGCCTGGAGGACGCGTTCGAGACGTTGGCCGGCTATAGCGCTCGTAAAGACGCTTACGCCCGCCTGAGCCGCCATGAGGAACCAATGGCGGTGGCACCGGTCAACCCCGCACCACCGCGGCCCTAAGTCGCACCAGAGTCAACAACCACGGTGAGCTTATTGAAGAAAGTCTTGCAGAGCCAGGAGCGGTTCCAGACCAAGGTTGCCAAACTTGAGGCGCAGACAGTGCCCCGTTCGGCGCCTGCAGCCCCCTCGGCTCGCTCTACCTATAGGGATGGAAGACAAGGACAACCCCGGAGCTCTCCTCGTGACAGGTGCTCTCCTCGCGACACCACCACTAATTGGACCCCCGAAGGAAAACCTCGCTGCTTCCAGTGCGGACGCGTAGGTCACATGAGACGTGAGTGCCGCCAAAGCCAGTCGGGAAACGGACAGCGGTCGTAGGAGCAATCTCAGGTCGACCAGTGGTCGATCTGCAGGTAGGCTGTCTGAACATCGGTGCGTTGGTGGACACAGGCGCCTCTTGCACGCTCCTACGACTAGACATTTTTCATAAAATAGCTGATATTGCTCATCGCCAGCTAATTCTGGCCGATTCCCCAGCGTTACGAGGTGTTTCCGGCGCAGCATTGGACGTCAGGGGTGCGACTGAAATCAAAATCTAAGGAGTGGCACAGCCAATCCGGGTTACGATTTTAGGCGACCTGCCGTGCAAGATGGTGCTGGGGGAAGATGCCTTACAAAATGGAAAATGTATTATTGATTTCCATAGAAATGTATTGAGATGGTATCAAAAGGAGTGGCCGATGCGACGCATCGAACACGCCTTTGAGGCCAGTCTGGGGCAGGTATTACCAGAGACTGGGGATGAGCAACTAAATCAGTTGAATCAGAAGAATGCTGATCTGTTTTCTGCTAAAGGTGAGCCTAATGGTTTTTGTGCTACCACCCCCATAAATATCAAAACCAATCATCCTCCCATAAGTCAGGCTGCATATCGTACCCCATTATTCAAACGTAAACTCGTAGAGGAGGCCGTTGCGGATATGTTAACCGAAAAAGTAATCAGGCCAAGCCAGTCGGCTTGGGCTAGCCCAATTACACTAGTACCAAAACGCGACGGTTCTACGCGGTTTTGTGTAGATTATAGAAAATTAAATGCTGTCACGGTTCGGGATCAGTATCCCCTACCACAAATTCAAGACATTTTTGATCAAGTAGGCGGAAGTACCATTTTAGTACTCTAGACTTGAGGGCCGGGTATTGGCAATTGCCGGTTGGCGAAGAGTCAATTGAGAAAACAGCGTTAGGTGTCATTTAGGCCATTATGAATTTTTACGCATGCCTTTCGGCCTAACGAATGCACCTGCTGTTTTTCAAAGAACGATGGACCAGGTTCTTTCCGGTCTCATTGGCCGTATTGTAATGGTCTACCTGGACGATATAGCCGCAACGAAGAGGAGCATATACAACACCTTAACCTTGTATTTGATCGCCTTCGTGCAGCTGGATTACTATTGAAACCAACAAAATGTTTATTTGGCCTAAAGGAAATAAAATTACTTGGTTATATTGTAAATCGGGATGGGATTACAACTGATCCAGAAAAAGTAAAAGCAATTGCCAAATTAGCACCGACTACAGACTTAAAAGGCAACCGATCATTTTTAGGAATGACGGGTTTCTATCGCCAATGTTTGCCAGATTATGCGAAAATCGCATAACCGCTCGAGGAATTAATACGGAAATATGCACGTTTCGTGTGGGGGCCATCTCAAAATCAAGCGTTCGAAAAATTAAAGCAGTTGCTAACGTCCGTTAATGTCATGGCTGCCCCTCGAACTGATAGGCCATACAAGCTGTATACAGATGCTTGTGACTATGCAGTAGGGGCTATTTTAGTCCAAGAGGATGACACGGGTACTGAGAGAGTTATTCAGTATTTGTCACATTCCCTTTTGAGCGTCCAGCGTCGATGGGCCACCATTGAAAAAGAGGCCTATGCAGTAGTTTATGCCATTTCAAAATTACGTCCATATTTATATGAAGCTGAATTTACAGTATACACTGACCACAAACCACTTACCTCATTATTTACTAAAGAAATGCAAAATACCACAATTCAAAGGTGGGCTGTGTTGTTGTCAGAGTATGGGGCGAAAATACAGTATCGCCAAGGCAAGAATAATATTTGCGCTGATATGTTATCTCGCATTCCTCCAGAAACAGGCATAGCCACTATTGATTGTGATGAATGGGTAGACCCCACCACAATTCCCCAGCAAGATGCTGCTGACGTATTCCCCTTACTGTACGATGGCCTTGATTTAGAAGAAGTAGCCCCGGCGCAACGTAAAGAGTTTTCTCACATCTTTGAGGCACTGACAGATGACAGTGAAGACTACACAGTGATTAAAGACCGGTTGTTCAGTATTTCTCCACCTACCCCCACGGCAGCTAATTATCCACGTTTAGCATTGCCTATTGCCTACCGGAAAAAAGTTATTAATCGCGCCCACAAGGAAGTGGGTCACATGGCTACCGCAAAAACGCTTGATCGGTTGAGAGAAGCGTATGTTTGGCAAGGAATGCCACGTGATATAGAATCGCACATAGAATTGTGTCCTGTCTGCCGTGTTCATCAACGACGGCCAGACTATGTGCCAATGGGTGAAATGTCTTTAGCAGCTTACCCTATGCAAATAGTGGGTGCCGATTTAATAGGACCTTTTGTCTCATCACTGAATGGGAATAAATATGTTTTAACCATAATTGACCATTGTACTGGGTGGGCAGAAGCTTTTCCCCTCAAGGACAAGACCAATGCTAGCGTGTGACAAGCATGGGCCAACCACTTAATGCCACGTCACGGCACACCGGAGGTCCTTATTACTGATAATGGGCAGGAGTTCAAAGCCAGTGCTTGGAGAACTTATTTAAAACAATTAGGAGTGGAGCACCGTACCACCACTCCTGTACATCCACAAAGTAATGGTAGAACAGAGCGATTTAAAAGAGTTAATGGCTAAATCAGTAAACAATTTTGCTCCAGATTGGGAAAATCGCCTTGGATACTGTCTTGCAGCTTATCGGGTGGGCGTTAGTAACGTGACGGGATACACCCCCTTCTTTTTGCTCTATGGGAGACATGGCAGAGCACCACTCACGAGGTCGCTCCAGCCACGTTCGGCTAATCACTTTGGTAACCGTCTTGATGACTTATCGTCGGCGCTACAAACCGCTCGTCACTTCACAGCAGACAGCCGTAAATACAACCGCGCACGGTTGGCCAAGCGCGCAGAAGCAAAAGACATCCGTGTGGGTGACACCGTTTTACTAAAAGCAGAGGAGCGCTTGACATTAACAAGCCGCTGGGATCCACAGTGGGGCGTCGTACGTGTGAGCGGGCCAGTGCTGTGGTTGCGCCAACAACAAAGCTGGAAAGTTAGAGTTGTCAATAGGGAAAAAGTGAAGTTAGTGGACCCCCACCTCAACTGAGATGAGATTACAGAACGTCCCAGACGCGATCAGCGCCGCCGAACAGGAATTAAAAGTTTCCCAACCAGCATTACACCCCCCCCCCTAAGAAGCGCATAGTTGAAGAGATGGAGGAGGGTGACGCTACATCAACCTCGCGCCTATCACCGGACAGCCAGGTGGCGTCGGATCAGGAGCTTGGCTTAGACAGTTTGATGTATCCGCCATCCCCAACCCCCTCAGATCAATCCGACCAATGCGCGGCATCCGACCCCTCCCCTACAACTATGGACCTTCAGGCCACAGGCCACAAAATTTCCCTCCCTTACCAGATTCTATACCCCCCCTCAAATTATCTCGCCGCAACCGCCGCTGGGCAATTGATGGCAGGGCTTCAAAAAAACGCCCTGCTCCATCCACTGCCCATCGACAACAGCGTCGGAGGTCTTCACGTTTAGCTACAAAACGGCACTTGCCATTTCACTCACCTCCCTCAGCAGACGAACAGAAACGGGCACGATGCGAAGCAGTAGACTTAGTGTGTTTGTTTGCTGGTTAGCTGTTTGTAACGCAACGCAGTGGCCTTTCACACTGAAGGATAATATTCCACACCGGTTGAGTGATGGACTTTTAATAACACGGGACTCAGATATAAATGTTCGTAAGGGGACATATACTGTGTTAGTAGTGATTGACGCACCTCAACCAGAACCACGCTTAGCAGAGCGTCTTTTTTATCTGAGGGCAGTTATCAGAGAACTAGGAAAGCACCAAAACTATTCTCGAACAACGCATAATCTGTGGGAACAAAGAATACGGACATTGAGGCTACGATGGCCACTCCCCAAAGTCTACCCATAACACAAATCAAGCGTTGACTGTTCAATTTCGTGGGTGAGATTGGTGCTACGTTGTTTGGTACAGCAACTGAGGACCAGGTTGAAGAGTTCAAAAGACAGATTGTGAAAGCCCAAAGAACCAATAGACGCATTGTCCATACCACATACGAACTCATATCGGTGGTCAATCAGGCTGAAGTAACTCTCAATCGCCAACATCTCATCGCAGTGGAGAAATTTGCAAAGGAATTGTACAATGAAATTATATCGTTTTGCAAAGGCATAACGGGGTTAGTGGGTAGTTTGGTTGCTCTAGAACAAAGTTCTCAAATTAATCAGATTTTGTCAGCCTTAGAAAGTGTTCATAATCTCTGGCTGCGCGAAGCTGATCGGTATAGGCGTCAACGCCCATCATTGGAGTTGGGACAGCTCACTGAGGTGCTGTTACTGATTCTGGAGGCAAGTCAGGGAGTCGGGCTGTTTTCACCTGGACTCGCATGGCACTACCAACATGTCACATTGGTACCCGTGTGGGAAGAGACCCAACGGTTGGTTTTCACAGCCCAACTACCCCTGATGGATAAGATACGGTATGCAAGGTATCGCATCCGTTCATGGCCGGTCCCGGCAAATGGATCGGACCATACGTTAACCGTTCAAATACCTGAAGACGTGGCAGTTGACACGCAACGTGGGGGGATATTCGAACCCCATGATTGTGCCGGCAACGAAACCGCCATCTGTCAATCAGGGCCCATATATGGTAAGGGACGACTTCTTTGCACCCGTGGTATCCTCAATGGAGATGATACCCAACGGGCCAGCTGTCTATTTACAGCTGCACGGGAAACAAGTCCCGCAGGCTATGCAGAGGAAGTTGCACCTGCTTTGTATGTTATAAGTACATATGGAGAAGGTTATTCCCTACATTGTAAGGGAAGTCGGAAAAACGACACACCTTCGAGGTTGGTCTATACCTTTTAAGAGTGGCTGCTGACTGTCGTGTGCAGGGCCGAGATTGGACACTTCCGGGAGTGGCCCATCTGCAGGCTCAGCTAGCTGTAGCACCAGACATTCTTACACACCTGCCACTCAATATAACCACGCTTATTCCACAAGAGCTACTACAAACACGCCTTGAGCACCCGGACTGGCAAGCATTACCACAAGTTGAGGACATTACAATCGAGAAATTAAATGCTCGGTTGCCCAGCTGGACATTGGAAACGGTCGGCCGCCGTTCCTCGTTCCGCTGGGTAGTGCCGTTGTCTTTTCTGTCGCCGGTTGCTCTAGTCGTTGCTTGTGCGCTCTTGCTATGGTGGAAGTGTCCTGCGACAAAAGTATGGAAATTGCGTCGGACACTTCACTTGGAGTCGGTAAAACCTCTCTCTCCTAATCCACCTGGAGAACAGTGGATCGCGCTTACACAAACAGGCGAGGCAAGCGCTCAGGTGTGAGTACCAGACAGGTCTAAAGGTTAAGCTATTTCTAATTAATGTTAAAAGATATAAATCTATAACGTCAACGTTAATAAACTGTTACAAGTTCATCACGAGTATAAGTGGAATTGTTGAATTTTGATAGCTTGTCTAAAATGTAACAACAAAATACCTCTTCATTGTATAATCTTGATGTTGTAACACCAATTGCACTAAAAAAAATAATTGCATGTTACTATGATACTGGTTAATTATTGATGTTGTGGTAGATATTAGCGTAGGGACCTCACTCCAAGCTGACGCACTGCATTTATGTTGTGCATTGTACTGAGTGAACAAACATAACCCGTTTCTTCACTTTGTGTGATGGGGGTATGTAAAGCAGGGGTCAGTTGAAGTGACACTAACACATTCTCAAGGACAGCACGTATTAGGCCGATTGGATCTGCTGATTGGATCTGCATGTCCACTGGCGGAAAGGCAGCCATCAGAGAAGCAATTAGCCGGGATTGACCATAAGGGGCGGAGGTGTGGATAATGAAGTCTGTAGGGAGAGTGTAAGCGCAATTCTTACGGGCAGAGTAGTATTCACCTCAGTCCCTTGCTGGGCCGCGTTCTATGGTCAATCAACATTATCAGGCTGATTAAACCTCTTCCCAGTCCCTAGCTTGGCAGCATTTGTAGACGCGGGGCGGTCCTGTATTAGTGAGATCAGTGGACGCTGGGAGGTCCTGTATTAATGAGAGCAGCGTCCTGCCTGAGGATGGGATCTCAAGGCGATAAATAAGCCGAGTCCTTTCTGAAGATTGAGATCTCAAAGAGAGCCATCAGCGAAAAGTATGAATGGGGGCTGAACAGGACAGATGGCCTGATGGTAGAAGTGTTGTGAGTAGAATATCAAGTGTTTAGAGAAGTTGGTATAAAACAGGACGGTTGACGTCTATGAGTGAAGTTAGGAACCCAGTTACTAGAGAGAGAGCAGAGTCTTGCTCTGCCTCGATTTATAGTTAAAGACTTAGTTTAGCTATGACTTCTATATATATTGATTGTTGTCTGTCTGCCTAACCATGACATGTTCCTGCACAGAGGATTGTACAAATAAAGACGTCGCCGACCTGAAAGTGAGTTATGTGTTATGAACCAGGAGTCTTCGTGTTGTAAACCTACCCGCCACTGGTGGCCTAGACGTCTTGGCATTGTCACCAGAGGGGGTAGAGATTTTATAACGTGATATGATGTATGCACGCGGCATATAATCAGTGATAATGTTCGGTGTGTGGCTGACCGCCCTGATCGAGCTGTCAAAACTATCAGAGATGAGTTGTTGTCTGCTGGCATTTTTAAGTGAGTGTTATAGTAGGCCTAGGCCTATATTATGAATTAGATAAAAAACGATTGATCAGAGAAATCATTCACTATCGCTCCGCAGAGACAGCACTACATACAGCATGCCTGTAGCATCTCGTCTGATAACTTGGTTTTTGTGAGGGGCTGTGACCTGCGACCTCGCCAGCTATCTCTGTCATCAACATATATGGTAGGCATAATCAGTTACTGTGCTTTTTGACTGTATAGTAGACTACTGGCCACTACTGTAGGCCTACACAGGTTGTAGGCCTAAATCATTTATGTACAATTATCAGTTGAGACCCTACCTCAAAAAAGACACTGTGTGCGTTGGAAATAAAGAAAACACCTTAGTGCAAAAATGCATAGTCTTTTGTAATGTATTGGTTCACAGTAGTCGGCTTTGTCACGTGGGTTGATTTGTTGTGTCTGCGTCTCATGTTGTTCAATCAGGGAAAGGGATGTAGAGTTATATAGGATATTGTGGGCGAATATAATTGATATTGTTCAATAGGCGTGTGGCTAGATGCCAATTGACGGATTTCAACACACCCCACATTTCATAATAGCAGAGATCTCCCTCCTGCTAAATGACATGTGGATGGTGTGGATGGTGTGTTTACAACTGAACCGTTGTGGCTGCTCGCTCCGCTTGCGTACGCCACGTTCACGTGACTAAAATTAGCATATGGCGTGTTTACACGAATTCAAATGGCGACAGTTTGAATATTATTCGGCGATACAATCATTAAAGCATGTTATATGAGAGTCCTGAATGATGCAGTATGGCCACATATATGCGGCAATTTGTATCATGATTAAATTGAAAGTCATGTTTTGGAAACTCTATACCAGAGTATACTTCAATGTAGGAACCTTTAACCTTTACTCTATCCCAGCAGACACAAGACGTTGAATTAATGTTGGTTTAACACTGGTCCAACGTCGTTAACAATTGACCAGCGTTAAACCAACATTGATTCAAAGTCGTGATCGCCTAAATAATTATTTCCATAAGTATTTCCCAAACTAAATAAGTATTTCCAAAGCAGGTTCAGCGGTGTTCTAACCAGAGACGCATACATGACTGGCGTGACAGTCAGGCGCTCTACCAATGCGCCACGTCCCCCTCTTTAAGTGGTTTGTTAAACCTTTGACCTCCGGTCACAATTATTATTATTAGGCCCTGTGCAGGCCAGGAGCCTATCAAGTTTATTGCGCCTGAGTCTGTGTCCTGTTTAGGGGAAAGAGGGGTGCCGTGTGTGGGAAACGATTGACATTTCTGAGAAACAGTCCTTATTATGAACAAGTCAAATATAACGTTTGAGGTCGCTAGGTTAAGTACTTGCGTGTTTAAAAAGTGTTCAGAAAAAATATATTTTCATGATTATATTCTTGAATAGAGCTCAAAGCGTTTCGGTTGGAATAATGGTGGCCCAGCGTCGCATTATATCAGCATTGGACCACTGTATATTGTTATCTTGGTAGAGGCCTTTTTGGCGACGGGGGAAGAAAACGTCACCCGCATAACTATTGCCGCAGTGCTGTGCCGCAAATTATGTAGACAGAATGTTGTTTTTATATCCTGGACATTTAGGATTCCGGCCAATGACGAAGACCAATACAATTATGTTTATAAAATATTGAGCTGAAATAGAGAGGATGAGGAACGAACCGCAAAACGGGGCGTGACAGGCGGTAGCTTTAACCACTAAATCAAGACAAGCTGCTGGCACAAACGCTTGTGCAAGTAACACAGATATTCACAGCATCGCAGGCCATTAAAAACCTTCAACCGCCAATTGGAATTTTCAAATTATTGAAATCTAGCATATTGATGTCACGTTTTATCTTTAACGTGTTCGAAAGCAGGTTTCCATTGTACCAAGAAAATATATTTAAAAAACTATAACAAAACAGACTAACACCTAATTCATTCGTTTACACATTGATTGATTGATTGATTCATTCATTCATTCATTCATTGATTCATTCATCCATTCATTCATTCATTCATTCATTCATTCATTCATTCATTCATTCATTTATTAATTTATTCATGTATTAATTTATTCATTCATTCATTCATTCATTCATTCATTCATTCATTCATTCATTCATTCATTCATTCGTTCGTTCGTTCGTTTGTTCGTTCGTTCGTTCGCTCGTTCGTTCATTCTTGTGCTCATTCGTTCGTTCGTTCGTTCGTTCGTTCGTTCGTTCGTTCGTTCGTTCGTTCGTTCGTTCGTTCGTTCGTTCGTTCGTTCGTTCGTTCGTTCGTTCGTTCGTTCGTTTGTTTGTTCGTTCGTTCGTTCGTTCGTTCGTATATTCATTCATTCATTCATTCATTCACTCATTCACTCGTTCGCTCGTTCGTTCGCTCGTCATTCCATCTCACCATTGGTTGCTGACTGTGGAGAGCTAGCGCACGTGATAAAGTGTTTTAGTCTAAAGGCCCCTTCCGGCCTACCGACTGTAGCAGTGACATAATGTCACAGATAGAACAATACTTATGTAAGCTCAGTGTAACTAAGATTACCAACATACAAGAGACATTGAACCAATGCTGGTTAATATGTATCTGTCGTCTGTGATGTTGGCCCAATATTATAACAGCACTGGGACAATGACTGCAGATTGAAGAATCGTTAACCCTTTCAGCGCGGGGATCGACTTTAGACGTCAGAATCTGACATCTATTGACGTCAGATTCGGACGTCAAAAGTCGATCCCCGCACTGAAAGAACTATGATTATAATGGTCGTAGAACCAGACCATAGGTATTCAAATGATGCGGAAAGAGCTAACTAAGACATTTATGATGATTTCAAATTGAAAAAAACCTTACATATTTATTATGTTAAGCACAAGGGAACCATTACATATTTAATATGCAAGGGGTTGGTTCCCTTGTGCTAAACGACAGTACTATATTTACTTAGGTAACCTCTCATCCATAATAACATATTGATTATTGCAGCAATAATTTAGTTTTTTCCACAACGATACTAGTAATCTGGAAGTACATGTTGTCTGTTCAAAAAAAATCTGATCAATTGACGGCGGCATAACTCAACCCCATGACATTATCAGCAAATATCCTGGCTGTATATTTCGTTGGTATTGATATTCAGGGGGACTTAAAAAACGAGTCGCAATTTGAACAATATAAAAAATGTTTAAGGATCAAATATTTTTTTATTTGAAACTGTAATTCGTAGACAACACTTTACAGCTTCAGGTAAATAAGTTTGAGGATATGATTGAAAAATAAAAGCTGATCAAACGATCTTTAATTTGTATTATTTGTGTCTCGAAATATATCCTCTTGAATGCAGACTGTCTCTAGACATTATCCAACCATGAGACAAAGACATCAGTCACCTAGTTACATACAGCTCATCAAGAAAAACAATGCGGAGAATATGATTGAATAAAACAGACTTATTTATTGTAAGCTCTAATCCAGAGGGGCCCATGGACTCATGGTGGTGTCCTGGTCCATTCTTTACAAAAAATAATTGCCTAAACGTCGCTCACATAAATTACCTAAATATCTATATTTGGCATAAAGCCATCAGTCACCTAGTTACAGCACAGCAATATACACAATATCACTTGGGTTATTTGGGCCAAAAAACCCGAGCCATATTGTTCTAATTTATTGGAAGCTTTCATAAGATGTTTTTTTCAGGCTAGAATTTAGCGCCGCAAGTTATATTAGTGATCAGTATAGTTATAGCTCAATCTCTTGAATGTTGTGTTGTTTTCTTTCATCACTTCCAAGCACGAGTTTGGACTATTACCAGCGCACTATCCATATCTCCCCATTATCAATTAATAATTAATTAATTAATTAATCAAGTTGTTTGAACTGCTATGATTTATTTCAATCATCGAAGTGTTATCAGAAATAAATAATCCATTCAAAATAACATCAAAACGAGGTATCACACTGGCTCCTATTTTCTTTTTAAATCACATTTTTGCTTTTTAAAATCTTGAAATTGATCTTTAAAATTAATTATCATCATTTTTGTTTATTTTCCTTGAAATTGACCTTTGTACCTTGCAGATGACCTTGAAGTACCACACTAATACTAGAATTAGATTATTTGGCCAAAATTAAATTACACATTTGCGCATACAACTGACCTTTTAATTGACCTTTCGACCTATCATATAACATTGAATCATCACAATATTACCAGAAATGGATTATACTGTCAAAATCAATCAACAATAAGTATTACACGTCTTCCTAGCTATATTTGATAATAAGTCATATATATAAATGTAGGTATCGCTCCATCGATTGGAATTTAGCAGATTTCCTATTGATGATAGTTGATAGGTGAAAAAAAATAAAACTTATGCAATTTGTGGTGGGTCTTTTCATTTTTTCATTGGGCAAAGAAAGAGAGGTGACGTCTAGAGTCCAATGTGTTAATGAACGGAACGCTCTCGGTAACTTGTTCTAGATAAGGGCTATGGCGATATAGACTTATACAGTGATGTGGGCTTGCATTAATAATACACAATTTGATAAATATATACAAACTATTATACAGTGATGTGGGCTTGCATTTATAATACACAATTTGATAAATATATACATACCATCAGTTTACAGCTAGGAAGAACATTCTCCCTGAAATCAACATGCTAAATGGGAGGTCTACTTCAATGGGTGTTTAAAAATGTCCCCCCACTTATTATTTTGTTATTGTTTTGCTGGAATCCCTGAATGCCTTCTGAATACTCTGCCATAAAACAAAATATCGGGAGTCATGGAGGGTTGTCCTGATCCCCCTTTCTACAGAGCTGGCCCAACATTAGCCCAGCCTTGGGTTATTGTCTTGTGTAGTCACCATGTAGTCCCAGCAAACATGAGACGTTGGGCCAACGATGGTTTACTGGTGGGCTAACGTCGTAGAGTTTCAGCATTAAATTGCACAGCGAAACTCAAGTCTCCGGCCGTCTGGGCATGTCTGGGGGTATATCCCCTAGACATGCCCAAAACCCCTTATCGGGCGAGCGAAGGAATACGCTCTCAATAACCCACCATGCCCTATCACCCCCACCCTCACATAATCATCTCTATAGCATTCATCTCATCAATTGACTACAACGTTTTTATCGTATTACAATGTCACTTA
The DNA here is from genome assembly GCA_964017125.1 of Flabesymbios commensalis. Lineage (NCBI taxonomy): Eukaryota > Metazoa > Annelida > Polychaeta > Terebellida > Flabelligeridae > Flabesymbios > Flabesymbios commensalis. The sequence goes on along the minus strand of OZ024902.1, from coordinate 124,117,230 downwards.
AAAAAACTTTTGTGCCGAAAAGTGACGTAAAGCAATGATTTACTACTACTACTACGGTGGGCCAAAAGTAACGCAACGTTGGGCCAACGTCTCGTGTTTGTTGGGGACCCTGTGTATTAGGTATGTTAACCCTTGCACTGCTGGAATCCTGTATATTATTTATGTTAACCCTTGTATCGCTAAGTCCCTGTATATTAGGTATGTTAACCCTTGTACTGCTAGAATTCTGTATATTGGGTATGTCACTGACGCCATTGCAAAACAACACGTAGTAATTGTTACTAGATGTCTGGCTTAATAGTACAGCAGCAGACACCAAAAAAGGGCCATATTTAAGGAGTTACCTAAACCGGCGGTACAACATTTGTCCACATGTCTAGAATTGTTCCCAGGGGTCTCTAGATACAGAATCTGGTTGATGACATTGCCAGAAATGGGGGCGGGCTGAGAATTTGACACTTTTGTACACCTACCTGATTTATTGTTGGATTTAGTTTTTTCTATTGATGAGGTCATATATCTGTGGAGATAAAATAGTAAAAAATAATATAATTTTGCACTAGCATTTTTTTTTTGCATATAGTTTATGACAACAGGTTCGTTTCTGCACGAAAGTCTCTATGAGCGCTACCATTTGGTTCAGATACATCCCTTATGTCTGAATTAGGTTACCAATGCTTGATTCGTTGAGTAAGTGATCATTATGGCCAATTTCAAAAAGGCCGCCGTAAAATCCATGGTTTTTGCCGAAATGTATTATTGAAACATGGTTCTCTTAAATTTCACATCACAAGCACGGTTTGAGTGTATAATCTTACATTTTGTTGTGCGTTCAAGTATTTACAAATGCTGAAATGTGATATCTAAGACTCAATACAAGATGGCTGCCAGAAATGATCAAGAAAATTTTCCTGCAAATATTTTTATCAAACGATCGCGCATTTACCAGTTAAGCGAGATATAGACACGAAATTCCCGTATTTCTTATTTTGGACATGCATGTCCGGAATAAGAAATTGTGAATTTTGATCTGGTGCTGAAATATACTACAGCAACAAAGATCACTTTTGTAGTGGCTGACATAACTTTTAAAGTGGCTATAATCACTTTTTCATTGGTCATGATAACTTGTTTAGTGGCTGAGATAACTTTTAAAGTGGATGTGATCACTTATTTAGTCGTCAAAATCACTTTTGTAGTGGCTTAGATCATTTTCAAAGTGTGTGTGATAGCTTCTTTATTGGCCAAGATCACTTTTGTAGTGGCTGAGATAACTTTTAAAGTGGTTGTAATTACTTCTTCGGTGGTCAAGATCACTTTTGTAATGGTTTAGATATTTTTTAAAAGTGGCTGTGATACATTTAGTCGCCAATATCACTTTTATATCGGCTGACATAATTATCAAAGTGGCCGTTATCACTTCTTCACTGGCCCAGCTCACCTTTGTAGTGGCTGAGGTAACTTTTAAAGTCGCCCTGATCACTTCTTCAGTGGTCAAGACCACTTTTGATTTTTTCTAGTGGCTGTGATCACTTTTTTAGTTGCCAAGATCACTTTCTAATGGCTTAGATTACTTTTTCAGTGGCTGACACCAGTTTGTTAGTGGCCAAGATCACCTTTGCAGTGGATGAGACTTTTAATGTGGCTGTGATCACTTATTCAGTCGAAAAGATCACTTTTGTAGTGGCTTAGATCATTTTCAAAGTGGGTGTGATCGCTTCTTTAGTGGCCAAAATCACTTTTGTAGTGGTTTAGATAACTTTTAGAGTGGCTGTGATCATTTCTTCAGTGGCCAAGATCACTTTATAGTGGCTGAGATAACTTTTAGGGTGGCTGTGATCTTTGGAGTAAACACCAAAACAGAGTTTCTATACTGATTATTACGTAGTACATGTTTAACAATAATTATTACAATAATTAAAGGGAACTGAGACTGAAGCTGAACAAACGCATATGTTCTTGTCATTTTCACTGCTGCCATCTTGTAATCTATCTTAAAGCACTTAACATTACTTTTAGTGGATTCTCTGAAAATTAAAATACAAAATTAAATACCAAGACCGTGTTTGTGAGATATATTTTATGCACAACATATTCAATAAAGCATTTAGGAATATTCATTGATTTCATGGCGGCCATTTTGTAATCGGCCATAATTATCAATTATTTTAAAAATCAGGCATTAATAACCTGATCTTAACTCATATGACGCCTCTGAAATAAATAATACCGCCCATGGAGGTTTTCATACAGATATAGAATAGAGCGTGTACTCATAAATTATTTGTAAAATGGTGCGACATTTTGACAATGTTGCGGCGGCCATCTTGAATTTCTTAGTTAATTTCTACTTTTTTCTCATGTTATTATACTTTTATTGGAAATCGTGACGATTAAAAAGTAACACTAGACACTTAAATCGTGTCTGTGAGATAACTGTGTAACAATAATGCATTTTACGAGAATTACCGGTAACTGATTTTACAGCGACTATTTTGAAATAGGCCATAATTATTAATTATTCAACACATCAAGTATTAATCACCTGATTTTTGTTCACGAGTACGTGTCTCACAATGAGATGATAACGCTCATGGAGGTTCGTACACCAGTACAGCCTGTGCTCATAAACTATTTGCAAAAAAGTGAAATTTTGAGCATTTTCTTCACCATTTTCTGGCGGCCATCTTGGATTCGGTAGTAAATATTACATTACAGCATTTGTTAATACTTAAGCGAGCATTAAAGTTAAAGGTTAGATACAAAAACTGTGATTGTGATGTGAAATTTAAGAAAACCATGTTTGATAATACATTTCAGGAGAAATCATGGATTTTACGGCGGCCATTTTGAAATTGACCATAATGATCAATTACTCGGAAAATCAAGCATTGGTTACCTAATTCTGACTTAAGGGATGTATCTGAACCGAATGGTACCCCTCATGGAGACTCTGGTGCATAAATGAACCTGTTGTCATAAACTATATGCTAAACAAATGGGAAAAATTGACAATTTTGAAAAATTTCATTTTGCGACATATCTACAATATCCAAAATAGCTCTTCGAGGTGGGATGCTACTGCAAAATTATATTTTTTTACTATTTTATCTCCACAGATATATGACCTGATGGATAGAAAAAAACTAAATACAACAATGTCTGATTTAGCTGGCCCAACAGTGTGATAGAGTGAGAATGACGCGAAAATCATATTTAAGCGAATATTTTCTCAAAAAATTGGGTAGGTGTACAAAAGTGTCAAATTCTCAGCCCGCCCCCATTTCAGGCAATGTCATCAACCAGATTCTGTATCTAGACACCCCTGGGAACAATTCTAGAGATGTGGACAAATGTTGTACCGCCAGTTTAGGTACCTCGAAAATTTGGTCCCTCTGCTGCTGTACTATTAGGCCAAATCTTGGTTGATGCCTATTGTCGTCATGAGGCGCGTCCGTCCGTCTATCCGCCACATTTAGCACTATAGCTTGTTTCACGTTACCGGAATGCACATATTAAACTTCACATGCAGGGTAATTATGACTAAACCTTGATTGAGGTCACATTTGGCTTTTCTGTGACCACTATGACCTTGATTTTTCACGGTCGGCAATTTTTTTCGTTAACGTGATTCACTCAACATTTTCGAAATCTGGAAAACCGTTATAGCTAGACCAATACTATAAAACATGGAGATATGGCCTGGAAATTTCAACATTCTAGTTTACCACTCGGGAATTAAACCTCGTTTAATTAACAGATCGGGCGCCACCACTTTCTGATTGCAGAGATCCTGGTTTTCTTCCCAGGCGGGTTGTTTAATTGTCAGCCTCTAGCTGCGTTTGCTAACACCCAGAACCGTCACGTCATTAGCTCATGATGTTGTTGACGGACTTCAGGGTCTGGCTGGAGAGATTATATACCTACATGATAATATAGAGGATCATTGGAGGTGGTTTGCATTTGATAAATATCGGGCGTCAGCAGCGGTCACCTTGCTATGATAGCTGTAGCAAGATGGCCTTTTTATACTACTTTTGACAAAATAATATTATCACAAAATGCCTGCTTCGGTCAATGAAGATGAACAGCCGTCGCTTCAGCGGCCGGGTCTATTTGCCCCGTCACGGGGCACACAAGGTAAGAAAAGTGCGTTGGATTACCCGTGACGGGGCAAATAACAGTTAAATCCTCTTCCATGTCCCGTGACGGGGCGTGGAACCGCTAATTTTGTGCCTTCGATACACCGTGGCGGACGAAATAAAGGAAAATTTGAGTTATACAGCCCGCTGTGGTGTATGCAAGATAATTAAAGTGTCCTTGGGTACCCCGTGAATGATGTAACGAGGTATCTTATTGGTTGTCAAAAGAAGCATTTCACTGGGTCCATTCGACTAGCACAATAAATATGTTCGCATTTCTAATTTTCAAAAACAACTACATCGTTAAGTGGAGTATGTTCCATCTGGCACTCCGGGGCCAGGTGACGTTGGGAGTATTCATTGTACCAGTATCACCTAATCCATGACAGATGAAGTTTGCCCAGTGTGCAGCGAGCCCTTCATCCCTTCCAAGGATGAGGTTCAGCGATTGTGCAGTGGGCCTCTCATCCCTCCTGAGAAATGAGGTTTACCCAGTGTGCAACCAGCCCCTGATCCATCATAAGGATGAGGTTTAGCCAGTGTTCAGTGGGCCCCTCATCCTTCCTAAGAGATGACGTGTACCTATAGTGTGCAGTAGCCATCATCCCTGACTGAACCTGAAAGATGAAGTTTACCTTGCGTGCAACCAGCCCCTCATCCCCGTGAGATGAAGTTTACAAGTGTGCAAGCAGCCCCTCATCCCTCCTAAGGGTGAGGTTTACCTACTGTGCAGTGGGCCCCTCATCTCTTCTAAGAGATAATGGTTTAGCCAGTGCGCAGCGAGCCCCTCATCCCTCTTAAGGATTAGGTTTGGCCAGTGGGCAGTGGGCCCCTCATCCCTCCTGAGAAATGAGGTTTACCTAGTGTGCAGTGGGCCCCTCATCCCTCCTAAGAGATGGGGTTTACCAAGTGTGCAGTGGGCCCCTCATCCCTTCTGAGAGATGAGGTTTATCGATTGTGCAGTGAGCCCCCTCATCCCTGACTCTGCCTGATAGATGATGTTTACCCAGTGTGCAGCTGGCCCCTCATCCCTGACTCCGCCTCAGAGATGAGGTGAACCAATAACCCAGTGTGCAGTGGGCCCCTCATCCCTAACTTTGCCTGAAAGATGAGGTTTACCCAGTGTGCAGCCAGCCCTTCATCTATCCTGAAAGATGAGGTTTATCTAGTGTGCAGTGGGCCCCTCATCCCTCCTGAGAGATGAGTTTTATCGATTGTGCAATGAGCCCCTCATCCCTGACTCTGCCTGATAGATGAGGTTTACCTAGTGTCCAGTGGGCCCCTCATCCCTTCTGAGAGATGAGGTTTACCCGGTGTGCAGTGAGCACCTCATCCCTAACATTGCCTGAGAGATGAGGTTTACCCGGTGTGCAGTGGGCTCCTCATCCCTAACTTGCCCTGAAAGATGAGGTTTACCCAGTGTGCAACCAGCCCCTCATCCATCCTAAGAATGAGGTTTAGCCAGTCTGCAGTGGGCCCCTCATCCCTCCTAACAGATGAGGTGTACCTATTGTGCAGTGGGCCCCTCATCCCTTCTGATAGATAAAGGTTTAGTCAGTGTGCAGCGAGCCCTCATCCCTCCTGAAGATGAAGTTTAGCCGGCAGTGTGCAGTGGGCCCCTCATCCATAACTGGGCCTGAAAGATAAGGCTCACCCAGTGTGTAGCGAGCTTTTCACTCTCTCAGGGTGGAGTTTACACAGAGAGAGGAGGTTTACCAATGTGCAGTTGACCCTTCATCCCTCTTGAGAGAGGAGGATTACCCAGTGTGCAGTGGGCCCTTCATCCCTCTTGAGAGATGAGGTTTACCCAGTGTGCAGCGAGCCCCTCATCCATCCTAGGGTTGAGGTTTGGTCAGTGTGCAGTGGGCCCCTCATCCATAACTAGGCTGAAAGATGTGAGCTCACCCAGTGTGTGGCGAGCCCTTCACTCTCCCAGGGTGAAGTTTACACAATGTGCAGCTGAGCCCCTCATCCCCAAGAGATGAGATTATCAGATTTTTCATATATTAACATTCTGATGCCTATAATATCACATATCTTATGTATTAGCACATCCATTCTAGAGTATCACATGCATTAACTCTCTGGGGTCTAGAGCATAACATGTCTCATGTATTAACCCCCTGTGGACTAGACTACCATATTTTCTAAATGTTAACCTTCTGATGCCTAGAGTATCACATGTCTGATTTATTAAGCCTCTGTGGACTAAAGTATCACACGTATTAACCCTCTGTGGTCTAGAGTATCACGTTTCTAATGTGTTAGCCCTCTGTGGACTAGACTATCATATTTAACTTATTTTAACCTACTGATGCCTAGAGCATCATACATGTTAGTTATTAACCTTCTATAGGCTAGAGTTCGACATGTAATAAATGAAATGAAATGAATCGGGCTTTAGGCCACCTTTGTGCACATATAGGCTAAACTGGGCCAGGAGAACCTACTGAGGATGGTGAGATGATTGAGATGACACTGTCCTCCAGACACAGGATTCGAAATTCGAGCCCTGGCGGTCTGAGGCCGAGCACGCTACCTCTCGGTCACGGAAGCTCCCCACAACCTACTGATAACGTGTCTCAAACCTCTGTGAACTAGAGTATCATATTTCTCCTATATTAACCTTCTGATGCCTGGAATCATATGTCTCATATAATAATCTTCTGGTGTCTAGAGTATGAAACTGCTCCCATATTAACCATGTTAACCAGCTGGTGCCACCCATGTGTATGATATATTTTTTTCTGTAGCTAGACCCAGCAAATGCTACAAATTAAAATATATTTTAGACAGATGAATTTTCAAAGCTGATATTTATGAAACTTAGGCCTAACGTTATCTAGGCTAGACCAGCTAGGTGGATAACTGGGAGTTAGAGAGAAAATTAACAAAATACCTTGATAGTAATCTAAGTTTTAGAGATCATTGTTTTATTACGGTGTTAATATTGCACACTGAAAAAACCTTATCTCTCAGGGTGATGAGAGACTGGTTGCACACTGGTAGGCTTCATCTCAGGGAGAAGTAGGAGCTTTAGGTGGGGCTGGTTGCAGATTGGGTGAACTTCATCTCTCAGGCAGAGTCCGGGATGAGGGGCCCACTGTACACTAGGTAAACCTCAACACTCTACGCTAGGAATGGTAAGCCTTATATTCGGAAGGGATGAGGGGCCCACTGCACAGAAGGTAAATCTCATCTCCCAGGGCGGGGGGGGGGGGGATGGACTCATTGTACACTGGCTAAAACTAATCCTTAAAAGGGGCTGGTTGCACACTGGTAAACTTCATCTCTCGGGGATGAGGGGCCCACTGCACACTTTGTAAACATCATCTCTGAGGCAGTGTCAGGGATGAGGGGCCGACTGCACACTATGTAAACCTCATATATTAGGAGGGGTGAGGGGCCCATTTCTCACTGGCTAAACCTCATCCATCGTAATTATCCATCGTAATTAGGATGGATGAGGAGCTGGTTGCACACTGGGTAAACCTCATATAGGCTTAGTTTAGGGCGAGGGGCCCACTGCACACTGGGTAAACCTCATCTCTCAGGGATGAAAAGACGGGGCTTGTTACACACTGAATATGTTTATTTCGAATTAAATACTTCTACACTAAGGGCCATATGCCCGAAGTAGTTTAGCTAACACGAAGTTTAGGCTTAACATAGTGTTAAGTAAAACAGTGTTAAAAAACAGTGTTAATAATTAGCCTGTATGCCGAAAGCAAGGTTAGCATCGTGTTAATAAACCATAAGGTTAAATCCTAAACCAGTGTTGTAACGCCGTGAAGCATACAATTTGTGTACACTTGCAGTGATTCCCCTCAGCGCCGACAATGGGCACGTCCAACAAACACGATACATTCCACCAATGCTGCTTTATTGTTCCTGCCAGCGTCGAAGACCACGGCACAACATTAATTCATCAACGGCGCAAAGTGTCGTGTTTCCCGGGAGCAATGTATGAGGATGGGCGTACAATAGGACTGTTGCTTGGGGATTCGAGGTACCGATGCTTGGTGTACCTCACGCCAATCGCTAGGTCAACAACAGATAATGAAGGGCATTACAAAATCCGTCTCATATAATGACCCGAAACATTCTAGAGAGATTGTTTGGCGTTTTAAAACAATTTTTAAGACGATTTGCATGTTTGCACTTTGGCCTCCGCACCAAATTAAGCACCAGATTGATTATAATAATTGTGGCTTGCTGTGTTTTGCACAACATAGCAAGAAGACACAGGGAAATTCATATTCGTTGTTGAGTTGGATGATGACCATTACATTGATGATGATATCATTGATCCTAATATGCTGTCATCCGTAAACCCACGAAGCAATTTTGTGAGGCCAACAGATTATTGGTCCAACAGATTTTGTGAGTAGGCCCTACATAAGATACATTCATAAAAATAATATTAAAATCAATATTGCGCAATAAAATTTGAGAGAATAAATGATGAATTAATATTTACTTTTGATGACGCACAGTAACTTATTGAAGAAAGTCTTGCAGAGCCAGGAGCGGTTGCAGACCAAGGTTGCCAAACTTGAGGCGCAGACAGTGCCCCGTTCGGCGCCTGCAGACCCCTCGCTCTACCTATAGGGATGGAAGACAAGGACAACCCCGGAGCTCTCCTCGTGTCAGGTGTTCTCCTCGCGACACCACCACTAATTGAACCCCCGAAGGAAAACCTCGCTGCTTCCAGTGCGGACGCGTAGGTCACATGAGACGTGAGTGCCGCCAAAGCCAGTAGGGAAACGGACAGCGGTCATAGGAGCAATCTCAGGTCGACCAGTGGTCGATTTGCAGGTAGGCTGTCTGAACATCGGTGCGTTGGTGGACACAGGCGCCTCTTGCACGCTGCTACGACTAGACATTTTTCATAAAATAGCTGATATTGCTCATCGCCAGCGAATTCTGGCCGATGCCCCAGCGTTACGAGGTGTTTCCGGCGCAGCATTGGACGTCAGGGGTGCGACTGAAATCAAAATCTAAGGAGTGGCACAGCCAATCCGGGTTACGATTTTAGGCGACCTGCCGTGCAAGATGGTGCTGGGGGAAGATGCATTACAAAATGGAAAAGGTATTATTGATTTCCATAGAAATGTATTGAGATGGTATCAAAAGGAGTGGCCGATGTGACGCATCGAACACGCCTTTGAGGCCAGTCTGGGGCAGGTATTACCAGAGACTGGGGATGAGCAACTAAATCAGTTGAATCAGAAGAATGCTGATCTTTTTTCTGCTAAAGGTGACTCTAATGGTTTTTGTGCTACCACCCCCATAAATATCAAAACCAATCATCCTCCCATAAGTCAGGCTGCATATCGTACCCCATTATTCAAACGTAAACTCGTAGAGGAGGCCGTTGCGGATATGTTAACCGAAAAAGTAATCAGGCCAAGCCAGTCGGCTTGGGCTAGCCCAATTACACTAGTACCAAAACGCGACGGTTCTAAGCGGTTTTGTGTAGATTATAGAAAATTAAATGCTGTCACGGTTCGGGATCAGTATCCCCTACCACAAATTCAAGACATTTTTGATCAAGTCGCCGGAAGTACCATTTTTAGTACTCTAGACTTAAAGGCCGGGTATTGGCAATTGCCGGTTGGCGAAGAGTCAATTGAGAAAACAGCGTTTAGGTGTCATTTAGGCCATTATGAATTTTTACGCATGACTTTCGGCCTAACGAATGCACCTGCTGTTTTTCAAAGAACGATGGACCAGGTTCTTTCCGGTCTCATTGGCCGTATTGTGATGGTCTACCTGGACGATATAGTCATATATAGCCGCAACGAAGAGGAGCATATACAACACCTTAACCTTGTATTTGATCGCCTTCGTGCAGCTGGATTGCTATTGAAACCAACAAATTGTTTATTTGGCCTAAAGGGAATAAAATTACTTGGTTATATTGTAAATCGGGATGGGATTACAGCTGATCCAGAAAAAGTAAAAGCAATTGCCAAATTAGCACCGCATACAGACTTAAAAGGCGTCCGATCTTTTTTAGGAATGACGGGTTTCTATCGCCAATGTTTGCCAGATTATGCGAAAATCGCAGAACCGCTCGAGGAATTAAAACGGAAATATGCACGTTTCGTGTGGGGGCCATCTCAAAATCAAGCGTTCGAAAAATTAAAGCAGTTGCTAACGTCCGTTAATGTCATGGCTGCCCCTCGAACCGATAGGCCATACAAGCTGTATACAGATGCTTGTGACTATGCAGTAGGGGCTATTTTAGTCCAAGAGGATGACACGGGTACTGAGAGAGTTATTCAGTATTTGTCACATTCCCTTTTGAGCGTCCAGCGTCGATGGGCCACCATTGAAAAAGAGGCCTATGCAGTAGTTTATGCCATTTCAAAATTACGTCCATATTTATATGGAGCTGAATTTACAGTATACACTGACCACAAACCACTTACCTCATTATTTACTAAAGAAATGCAAAATACCACAATTCAAAGGTGGGCTGTGTTGTTGTCAGAGTATGAGGCGAAAATACAGTATCGCCAAGGCAAGAATAATATTCGCGCTGATATGTTATCTCGCATTCCTCCAGAAACAGGCATAGCCACTATTGATTGTGATGAATGAATAGACCCCACCACAATTCCCCAGCAAGATGCTGCTGACGTATTCCCCTTACTGTACGATGGCCTTGATTTAGAAGAAGTAGCCGCGGCGCAACGTAAAGAGTTTTCTGACATCTTTGAGGCACTGACAGATGACAGTGAAGACTACACGGTGATTAAAGGCCGGTTGTTCAGTATTTCCCCACCTACCCCCACGACAGCTAATTATCCACGTTTAGTATTGCCTATTGCCTACCGGAAAAAAGTCATTAATCGCGCCCACAAGGAAGTGAGTCACATGGCTACCGCAAAAACGCTTGATCGGTTAAGAAAAGCGTATGTTTGGCAAGGAATGCCACGTGATATAGAATCGCACATAGAATTGTGTCCTGTCTGCCGTATTCATCAACGACGGCCAGACTATGTGCCAATGGGTGAAGAGCAGCTTACCCTATGCAAATAGTGGGTGCCGATTTAATAGGACCTTTTGTCTCATCACTGAATGGGAATAAATATGTTTTAACCATAATTGACCATTGTACTGGGTGGGCAGAAGCTTTTCCCCTCAAGGACAAGACCAATGCTAGCGTGTGACAAGCATGGGCCAGCCACTTAATGCCACGTCACGGCACACCGGAGGTCCTTATTACTGATAATGGGCAGGAGTTCGAAGCCAGTGCTTGGAGAACTTATTTAAAACAATAAGGAGTGGAGCACCGTACCACCACTCCTGTACATCCACAAAGTAATGGTAGAACAGAGCGATTTAAAAGAGTTAATGGCTAAATCAGTAAACAATTTTGCTCCAGATTGGGAAAATCGCCTTGGAAACTGTCTTGCAGCTTATCGGGTGAGCGTTAGTAGCGTGACGGGATACACCCCCTTCTTTTTGCTCTATGGGAGACATGGCAGAGCACCACTCACGAGGTTGCTCCAGCCACGTTCGGCTAATAACTTTGGTAACCGTCTTGATGACTTATCGTCGGCGCTACAAACCGCTCGTCACTTCACAGCAGACAGCCGTAAATACAACCGCGCACGGTTGGCCAAGCGCGCAGACGCAAAAGACATCCGTGTGGGTGACACCGTTTTACTAAAAGCAGAGGAGCGCTTGACATTAACAAGCCGCTGGGACCCACAGTGGGGCGTCGAACGTGTGAGCGGGCCAGTGCTGTGGTTGCGCCAACAACAAAGCGGGAAAGTTAGAGTCGTCAATAGGGAAAAAGTGAAGTTAGTGGACCCCCACCTCAACTGAGATGAGATTACAGAACGTCACAGACGCGATCAGCGCCGCCGAACAGGAATTAAAAGTTTCCCAACCAGCATTCCACCCCCCCCCCCCTAAGAAGCTCATAGTTGAAGAGACGGAGGAGGGTGACGCTACATCAACCTCGCGCCTATCACCGGACAGCCAGGTGGCGTCGGATCAGGAGCTTGGCTTAGACAGTTTGATGTATCCGCCTTCCCCAACCCCCTCAGATCAATCCGACCAATCCGCGGCATCCGACCCCTCCCCTACAACTATGGACCTTCAAAAGCCAGACTCCCCCTGTCGACTAAAGTTAACTCGCCGCGAGGGAGAGTGGGAGGTTGTGCAGCCACAAAATTTCCCTCCCTTACCAGATTCTATACCCCCTCTCAAATTATCTCGCCGCAACCGCCGCTGGGCAATTGATGGCAGGGCTTCAAAAAAACGCCCTGCTCCATCCACTGCCCATCGACAACAGCGTCGGAGGTCTTCACGTTTAGCTACAAAACAGCACTTGCCATTCCACTCACCTCCCTCAGCAGACGAACAGAAACGGGCATGATGCGAAGCAGTGGACTTAGTGTGTTTGTTTGCTGGTTAGCTGTTTGTAACGCAACGCAGTGGCCTTTCACACTGAAGGATAATATTCCACACCGGTTGAGTGATGGACTTTTAATAACACGGGACTCAGATATAAATGTTCGTAAGGGGACATATACTGTGTTAGTAGTGATTGACGCACCTCAACCAGAACCACGCTAAGCAGAGCGTCTTTTTGATCTGAGGGCAGTTATCAGAGAACTAGGAAAGCACCAAAACTATTCTCGAACAACGCATAATGTGTGGGAACAAAGAATAGCGGACATTGAGGCTACGATGGCCACTCCCCAAAGTCTACCCATAACACAAATCAAACGTTGACTGTTCAATTTCGTGGGTGAGATTGGTGCTACGTTGTTTGGTACAGCAACTGAGGACCAGGTTGAAGAGTTGAAAAGACAGATTGTGAAAGCCCGAGGAACCAATAGACGCATTGTCCATACCACATACGAACTCATATCGGTGGTCAATCAGACTCGGGCTGAAGTAACTCTCAATCGCCAACATCTCATTGCAGTGGAGAAATGTGCAAAGGAATTGTACAATGAAATTATATCGTTTTGCAAAGGCATAACGGGGTTAGTGGGTAGTTTGGTTGCTTTAGAACAAAGTTCTCAAATTGATCAGATTTTGTCAGCCTTAGAAAGTGTTCATAATCTCTGACTGCGCGAAGCTGATCGGTATAGGCGTCAACGCCCATCATTGGAGTTGGGACAGCTCACTGAGGTGCTGTTACTGATTCTGGAGGCAAGTCAGGGAGTCGGGCTGTTTTCACCTTGTCTCGCATGGCACTACCAACATGTCACATTGGTACCCGTGTGGGAAGAGACCCAACGGTTGGTTTTCACAGCCCAACTACCCCTGATGGATAAGATACGGTATGCAAGGTATCGCATCCGTTCATGGCCGGTCCTGGCAAATGGATCGGACCATACGTTAACCGTTCAAATACCTGAAGACGTGGCAGTTGACACGCAACGTGGGGGGATATTCGAACCCCATGATTGTGCCAGCAACGAACCCGCCATCTGTCAATCAGGGCCCATATATGGTAAGGGACGACTTCTTTGCACCCGTGGTATCCTCAATGGAGATGATACCCAACGGGCCAGCTGTCTATTTACAGCTGCACGGGAAACAAGTCCCACAGGCTATGCAGAGGAAGTTGCACCTGCTTTGTATGTTATAAGTACATATGGAGAAGGTTATTCCCTACATAGTCGGGGGAAGTCGGAAAAACGACACACCTTCGAGGTTGGTCTATACCTTTTAAGAGTGGCTGCTGACTGTCGTGTGCTGGGCCGAGATTGGACACTTCCGGGAGTGGCCCATCTGCAGGCTCAGCTAGCTGTAGCACCAGACATTCTTACACACCTGCCACTCAATGTAACCACGCTTATTCCACAAGTGCTACTACAAACACGCCTTGAGCACCCGGACTGGCAAGCATTACCACAAGTTGAGGACATTACAATCGAGAAATTAAATGCTCGGTTGCCCAGCTGGACATTGGAAACGGTCGGCCGCCGTTCCTCGTTCCGCTGGGTAGTGCCGTTGTCTTTTCTGTCGCCGGTTGCTCTAGTCGTTGCTTGTGCGCTCTTGCTATGGTGGAAGTGTCCTGCGACAAAAGTATGGAAATTGCGTCGGACACTTCACTTGGAGTCGGTAAAACCTCTCTCTCCTAGTCCACCTGGAGAACAGTGGATCGCGCTTACACAAACAGGCGAGGCAAGCGCTCAGGTGTGAGTACCAGACAGGTCTAAAGGTTAAGCTATTCCTAATTAATGTTAAAAGATATAAATCTATAACGTCAACGTTAAAAAACTGTTACAAGTTCATCACGAGTATAAGTGGAATTGTTGAATTTTGATAGCTTGTCTAAAATGTAACAACAAAATACCTCTTCATTGTATAATCTTGATGTTGTAACACCAATTGCACTAAAAAAAATAATTGCATGTTACTATGATACTGGTTAATTATTGATGTTGTGGTAAATATTAGCGTAGGGACCTCACTCCAAGCTGACGCACTGCATTTATGTTGTGCATTGTACTGAGTGAACAAACATAACCCGTTTCTTCACTTTGTGTGATGGGCGTATGTAAAGCAGGGGTCAGTTGAAGTGACACTAACACATTCTCAAGGACAGCACGTATTAGGCCGATTGGATCTGCTGATTGGATCTGCATGTCCACTGGCGGAAAGGCAGCCATCAGAGAAGCAATTAGCCGGGATTGACCATAAGGGGCGGAGGTGTGGATAATGAAACCTGTAGGGAGAGTGTAAGCGCAATTCTTACGGGCAGAGTAGTATTCACCTCAGTCCCTTGCTGGGCCGCGTTCTATGGTCAATCAACATTATCAGGCTGATTAAACCTCTTCCCAGTCCCTAGCTTGGCAGCATTTGTGGACGCGGGGTGGTCCTGTATTAATGAGATCAGTGGACGCTGGGAGGTCCTGCATTAATGAGAGCAGCGTCCTGCCTGAGGATGGGATCTCAAGGCGATAAATAAGCCGAGTCCTTTCTGAAGATTGAGATCTCAAAGAGAGCCATCAGCGAAAAGTATGAATGGGGGCTGAACAGGACAGATGGCCTGATGGTAGAAGTGTTGTGAGTAGAATATTAAGTGTTTAGAGATGTTGGTATAAAACAGGACGGTTGACGTCTATGAGTGAAGTTAGGAACCCAGTTACTAGAGAGAGAGCAGAGTCTTGCTCTGCCTCGATTTATAGTTAAAGACTTAGTTTAGCTATGACTTCTATATATATTGATTGTTGTCTGTCTGCCTAACCATGACATGGTCCTGCACAGAGGATTGTACAAATTTACAATTTAACAACATTATGATTACGAGGTATGCGGTTGGGCCCGCCATAGACGTCGTTGGGCGCGACTATGGCGGTAACCATCTGCACAAATCGAGCAGGAGTCTGGATTATGCGTCTGACTCTAGTTTTTCGCCCTGTTTGGTCGGTCGAAATTTTGTCGCGATTAGCGATATTCGGATGTTTGCTTTTTGTCGAGTCGATTGCTGCGTCAGCAGCATCCGGGGTTTTACCCCGTAGATGTAAAGGTATGCGGGAATACGTTCGTAAACCACCGCCGTTCCCGTTAGCGCTGGACGCGGCAGTGGCTCGTGAATGCGGCGCTACATAAGCATTGTCTCTGTTGGACAAGTTTACTTGAACATCTATTTGCTTTGGGACTGTGGCCGATTTTTGATTACTTCTGACTGCCGTCGACTTTTTTGTGTTGACTCTCGTCCCGTTGGACGTCGGAGTGTCCGCACTACCAGGTCTAGGTGGACCCTGTGGATTCCTACTGGATATCCTGGTAGCCGTCGACTTCCGTGAGTTGCTTGGCGTTTTACGCTGTGTTGTCGTACCTGTTGTAGGCTCGCACTCCATGTGAGCGGGTTTAACGCGATCTAAGGAGACCGTCTCAACCTTGCCTTTAACTAGGATTTTCATAACTCTGCCGCTCCTCGCGATGACCTTGTATGGTCCGTCGTAAGGGGCGGTCAGAGGCGGTGCAATTACGATTCTGCGCAAGAATACATGAGTCCATGTAGCGATTGCCTTGAATTGGAAAATGTTGTGTTGTTGTGTGTCACGTGGCGGACATAGACGGAGACGCGACATGGCTACGCGTAGCTTGTCTGAATAATTTTCCAAATCGGTGTTAGCGTCGACGTTGTACTGTTTAGTAAACTCTCCTGGGAGTCTAAGAGTTGTCCCGTAAATCATCTCAGCAGCTGACCTGCCCAGTCTCTCTTTCACGGCTGAACGAACGCCTAACGGTACGGCCGGTAACGTGTTAGTCCACGGATTCGGTGACTCGTGCGCCATAGTGGCCGCTTTCAATTGACGGTGGAAACGCTCGACCATGCCATTCGACTGAGGGTGATAACTCGTAGTACGACTCCGAATAATCCCGAATTGGTTACATAAACTATCCCACAATTTGGACTCGAATTGAGCGCCCCTATCAGTGGTGATAGTGGCCGGGGTACCATAACGTGCTATCCACCCACTGAAGAAGGCATCGGCGACCGTTTCGGCTCTAATATCTACCATAGGTATGGCTTCGGGCCAACGCGTAAAACGGTGGACACAAGTCAATAGATATCTAAAACCATCAGCATAAGGTAAAGGTCCGACTATGTCCACGTGGACATGATCGAATCGCTCGGTAGGTTCAGTGAACTTTCCGAAAACAGGAGTGTTATGACGTGAAACTTTAGCTGTCAGGCAACCCTTACAGGTACGACACCATCTAGTAATATCTATGTTCATGCCGTGCCATACAAATCGGGTATTAATCAAAGGTCTGGTGGCTCTATGCGATGGATGGCCTAAACCGTGTAAGTTTGAAAAAACTTTTCGGCGAAATTTCGCGGTAAGGTACGGCCGGTTGTGTCCCGTGGACACATCACACCAGATCAATTGATTATCAAATGATTTCAATAGGCGACATCACTAGCGTCACACGTGATGTTAAGCTGAGCCGTCAAATCTGGGTGCACCAGAAGCGTAGCGTTTGCCAGTATCTGCTTCGACTCAGAAAATGCTGACTCTGCTTCTTCATTCCACTTCAAATCGAAATTTGATTTCGGTGACAATCTGGTATGGCCTTCGTTGGCAGCAGTCAGTAAATTATTAAGTGGTGTCAGCTTGTCGGCGCAATGTGGTATGAAACGGTGGTAATAATTTACCATTCCCAGATACCTACGCAATGCTCGTTGCTTTTCGGGTTTAATGAAATTAACGATCGCGTCAACGGCGCTAGGTAACGGCGAAATTCCTTCGGCGCAAACGTGATGACCTAAGAAACTTAATTCAGACGTTCCGAACTGACACTTTTCAGGACCAATGATGATTCCGTGATCCAATAGTCGAGCAAAAATAATTCGTAGATGTTTCTTGTGCGTTTTATGATCTGGGCTGGTTACCAGTAGGTCATCCAAATAAACAAAAACGAAATCAAGTCCGCGTGTCACGTGGTCTATAAATCTCTGAAACGTTTGACCTGAATTTCTCAGACCAAATGGGGTTCTAGTGAAATTAAACAAGCCGAAAGGTGTGGTAACCACGGTCTTATGTACGTCGGACGGTTCCACCGGAATTTGGTAATAAGCCCTGACTAAGTCTATCTTCGAGAAAATTTTCGATCCGGCTAACCGCTGCGTAAAATCTTGAATATGCGGAATCGGATAACGGTCCGGTACGGTCTGTGCATTCAAACTACGGTAGTCCCCACATGGTCTCCAATCGCCGTTTTTCTTTGGCACCATGTGAAGCGCTGAGGACCACTCGCTGTCGCTGGGTTCAATGACCCCTAGTTTAATCATATCATCAAATTCACGTTTAGCGGTAACCAACTTATCGGGAGCCAAACATCTTGGTCGAGCAAAAACCGGGTGACCTTTAGTCACAATCTTATGAGTTATGCCGTGTTTGACGGGCTCACCCTTTGTCGTAGGGCGTGTCAGTTCCGGGAACTGGCCGAGAAGTTTAGTATATTCGTTTTGAACTGTATCGACTCTGTTCAATGACAGAGGTTTAATTGAAGATAATGAAGTGGCAATGGCTAAGCCTGTACGCATGTCTCGAAGACATCTGCTTCTCAAGTCTACGAGCAAATTGTGGTGGATTAAAAAATCATTCCCGATTATGGGTTGCTGTACATCTGCCACAATGAACGGCCACGGATATTCGCGCTTCAAACCGACGTCAACGACGCGTTTACAATTGCCGTAAGTCTTTATCGTGCTATTATTAGCTGCCACCAGGGGGAGACTGTCAGCGCCCGAAATCCCATTAGCGCAAGATTTCGGCAAAACACTGACAGCTGCACCCGTGTCGATCAAATATCTGCATTTGTGTCCTTTATCTGCGACATATAATAACTTAGAGTGAGATAACTGTGGAGAACTAGCGTCCGCGGAGTCATGTCGCGTTTCAGTTATACCGCCAGATGCAAGAGTCGCAATCTTGCTCTGGCTTAGCAGTTTAAAGAAAATGCGCAGGGGCTTCTGCACGTGCGTGCATGTTTGCGAATTCGTCGGCGGAGCGGAAGGTCGAGCATTATGTTGAACGTCTCTATATTGGTTATGTTGATTACCAATGAAACCTGATGCCTGTACATTAGGGACAAATGCAGGTGCGTTAGAGTAGTTATTAACTCGTCCACGTCCTTTATTCCGTTTCCTCTCAGAAGTTGTAACTGTCTCTAATTTCTTGATGCGTTTGGATAGATCTTCTAACAAACCAACTAATTTGCTGGTCTCGTCGACTTTGATTTCTGCGACCCCCGGCTTACTCTCTTCAACGTCTTGTTCTGCAGCTAGTGCCCTGTCAGCCAAAATGGCCAAACTCTCGAGTGAGGCACTGTCGGGTTGCGTCGCCAAATGGGCTCTGATGGAAGCGGGCATCTGTCTTATGAATGCTTGTCGAATCACCGCCTTTCCAACAACAGCTTTGGTGCCGAAACCTGCAGTCTTCTGCAGACGTCTCAGGAACCGCGAGGGAATGTCGCTTCCAATCTTCTCGCCAGAGATAACTTTATTAACCCTTTCAGGTGTAGTCAGTCCTCGCCTCTCAATTAGTATGGCTTTCAGGCTGTCATATTTATTTGACCTGAAAGGCTGCAGCAATACGTCTCTCACGTCTGAAGCTATCTCCCCAGAAAGTGCAGCGCAGGTTAGACTATAACGCTCGTCGTCATCTTCGATCTGGTGGAGGGCGAATTGCGTCTCGATTTGATTAAACCAGAGCTCCACATCAGAGGCGTAGAATGTTGCAATTCTAAATTTGGGCAGGTTCGTAGCTCGTTTCTGCGGCTGTCTTCCAAGCGGTGAAGAACTCGGTGATATTCCTCATCAGCTGCTCGGAATTGAACCTCATTATCTTCACCGTCAGGATGATAGCTATCTTTTGGTCTAGCACCCGCGCCTTCTAGAGGCGATGACATGAATCCTTCGCTGTCGTACTGCTTAGACATGATGAAGTAGTGTTTGTGAAATTATTTAATTAATGAAGCACCTGGGGTAGCTGGCCTATTGGCTCTGTGCCTACCCCAAATGTGTTTAAAATGGCATGTCGTATTAACACATGCCAACTATTTTTGACGCGCCGTGCGCGGACAGGTTGTGCAATGCCGTAAAAATCAGATGAAATATGTCTGTAATATGTTGAAGTTAGAAGTGTAGACTTTAGCAAATGTTCATGCTATGACGCATGGTGCGAGAAACGGGGGTTGCAGAGTAGTTGCAGAAATATGTGTCGTTGAATTTTCGCCTAAGTGCTGTTCACAAATTCACAAAAGGTATGTATTAATTAAAATGAAAACTGTAGGTCTATATGAGACATAAAACGTTTTCACTGAATCACACACATGCAAAATGGTAGCGTGAAAACCGTAGGTCGCAGTGGTACATAAAAACAATATGCCAGATATAACTGTGATAAGCTATGCTAAGCTATTATAATAGTTTTTGTAAATCGACCTGGGTGAAAAAAAAATTTGTTCACACAAGTCGAAAAACACATTCAAATATTTGCAATGTTTCGCGATAGCGCAACTGTCAAATCGAATATTTCTGTATTTATATAAAAATTTAAGCTTCAGAAATAACTATCATGAGAAAATTTCGTTCTCAAACTGATAGACTAAATGTGACTGCGAAGAAAAACAGTGACATTTGTGATTTAAGAATTTTATCTAAAACGTGACTGACAGTAGTCTATGTTGATAAATGATAAATTGTATCATTTCGCTATAAAATGATATCCGTGATGAACATTCCGCGTTTTTTTTTTTTATAATGGTACATTCATCACCGAATCACCTCATAAACGTCCGAATCAATCGCTCGCATCGATTCATTGATTGACGTATAAACCGACTGTGTTCGATGGCGGTTGGTTTATGTCGCTTGTATTGGGTGTGTGTGTGTATGATCAGCGCTCACAGCCTGTACGGCAGGCGGCGTGTGGCTTATAGTCTGTAACGGTAAGCTTATAGCGATGCGTACATAGTATACAGTCAGCATCCCTGTCTCGCCTTACATTAGCATATTCATCAGCTACTGCGTGCCCTAATAAGGCGCTGAATAGCCTAGCACGATTACAAACACCAAAAACGTTTCAAAGTGAATAAAAAAATCTCACCAATTAGTGATATAATTTCGTTTTCGAAACGACTTATTTACACATTTTCTCCCTCAACCGTGTTGAAAAGGAAAATTTACAAACTATTAAAAAAAAAATTTATTACCAAATTTCCGTGTAAAATTTGGAACACGTGACTAATAAACTCCACCAAATCAAAATGGCGGCTTACTTTATGCTAATGTGGTGCGGCGGCACAGGTTCACTGTTCCGATGCATGCCGGGTAGGGGGGAACACATGGGTGTCCACGGCGAGCTTTAAGCTAAGTTAGGGAAACCAGCAACCAAGATGGCGCTCACCTACCAAATACAAATATAATGTTCAGCATTCTCTGAAATAACATATGATAATAGTACAAAATATTGACCTACGGTCCTGGGAATATTCTTAGCAGACCAAATAAGACCGTTCATTGACATTCATTTAGGGAGACAATTTATTTTGGCCCTAAACCTATTAAAGGTTACCCGAGTCGAAGCGGTAGTAGAAATTTCTGTCGAATTTTAGAAAAATCGTGAAAAAATTTGACGAGATTTCGTCTGTGGACTTTAAGATCGAGTTACCCAATTATGGTAATCAACGATAAAAATAAGTTATAGAAAATACCCCCCTCCTACTCGCCTACAGTGGCATTAGTAGAATAAAGGCATTAAACAAACTCTTACTATAAAAATGATAGACTATGTCTATAAGAGTAATTTTCTAGATTCTTCTAGAGATTCGGCAAGGCCGCCATCTTGAAAAGGCGCCAAACACGTGGAATTTCGACCAAAATTTTAGAAAATTACGCCGTTTTCGACGCAAAAAAACGTGCTTCTCGTCTGGTAACACTTTCTAACTAATTAATACTGGCATACATATATTTGGACCTACAGCTTTCACGTACCTAGTGAAAAAAATGCGGATGATTTTTTTCAAAAAATCCCCTAAAATTATGAAACTATCCTTGAAAACAGCAGTTTTCACCCGGTGTCTAGGTGAAAACGCTGTTGCGTGAACAATCAGTCGTCGAGGTCACCAATATAGCGAGCTGGGGAACGTCGGGGGTACCCAATATGGCGAATTGAAGCTTACACAGAGGTCCCGTTATGGGTCATAACGGCCGACGAAGGACTCCTCCCAATCTTGCCATCAAACTCAAATAACTTCCTTCTTCGTCCGATCAACGGTATTAAATAAACTAGGAAACTGTCTTCTATCTTGTCATTTTTAATTGATTAACATGTTAAAACCACATTGCACAACCCGCCGCGCACGGCACGTCTCTATGACATTATGAGAGCGAGCCGCGGCACGTCCGCGGTCGCCGAGTATCACGCTTCAAGTGAGGGAAAAATACTACGGGCCGCACCACGCTGCTCTGCCTGCACACGACACCACAGTATGACAACGGGGTGGTCATCTCCGTCAGGCTGCGTCCAGGAATCTGGGGATGACTGCCACATTGACTAAGCGATGTCAGGATCCTACAGTGGGTCTTTTCATTTTTTCATTGGGCAAAGAAAGAGAGGTGACGTCTAGAGTCCAATGTGTTAATGAACGGAACGCTCTCGGTAACTTGTTCTAGATAAGGGCCATGGCGATATAGACTTATACAGTGATGTGGGCTTGCATTAATAATACACAATTTGATAAATATATACATACCATTATACAGTGATGTGGGCTTGCATTTATAATACACAATTTGATAAATATATACATACCATCAGTTTACAGCTAGGAAGAACATTCTCCCTGAAATTAACATGCTAAATGGGAGGTCTACTTCAATGGGTGTTTAAAAAATGTCCCCCCACTTATAATTTTGTTATTGTTTTGCTGGAATCCCTGAATGCCTTCTGAATACTCTGCCATAAAACAAAATATCGGGAGTCATGGAGGGTTGTCCTGATCCCCCTTTCTACAGAGCTGGCCCAACATTAGCCCAGCCTTGGGTTATTGTCTTGTGTAGTCACCATGTAGTCCCAGCAAACATGAGACGTTGGGCCAACGATGGTTTACTGGTGGGCTAACGTCGTAGAGTTTCAGCATTAAATTGCACAGCGAAACTCAAGTCTCCGGCCGTCTGGGCATGTCTGGGGGTATATCCCCTAGACATGCCCAAACCCCTTATCGGGCGAGCTCTCAATAACCCACCATGCCCTATCACCCCACCCTCACATCATCATCTCTTTAGCATTCATCTCATTAATTGACTACAACGTTTTTATCGTATTACAATGTCACTTAAAAAAACTTTTGTGCCGAAAAGTGACGTAAAGCAATGATTTACTACTACGGTGGGCCAAAAGTAACGTGTTTGTTGGGGACCCTGTGTATTAGGTATGTTAACCCTTGCACTGCTAGAATCCTGTATATTATCTATGTTAACCCTTGTATCGCTAAGACCCTGTATATTAGGTATGTTAACCCTTGTACTGCTAGAATTCTGTATATTAGGTATGTCACTGACGCCATTGCAAAACAACACGTAGTAATTGTTACTAGATGTCTGGCTTAATAGTACAGCAGCAGACACCAAAAAGGGCCATATTTAAGGAGTTACCTAAACCGGCGGTACAACATTTGTCCACATGTCTAGAATTGTTCCCAGGGGTCTCTAGATACAGAATCTGGTTGATGACATTGCCAGAAATGGGGGCGGGCTGAGAATTTGACACTTTTGTACACCTACCCGATTTATTGTTGGATTTAGTTTTTTCTATTGATGAGGTCATATATCTGTGGAGATAAAATAGTAAAAAATAATATAATTTTGCACTAGCATTTTTTTCATTTTTTTTGCATATATTTTATGACAACAGGTTCGTTTCTGCACGAAAGTCTCCATGAGCGCTACCATTTGGTTCAGATACATCCCTTATGTCTGAATTAGGTCACCAATGCTTGATTCGTTGAGTAAGTGATCATTGTGGCCAATTTCAAAAAGGCCGCCGTAAAATCCATGGTTTTTCCCGAAATGTATTATTGAAACATGGTTCTCTTAAATTTCGCATCGCAAGCACGGTTTGAGTGTCTTATCTTACATTTTGTTGAGCGTTCAAGTATTTACAAATGCTGGAATGTGATATCTAAGACTCAATACAAGATGGCTGCCAGAAATGATCAAGAAAATTTCCCTGCAAAGATTTTAGAAGCACATGTTTTATCAAACGATCGCGCATTTACCGGTTAAGCGAGATATAGACACGAAATTCCCGTATTTCTTATTTTGGACATGCATGTCCGGAATAAGAAATTGGGAATTTTGATCTGGTGCTGAAATATACTACAGCAGCAAAGATCACTTTTGTAGTGGCTGACATAACTTTTAAAGTGGCTATGATCACTTTTTCAGTGGTCATGATAACTTGTTTAGTGGCTGAGATAACTTTTAAAGTGGATGTGATCACTTATTTAGTCGTCAAGATCACTTTTGTAGTGGCTTAGATCATTTTCAAAGTGTGTGTGATAGCTTCTTTATTGGCCAAGATCACTTTTGTAGTGGCTGAGATAACTTTTAAAGTGGTTGTAATTACTTCTTCGGTGGTCAAGATCACTTTTGTAATGGTTTAGATATTTTTTAAAAGTGGCTGTGATACATTTAGTCGCCAATATCACTTTTATATCGGCTGACATAATTATCAAAGTGGCTGTTATCACTTCTTCACTGGCCCAGCTCACCTTTGTAGTGGCTGAGGTAACTTTTAAAGTCGCCCTGATCACTTCTTCAGTGGTCAAGACCACTTTTGATTTTTTCTAGTGGCTGTGATCACTTCTTCAGTGGCTAAGATCACTCTGTAATGGCTTAGATAACTTTTTCAGTGGCTGACACCAGTTTGTTAGTGACCAAAATCACCTTTGCACTGGCTGACAGAACTTTTAAAGTAGCTATGATCACTTCTTCAGTGGCCATGATAACTTGTGTAGTGGCTGTGATAACTTTTAAATAGATGTGATCACTTATTTAGTCGTCAAGATCACTTTTGTAGTAGCTTAGATAATTTTCAAAGTATGTGTGATTGCTTTTTTAGTGGCCAAGATCACCTTTGTAGTGGCTGAGATAACTTTTATGGTTGATGTGATCACTTCTGCAGTGTCCAAGATAAGTGTTGTAGTGGCTGAGATAACTTTTAAAGTGGTTGTAATTACTTCTTCGGTGGTCAAGATCACTTTTGTAATGGTTTAGATAAATTTTTAAAGTGGCTGTGATCACTTTTTCAGTTGCCAATATCACTTTCTAATGGCTTAGATTACTTTTTCAGTGGCTGACACCAGTTTGTTAGTGGCCAAGATCGCCTTTGCAGTGGATGAGACTTTTATTGTGGCTGTGATCACTTATTCAGTCGAAAAGATCACTTTTGTAGTGGCTTAGATCATTTTCAAAGTGGGTGTGATCGCTTCTTTAGTGGCCAAAATCACTTTTGTAGTGGCTGAGATAACGTTTAAAATGGTTGTGGGCCTAATTACTTCTTCGGTGGTCAAAATCCCATTTGTAGTGGTTTAGATAACTTTTAGAGTGGCTGTGATTATTTCTTCAGTGGCCAAGATCACTTTGTAGTGGCTGAGATAACTTTTAGGGTGGCTGTGATCTCTGGAGTAAACACCAAAACAGAGTTTCTATAATGATAATACGTAGTACATGTTTAACAATAATTATTACAATAATTAAAGGGAACTGAAAGTTCATTTTTTTCTAGGAGACAAGGCTTTAGGTCACCGTGGCCAAAGCTGAACAAACGCATATTTTCACTGCTGCCATCTTGTAATCTATCTTAAAGCACTTAACATTACTTTTAGTGGATTCACTAAAAATTAAAATGGAAAATTAAATACCAAGACCGTGTTTGTGAGATATATTTTATGCACAACATATTCAATAAAGCATTTAGGAGTATTCATTGATTTCATGGCGGCCATTTTGTAATCGGCCGTAATTATCAATTATTTTAAAAAATCAGGCATTAATAACCTGATCTTAACTCATATGACGTCTCTGAAATAAATAATAGGTTTTCATACAGATATAGAATAGAGCGTGTACTCATAAATTATTTGTAAAATGGTGCGACATTTTGGCAATGTTGCGGCGGCCATCTTGAATTTCTTAGTAAATTTCTACTTTTTTCCCATGTTATTATACTTTTATTGGAAATCGTGACGATTAAAAAGTAGCACTAGACAATTAAATCGTGTCTGTGAGATAACTGTGTAACAATAATGCATTTTACGAGAATTACCGGTAACTGATTTTACAGCGACTATTTTGAAATAGGCCATAATTATTAATTATTCAACACATCAATTATTAATCACCTGATTTTTGTTCACGAGTACGTGTCTCACAATGAGATGATAACGCTCATGGAGGTTCGTACACCAGTACAGCCTGTGCTCATAAACTATTTGCAAAAAAATGTTGAGCATTTTCTTCACCATTTTCTGGCGGCCATCTTGGATTCGATTGTAAATATTACATTACAGCATTTGTTAATACTTAAGCGAGCATTAAAGTGTAAGATTAGATACAAAAACTGTGATTGTGATGTGAAATTTAAGAAAACCATGTTTGATAATACATTTCAGGAGAAATCATGGATTTTACAGCGGCCATTTTGAAATTGATCTTAATGATCAATTACTCGGAAAATCAAGCATTGGGATGTATCTGATCCGAATGGTACCCCTCATGGAGACTTTGGTGCATAAATGAACATGTTGTCATAAACTATATGCCAAAAAAATGGGAAAAATTGACAATTTTGAAAAAATTCATTTTGCGACATATCTACAATATCCAAAATAGCTCTTCGAGGTGGGATGCTACTGCAAAATTATATTTTTTTACTATTTTATCTCCACAGATATATGACATGATGGATAGAAAAAAACTAAATACAACAATGTCTGATTTAGCTGGCCCAACAGTGTGATAGAGTGAGAATGACGCGAAAATCATATTTAAGCGAATATTTTCTAAAAAAATTGGGTAGGTGTACAAAAGTGTCAAATTCTCAGCCCGCCCCCATTTCAGGCAATGTCATCAACCAGATTCTGTATCTAGAGACCCCTGGGAACAATTTTAGACATGTGGACAAATGTTGTACCGCCGGTTTAGGTGCCTCGAAAATTTGGTCCCTCTGCTGCTGTACTATTAGGCCAAATCTTGGTTGATGCCTTTTGTCGTCATGAGGCGCGTCCGTCCGTCTATCCGCCACATTTAGCACTATAGCTTGTTTCACGTTACCGGAATGCACATATTAAACTTCACATGCAGGTTCATCATGACTAAACCTTGATTGAGGTCACATTTGGCTTTTCTGTGACCACTATGACCTTGATTTTTCACGGTCGGCAATTTTTTTCGTTAACGTGATTCACTCAACATTTTCGAAATTTCTTCCCAGGCGGGTTGTTTAATTGTCAGCCTCTAGCTGCGTTTGCTAACACCCAGAACCGTCACGTCATTAGCTAATGATTTTGTTGACGGACTTCAGGGTCTGGCTGGAGAGATTATATACCTACATGATAATATAAAGGATCATTGGAGGTGGTTTGCATTTGATAAATATCGGGCGTCAGCAGCGGTCACCTTGCTATGATAGCTGTAGCAAGATGGCCTTTTTATACCACTTTTGACAAAATAATATTATCACAAAATGCCTGCTTCGGTCAATGAAGATGAACAGCCGTCGCTTCAGCGGCCGGGTCTATTTGCCCCGTCACGGGGCACACAAGACAAGAAAAGTGCGTTGGATTCCCCGTGACGGGGCAAATAACAGTTAAATCCTCTTCCATGTCCCGTGACGGGGCGTGGAACCGCTATTTTTGTGCCTTCGATACACCGTGGCGGACGAAATAAAGGAAAATTTGAGTTATACAGCCCGCTGTGGTGTATGCAAGATAATTAAAGTGTTCTTGGGTACCCCGTGAATGATGTAACGAGGTTTCTTATTGGTTGTCAAAAGAAGCATTTCACTGGGTCCATTCGACTAGCACAATAAATATGTTCGCATTTCTAATTTTCAAAAACAACTACATCGATAAGTGGAGTATGTTCCATCTGGCACTCCGGGCCAGATGACGTTGGGAGTATTCATTGTACCAGTATCACCTAATCCATGACAGATGAAGTTCGCCCAGTGTACAGCGAGCCCTTCACCCTTTCCAAGGATGAGGTTTAGCGATTGTGCAGTGGGCCTCTCATCCCTCCTGAGAAATGAGGTTTACCCAGTGTGCAACCAGCCCCTGATCCATCATAAGGATGAGGTATAGCCAGTGTTCAGTGGGCCCCTCATCCTTCCTAAGAGATGACGTGTACCTATAGTGTGCAGTAGCCCTCATCCCTGACTGAACCTGAAAGATGAAGTTTACCTTGTGTGCAACCAGCCCCTCATCCCTGAGAGATGAAGTTTACCAGTGTGCAACCAGCCCCTCATCCCTCCTGAGAGATGAGGTTTATCCAGTGTGCAACCAACCTTCATCCCTCCTGAGAGACGAAGTTTACCCAGTGTGCAACCAGCACCTCATCCCCGTGAGATGAAGTTTACAAGTGTGCAAGCAGCCCCTCATCCCTCCTAAGGGTGAGGTTTACCTACTGTGCAGTGGGCCCATCATCCCTTCTAAGAGATAATGGTTTAGCCAGTGCGCAGCGAGCCCCTCATCCCTTTAAAGGATTAGGTTTGGCCAGTGGGCAGTGGGCCCCTCATCCCTCCTGAGAAATGAGGTTTACCTAGTGTGCAGTGGGCCCCTCATCCCTCCTAAGAGATGGGGTTTACCAAGTGTGCAGTGGGCCCCTCATCCCTTTTGAGAGATGAGGTTTATCGATTGTGCAGTGAGCCCCTCATCCCTGACTCTGCCTGATAGATGAGGTTTACCCAGTGTGCAGTGGGCCCCTCATCCCTGACTCCGCCTCAGAGATGAGGTGAACCATTAACCCAGTGTGCAGTGGGCCCCTCATCCCTAACTTTGCCTGAAAGATGAGGTTTACCCAGTGTGCAACCAGCCCTTCATCTATCCTGAGAGATGAGGTTTATCTAGTGTGCAGTGGGCCCCTCATCCCTCCTGAGAGATGAGTTTTATCGATTGTGCAATGAGCCCCTCATCCCTGACTCTGCCTGATAGATGAGGTTTACCTAGTGTCCAGTGGGCCCCTCATCCCTTCTGAGAGATGAGGTTTACCCGGTGTGCAGTGAGCACCTCATCCCTAACATTGCCTGAGAGATGAGGTTTACCCAGTGTGCAGTGGGCTCTTCATCCCTAACTTGCCCTGAAAGATGAGGTTTACCCAGTGTGCAACCAGCCCCTCATCCATCCTAAGAATGAGGTTTAGCCAGTCTGCAGTGGGCCCCTCATCCCTCCTAACAGATGAGGTGTACCTATTGTGCAGTGGGCCCCTCATCCCTTCTGATAGATAAAGGTTTAGTCAGTGTGCAGCGAGCCCTCATCCCTCCTGAAGATGAAGTTTAGCCGGCAGTGTGCAGTGGGCCCCTCATCCATAACTGGGCCTGGAAGATAAGGCTCACCCAGTGTGTAGCGAGCTTTTCACTCTCTCAGGGTGGAGTTTACACAGAGAGAGGAGGTTTACCAATGTGCAATGGACCCTTCATCCCTCTTGAGAAAGGAGGATTACCCAGTGTGCAGTGGGCCCTTCATCCCTCTTGAGAGATGAGGTTTACCCAGCGTGCAGCGAGCCCCTCATCCATCCTAGGGTTGAGGTTTGGTCAGTGTGCAGTGGGCCTCTCATCCATAACTAGGTTGAAAGATGTGAGCTCACCCAGTGTGTGGCGAGCCCTTCACTCTCCCAGGGTGAAGTTTACAAAATGTGCAGCTGAGCCCCTCATCCCCAAGAGCTGAGATTATCAGATTTTTCATATATTAACATTCTGATGCCTATAATATCACATATCTTATGTATTAGCACATCCATTCTAGAGTATCACATGCATTAACTCTCTGGGGTCTAGAGCATAACATGTCTCATGTATTAACCCCCTGTGGACTAGACTACCATATTTTCTAAATGTTAACCTTCTGATGCCTAGAGTATCACATGTCTTATTTATTAAGCCTCTGTGGACTAAAGTATCACACGTATTAACCCTCTGTGGTCTAGAGTATCACGTTTCTAATGTGTTGGCCCTCTGTGGACTAGACTATCATATTTAACTTATTTTAACCTACTGATGCCTAGAGCATCATAAATGTTAGTTATTAACCTTCTATAGGCTAGAGTTCGACATGTATTACCCCTCTGAGGTCCAGAGAGTAGATAGTATCACGTCTCTCTAATATTACTCTAGTATCACATTTCTTATATATCAACCCTCTGTTGACTAGACTATCGCAAGTATTAACCCTCTGTGGTCTAGAGTACAACGTTTCTAATATATTCACCCTATGTGGACTACACTATCATGTTTATCTTATTTTAACCTACTGATGCGTAAATCATCACATATGTTATTTCTTAACCCTCTATAGGCTGGAGTATTACGTGTATTAACCTTCTGAGGTCTGGAGAGTCGATAGTATCACGTGTCTCAAATATTAACCCTCTGTAGACTATACTATCATATTTCTTCTATATTCACCTTTTGATGTCTCGAGTATCACATATCTTATTTATTAACCCTCTGTTGACTAGACTATCGCAAGTATTAACCCTCTGTAGACTACACTATCATGTTTATCTTATTTTAACCTACTCATGCCTAGAGCTTCATAGATGTTATTTATCAACCCTCTATAGGCTACAGCTTGATGTGTATTAACCCCCTGAGGTCCAGAGGGTCGATAGCCTCACGTGTGGCTCGTTTATTACCGATCTGTGGACTAGATTACCATATTTCTTCTATATTAACCTTCTCATACCTAGAGTTTCATGTTTTATTTAAGAATCCTTTCCGGACTAGAGTAACACATGTATTAATCCTGTGGGGTCTCTGATATCACGTGTCGCAAATATTAATCTTCTGCGACTAGACTATTATATTTATCTAATGTTAACCTCCTGTTGCCTGGAGTATTACATGTCTTCTGTATTAAAGCCGACACAATCAGGCTAAAATCATCAAAAAATCAATAAGTTTATTTTGGCTTCTTAATATAGGCCTACTTCCTTAATATGTGAACATGTCCATGACTAGAATTGCGGAAGTCTTTTAAATTTTGGGTTGCTGTGGCAACGTAGCAAGGGTGCGGAAAGCCCCGTTTATTAGTTATTCCTGTATTTCTTAATTTAGACATGCATGTCTGAAAATAAATTGCGTATTTATTTCTCGCTTTCCTGATAAATGCGCAACACAAAATTTAAAAAAACATACGCAATACTAGTCTAAGAAGCCGAAATAAAATTAAGGATTTTTTATGATTTTAGCCTGAATGTGTCGCTTTAACTGTCTGGAGGCTGGAGTATCAAGTGTTTTAACCATCTGGTGTCTATAGTATCACGTGTCTCAAACCTCTGTGAACTAGAGTATCATATTTCTCCCATATTAACCTTCTGATGCCTAGAATCATATGTCTCATATAATAATCTTCTGGTGTCTAGAGTATGAAACTGCTCCCATATTAACCATGTTAACCAGCTGGTGCCACACATGTGTATGATATATTTTTTTCTGTAGCTAGACCCAGCAAATGCTACAAATTGAAATATATTTTAGACAGATTAATTTTCAAAGCTGATATTTATGAAACTTAGGCCTAACGTTATCTAGGCTAGAAAAGCTAGGTGGATAAATGGGAGTTAGAGAGAAAATTAGCAAAATACTTTGATAGTAATCTAAGTTTTAGAGATCATTGTTTTATTACGGTGTTAATATTGCACACTGAAAAAGCCTTATCTCTCAGGGGGGATGAGAGACTGGTTGCACACTGGTAAGCTTCATCTCAGGGAGAAGTAGGAGCTTTAGGTGGGGCTGGTTGCAGATTGGGTGAACTTCATCTCTCAGGCATAGTCCGGGATGAGGGGCCCACTGTACACTAGGTAAACCTCAACACTCTACGCTAGGAATGGTAAGCCTTATATCTCGGAAGGGATGAGGGGCCCACTGCACAGAAGGTAAATCTCATCTCCCAGGGCGGGGGGGGGGGGAGGGGGGATGGACTCATTGTACACTGGCTAAAACTAATCCTTAAAAGGGGCTGGTTGCACACTGGTAAACTTCATCTCTCACGGATGAGGGGCCCACTGCACACTTTGTAAACATCATCTCTGAGGCAGTGTCAGGGATGAGGGGCCGACTGCACACTATGTAAACCTCATATATTAGGAGGGGTGAGGGGCCCATTTCTCACTGGCTAAACCTCATCCATCGTAATTATCCATCGTAATTAGGATGGATGAGGAGCTGGTTGCGCACTGGGTAAACCTCATATAGGCTTAGTTTAGGGCGAGGGTCCCACTGCACACTGGGTAAACCTCATCTCTCAGGGATGAAAAGACGGGGCTTGTTAAACACTGAATATGTTTATTTCGAATTAAATACTTCTACACTAAGGGCCATATGCCCGAAGTAGTTTAGCTAACACGAAGTTTAGGCTTAACATAGTGTTAAGTAAAACAGTGTTTTAAAAATAATTAGCCTGTATGCCGAAAGCAAGGTTGGCATCGTGTTAATAAACCATAAGGTTAAATCCTAAACCGGTGTTGTAACGCCGTGAAGCATACAATTTGTGTACACTTGCAGTGATTCCCCTCAGCGCCGACAATGGGCACGTCCAACAAACACGATACATTCCACCAATGCTGCTTTATTGTTCCTGCCAGCGTCGAAGACCACGGCACAACATTAATTCATCAACGGCGCAAAGTGTCGTGTTTCCCGGGAGCAATGTATGAGGATGGGCGTACAATAGGACTGTTGCTTGGGGATTCGGGGTACCGATGCTTGGTGTACCTCACGCCAATCGCTAGGTCAACAACAGATAATGAACGGCATTACAAAATCCGTCTCATATAATGACCCGAAACATTCTAGAGAGATTGTTTGGCGTTTTAAAACAATTTTTAAGACGATTTGCATGTTTGCACTTTGTCCTCCGCACCAAATTAAGCACCAGATTGATTATAATAATTGTGGCTTGCTGTGTTTTGCACAACATAGCAAGAAGACACAGGGAAATTCATATTCGTTGTTGAGTTGGATGATGACCATTACATTGATGATGATATCATTGATCCTAATATGCTGTCATCCATAAACCCACGAGGCAATTTTGTGAGGCCAACAGATTATTGGTCCAACAGATTTTGTGAGTAGGCCCTACATAAGATACATTCATAATAATAATATTAAAATCAATATTGCGCAATAAAATTTGAGAAAATAAATGATGAATTAATATTTACTTTTGATGACGCACAGTAACATCTGAGATAATAAATGATGTAATAACCCTTTCAGCACGGGGACCGTCTGTAGACGTCTGAATCTAACCAGAAATGCATAATGCATTTCTGATCTAACGTATATAGGCCTAAACGTCAGACGTCTAAAGGCGGTCCCTGCGAGGAAAGAATTAAAAATGAAGCAAGTAAAGCAGAAAAAGCTAATGAAAATATTTATGATTATTTCAAATTGAAAAAATGAATAATGTCTTGATTACATCGTTCTGCTTCATTTGGGTAGGCTACCTATGTTATGGATGTAGGGCAATTATAATTTGTTTAAGTTCTTTTAGCGCGTGAACCGTCTATAGACGTCTGACTTTGACGTCTACAGACGTTAGAATCAGGCGTCTTAACGTCAACAGACGGTCCCCGTGCTGAAAGGGCAATACATTTTGTATTATCTCAGATGTCATTGTACGTCATAAAAAGTATATATTAAGTCATCATTTATTATCTCATATTTTATACGAAATTTATTTTAGCGTTGTAAAGGCTAATATTTCATTGTCATATGTATGTACATTAATTCGATTGGTATATTAGTATTTAATTGCGATAGGCATGCATAAATGTGTGTATAATTTTGTTTGGTACATCACTGATTTAAAAATAAAGAAGTTGATACCTGCAATGTCTTAAAAAGTATGTTGATTTGCATTTCCATCAAATATAACAAAAATATGTTATATTGTTGATTTTTTTCTAATGACTCCACACAATTATGAGTGTCGTCTATTAGTATTCCATGGATAATTATGATAATTTAGCTATTTTCAGGATTTGATTTCAAGTTGCTATTGCCATCCACTCCCTTAACCTAATGCTAAATGGTTAAATTCTGGCAACATAACACACCGGTTTATCATCGTGTTAAAGCAGCTCCTTGGGATGACAGCAATTTTCGTTTTTAGTTTTGTAATGAAGTAGTGTATACCCCAGATCATGAATTTATTTTTTTCAGAGTTTTTAGATTTAAAAAAAAATTATCAACATTTCTATGAATCCGCTTAAAACCCAAACAAACGTTATGTATACCTAAACACTTGCACATGGTGATGCTGTCGGCCCAGCGTTGGGCAGACAATCAGTGCTGCAGGTGTATCCCCTATGTCCTGACTATAAGACACCAATTAGCGGCGATTGCTCTGATCTTACCGTCCAAGACGTGGGAATATGTGTTGTAAAGTGCGGTATATTGCTGACTTGTTTTGTTTACATGGCAATATACGACCTGGAAATATAACTACACTGTATTTCACTCTTTTTTTGGTGCTTTAAAATTGTTTTTTGACTTTTTTGTATTTTTGGTTAAGATCAGTAGGCTATATACAGTACTGATTTCACAAAATGGGACAGATTTTTCATCAGTGGCTGGCCTGCGTTAACGCAGGCCAGCCCGTCATTAGCCCGGGCGCAAGCCCGGCGAGACAGGCGCAGAATTGGTTGCGCCCAGCGCATGAAATGGGCTCGAGCCCCAACACGGTTCGGGCCAGGAAAATATACCCGCCCAAATCCTACTTGGGCTTGCACCCAGTATACTGTGTGGTGGCTAGCATGGATGCTGTGAACCATGTTTCATCTCGCCGGGCTGGCCAGGCTCGCTCTGGGCAAGACAAGGCGCGCTCAGCTTGACCACATTCAGCATCATCTAAACAGCTCTGAGTTGATCTAAACGTGCAATAATTGAGTGTCCGTACGCGTATACATCTAGACCTGTTGCAGTCCTCATTTATTTCTGCTTAGCCATTTAGCATTTAGCCTTTAGCATTTAGACATTATCTTTAGTATCGGAAAAGCAGTTCAGTGTATAAATTCAGAAAATGGGTGGTTTTATGAAGCTACGGTCACTGGAATAGACCTAGCTGAAGATGAAAAAGCAGGCACCTGGAAAGTCAGGCTCGCCCGGCGCACCGGTCGAGCTTGAAACTGGACCAGACGAGAAGCGCGCCTGACTAACACATACAGGCGTTGACTCAATTCGCCGAAACTCTAGATTGGCTTGAGCCCCGGCGATATGAGCGCGGCTCCAGTTATATGAACTTATACCAAAACGCACATTGCGGCCCGGCTAAAGGATTTTATAACTTTGGGCGCATACATGCGAGCCCCAAATGGGGTGGGGAGAGAACATGGGGCTAGCCCAGGGCTAGCCTGCGTTAGCCGGGGCTAGCCCCACTGAAAAAGCTTGTCCCATTTTGCTAAATCAGTACTGTAGCTTCAGATAAATACAATTTTCAAATTGACAACATTGAAAATGTCTCATCCCAAGGGGTCCTTTTAAGCCAAAACCAGCTTCTGGCATACTGGTTAGCGTTAAACTGAAGGTTACAAAACTGTTATAGCTGAACTCACACTAACCTAGCTTCGGGCATACGGAGAGCAGAATGACCTCATGTTACATTAATATTCATATTTGGGCTATGCCTAAATATATTAAGTTTTCAACGGAACTTTAAACTTATTATTCTTGGCACGTTTTTATAAGACGTTATTTCTCCCTGAGTTTTAATCTAATCAACATGAAATTTTGACACAACATTCCCAGAGTAGTCAGGGGTGCTATGACTTTTCTAAGTCATCCAACATGTTCTTCTGGATTTATCCATGATTTCATGGGTCATTATACTTTTGAATGGCAAAAGGCAGTTTCTGCTTACTTGTAAAGTAAGCAGATACTGCACTATGCTGCTCTTCAAATTCAAAAGGCAGTATCTGCTTACTTGTAAAGTGAGCAGATACTGTATTTTGGATTGCACGGCAGCAGTAGGCCTATGATAGGGTCCAATGTTGGTTCAATAGTGTACACGTCGGGTGATTATCCATTCATTGCCAGGAGGGATTAACCGGGTGCCCCTATGTCCAGACTGACTCCACCCTTTAGTCTCTAGATTTTATAATAAAAATACATTTATCCAATGTTTTAATTCCGAGCCAGCGCAGACAGTGGCCCAGTATTAAACCAATATTGTGTATTAGGTATGGACAGTTGAAACCTTAAAATAACAGTCGCAATTCTATTCAAACACAAAAAGTTGAAACAATGTTGTTTTAATTTTGGGCTAGCGTCTGGGATAGTGATACAACATCAAGTCAACAAAGAGACAAGTCAATGCGTGTACTGGGCACTCTGAATGCGATTCCATTTGACAAACAAATATATATATATTTACGAGTGCAAAAGCTCTGTGGGGACTTCTAAAATTTGAAGTCTGAAGTCCGAAGTCTAAAATTCCAGTTCAGAATGGCTGCCAAAAAACTCATACGCAAAATTCCAATCAATCCGTCATAGTAAAAATAACCCAACAAAATAGTCAACACTGGTCAAGGGTCTATGTCCGAGCCCAATGGGGAATGTAGGTTATAAGACATAAATTTAAGTTAATTGTTTGAGTGTCGATTAACCCAGGCCTAGTCATATACGTTATTACTACTCATCATTTTAGAATACAAACATTGATAATTTCACCATCGTTATGTGTCAATGACATTTGACACATAGTGTCTCGTATGTACAGTCATCATTGAAACAGTCACCACCAACCCAAACGCCCTACCCTCCCCCCCCCCCCCCCTCTCCGCCACCCATACCGCACAGCACCTCTAGGAACAGAAAAGCTGTCCGCAATCTAGTTTATAGGTTTTGTGCAGTTTTGTAAATGATGGGCTACCTACGTTTGCCAAGTGCCAATACATTATCAAACGCTATGTTATACACATCTGAATTACCTCACAGTTATCGTACTAAGGGCATTTAGCAATTATTCATTGACTGTTATTCATTTACCTTTTAAGCGCCAACCATGACCATGAATTGTTTTTAGTTTACGGTTATAATTAGATTATATTTGTGGCAAGTGATATTAAGGTTGTAGTCCCAACAAACAGAATAGGTTCGGCTCATGTTTTTTAATGTTGGCTTACAATCTGCGACGCTGGCCCAGCATCAAACCAACATGGGATCAGCGCCCCATGTTTGTGCCACGACTTGCCTGTCAGGTCAGGTCAGGCTGCCTCTTCGACGATTGAACCCTCTATGTGTCGATGACAACTATATTATTTTTAACATTGTATTAATATTTCAATAGTAGGCATACGTTTTCAAAGTGAATTTTGTCTTCAATCCACAGAAAGATTTAAACATTACTGTTTGACAAATCTGTAAAAAAAACAGAAATACAAATGTTCTCTCATCTGAAGCTGTGTATCGCATCAGGAAGACACAGCTTCAAGTGAGAGAAACTTTCTCAATTAAATCACTTAATGGGTTAAATAAGATGACGTGTCAGGTAATTATAATGTACGGAACACTGATATTCAATATAGTTTGCAGTCTTCAGAATCTGTTTCAGAAGCAGTGGAGTGTGTGGCAAAACATGTAAACCACACCACAGTCTTCTACCGTGCTGTAGGTCTATGTACGCGAGGTCAACATTGTGACAGCACTGCACATTAATGAATTGTGCAATGACAGCCTAATGCTAGACTGTTTCTACCAGCAATAAAAAGCATTAACAAATGGAATGATTTTTGTAGTTGAATAGAATTTTGTAAATGGATGGATGAAACCGATGGAACATACAAGTTCAGAACAATAGGCTATTGTAAACCGATCATCGATGACTATGATCTATTGTTCAAGCGATTATTTCTGTCAGCGCAAATTCCAGCTCCAAGTCAGGAAAAATATATTTATTTATAAAAAATATACATTTCCCAAAGTGAATTATCTGATTAATTTAGCATAAAGATCTACTAAATAATATTTTATCAATTTCAATGTTTGGCACATGCTTGAAAGCGTATGTATCCGGTCCCAGCATCACAAGGGTTAACACGAGGTCCTAGCAGCACAAGGGTTAAGACGAGGCCCTAGCAGCACAGTGGTTAACACGAGGTCCCAGCATCACAAAGGTTAACACGAGGTCCCAGCAGAACAAGGGTTAACATGAGGCCAATCATTTTTGAATAATTTGCATAATGCTGCTCTCACACACAAGCGAATATGCTAGCAAATATAGCGAATATGTATCTTTGAAATTCGCAGTGAATTCGTCCGAAAAATTGTGAACAGAAAGTGAATATTTTCACCTCAGTCATCTCTTGACCTCTCCTTATGAATATGTTGTAAATGCACTGCGAATGCTTGCCAATGCAATATTAATAAGCTAAAATAAAATCACCAATTTTTTTATGATTTTAGACCTGGGCATTTCCCTTTAACCGCCAAATATACAATAATATTTACTAGGTTATTAGATTGCCAAAAGAGCAATGCCTACAACATACACATATATCTGGGCACAGAGCGGGATACCCAGCACACCCGGCCGAAACGTTGAACCAATGTTAGCTTCATGTTGGAGCAGCGTCTTAACATGGAATGTCGGGAACCAATGTTTGTGTAATGCTGTGCCAGCGTCGCAGACAGAGGACCAGTAATACCCCAGCATTGGGTCAACGTCTCGCTTTAGCTGGATGTGACCTCAGTTGTACACCGTAAGAGGACGATTAAGAATTAATAATAACTAAACAACATCAATCTGGTAAAATCATAGCAAAGCATTAGTTGTGTGATTTCACGTTTTAAGGCAACTGTCATATTGTACACTATCGGGCGTATTCATAAAAAAGGTTTTACCAAACCCGAGCTTAGCGTTAACACGAGTGTAACAAAACATACAACTGCGAAATGGGCATGCGTGGGACGGTCAGGTGAAGGCCTACATTAGACTATAGAGTATACACTTTGACTATATTAATATCTGCAACTGAACTAATTACAAGATACTACTCCAACGAGAAATTGGCCCAAAGTTGTTTTAATGTTAGACCAACGTCTGCGACGTTGACTGACATTTAACAAACATTTGGTGTGTATGAAACGCATTATAGTATTATTATCTTGGCTGATAACTGTGGATGTGGGGTGATATGTCATTGTGGAATGTCCGGGGGCCACTGTTGCATTCTGGGGACACCCTTGTCCAGTGTATTTTGACAGTTGACTATACCTTTAACAAAACTTCAGAATGCCGTTAAAACCGGCTGGTTTTACAGTTTGATCGACGTTCATGCACACAAATGATGGTTACCCACATCCAAAATGCATACAATTTGTGTACACAGCATACACAATTTAATACTCTGGTTAAAAGCGTGTTCCCGATAACACGATACGTCAATACAATGTTGGTTTAACGTTGGGCCCGTGTTGCAGACAGCGGTACATCATTAATCCAACAGTGGGCTAAGGTCTATTGTTTACTGGGTCGAAGAAATAGATCATTTGCCCCTTTATAGAGCCTGTAATCAATATCATATAGAAAATAATTATTCTGTTATTGTTTTAATGCATTATTACTGACATATGTTTGTGTCAAATTATAAGTATACATGTTGCTCAGAATTCAAATATCCGTTGTATAAAATATTAGACACAACTTTCCGAAAATAATCCTATAGGGCGGGTGCCCTGGTGCAGTGGTTAAAGCTACCTGCTTGGAAAGTTGGAAATCGCGGGTTCGAACCCCACTCTGGCCTTCAAGTTAGAAAAAAGCAAAATGTTTCTTCCCCGCTCACTCGTAAAAATTCAATATGTGTCTCAGTCTCTGTCTGTCTCTGTCTATGGCTCTGGCTCTGGTTCTGTCTCTGCCTGTCTCTGTCACTGGCTCTGTCTCTGCCTCTGTCTGTCTCTGGCTCTTCCTCTGTCTGTCTCTGTCTATGGCTCTGTCTCAGGCTATGTCTCTGTCTGACTCTGTCTCTGGCTCTGTCTCAGTCTGTCTCTGGCTCTTGCTCTGTCCCTGGCTCTGTCTCTTGCTCTGACTCTGTCTGTCTTTGGCTCTGACTCTGTATCTGGCTATTGCTCTGTCTCTGGCTCGCTTTCGCGCTTCTTCAGAAACAATGGCCCCGTTCAAACTCACTAGCACGTTAGTGGTAGTTCCTCCTAGTTTTGGCCATTATACCGCTATGGTGGGGACGCTCGGAGCTTATATTTTACCGGGATACTTTCCCTAAATTATTCTGAACCCTTTCAGCACGGGGACCGTCATTAGACGTAAACGACATTGTGTGAATATTTTTAATCAGTTAGGTGAAACGTTTGACTTGTTTTTAACTAGGCAATGTTGATGGGTTGAATCAGATTTGAGTTCTAAAGTATATTTTTTTTATACCACTCCATGACGGAGACTTATTCCTGAGGTCACATAGTGATCGCACGATATTACTGCAATGTTTCAAATTACTGTTATCATTATTACATTTAGCTATAAACAAAAAAAATACATATTTGTGAATTAATTTATACTATTCGCCTTCTGTTTTGTGAGTAGGCCTATGGTTTATCCTCTTCCAGTCTGTGACGACTATGCGTTTCTGAGGGTAGTAACAATCTGTTCAATTTGTCCTTGTATTAAGAATGATTAAGGCAAAGTGAACACTATTATCATCGGTTGTTTAGATTAAGTTATTATCGCCTTTATCCAAGGTACCAACTATGGTTTACCAAAAAAATTGAAATAGCATTGTGTTTATAATAATATTTGAGGAACTATAGAATGTATGGTGAAATTGTTTTTTTCAAAAAAGTCAAAGATACATTGTGAACGCGTAATCCCAAGTACCACTAGTCCGTATTACTCATACTTTTGTATGTAGGCACTGCGTACGCAATGAAAAGGTTTTGGTCATAGCGCAATGATTCTTAGTGATTGTCAATTAAAATGCTTGGCAGAGATGCATTCGTTTTCGCCTCATAGGGAAAACACATCATTTGAACCAGGGCTCAGGGGCACATATTTTCTGTATTTTACTTCTGTGTACATATAATAGTATTCTATCGGGTGGTGAAAAGTGTAGGGGGGAAGGCCTACTATCCTGTTTATTAATAAAATGTAAGTATTATAATTTAGTGCTTTGTTTACAATTGTACCGGAACTATATAATGGTGGTTGTTACAGCTACTAGATAATTTAATAATGTACAGACAAGAAGTAGGTAATCCTTTTGTGGATAACTTTTGTGTTACTCTGCGCCCATGTGAACACATTCAATTATAAAGTTAATGATGAGATAATTTAACTTTTAAACTTTAAGAAAATCATATCACACATAAAATATTGTCGATCTTGTTTATGTTTCTTATACAGATAAAACAAATATAGCCAGTGACTTTGAGTGTTCATATAGAGTGTCCATATATATTCTTCTAAAACCACTGGCGTCTCGTTGAAAATAAAATAATGAATGGATCAATGAAACACCAGTGAGTGACCGTTAGGGTCTCCAGTATGGGCTTGTAAGGGTGAACGAGAGAAACTGCCCAACATTCTCCATTATAACGTAAACTTCCTCTCCCCGTCGAATCGATGGTTCTAAGTAAATCACAAAACTCTTCCTCCACTTGTCATGTTTATTCGTCTAGACATCTGGTAACTACAACCTAGTTCAATGCGGGGTGTAAACGATCCCGCACTTGCTAAAAAATGTCTGTAGATCACTGAATCTGGTCATGCTGTGTCGTACCAGTAAATGTGGGAAATCCCCAGACAGTAGACGCTGTTGAGAATACTGCTGATGCTGATTGCTAGCCGTGTGAAGCAGACAATCACGTATGCTGTGCTGTACTGTGCTGTTCTGTATTATGATGCGCGTTGTACATGCCCACGCTGTGTTCTGTGTGGTTGACAGGAACGTGGTTTATCGGCAACACAAAACGCCAGTGCAGCGCCTGTAACTCTGAGGCTGAGAGGTAGGCGATGTTTTAAAATGTCATATACATGAAAAATACCAAACTGTCTTTAGCCATCACTTTATTTACTATTGAAGTGATGCACCTCTCCACCATGTCGGTGGCTAGCCTTTATATTGCTGGCGCACACCCCAGGCCTTTGGCCAGAGTATGCGGTCGCCACTCTCCGTGGCCTATGTCCGTGACGTGTCGTGCGCGGGTTAGTTGTACGTTGCCGTCTAGACCAGATGAAAAAATGTCTGTATATGTTGAATCTTAGAAATGTAGACTGTAGAAAGTGTTCATGCGAGAAACAGGGGTTGCAGAGATAGTTGAAAATGCGTCGCTGAGATTGCACATAATTTCTTTGCACTAGTTCACACACGTATATATTTATTTAGTGAAAACTGTAGGTCGAGATTGTACATAAAATGTTTTCACTTATTCACACACATACATAATGGTTTAGTGAAAACTGTAGGTCGAGATTGTACATAAAATGTTTTCACTTATTCACACACATACATAATGGTTTAGTGAAAACTTTAGGTCGAAATTGTACATAAAAATGTTTTCACTTATTCACACACATACATAATGGTTTAGTGAAAACTGTAGGTCGAAATTGTACATAAAAATGCCAGATATAATTATGACATGCTATGCTAAGCTATGGTAATAGTATAATGTAAATCGACCTGGGTGAAAAAAAAATTTTTTCACACAAGTCGAAAAACACATGCAAATATTGGCAATGTTTCGCGATAGCGCAACTGTCAAATCGAATATTTCTGTATTTATACAAATTTAATCTTCAGAAATCAACTTTCATGAGAAAATTTCGTTCTCAAACTGATAGGCTATATGTGACTGCGAATAAAAACAGCTACATTTATTTTAGAAAAATATTTAAAACGGGACTGACAGTAGTCTATGCGGATTGATGATATAGTATATCATTTTGCTGAAAAATGATTTCTGTGATGAAC
The DNA here is from genome assembly GCA_964017125.1 of Flabesymbios commensalis. Taxonomy (NCBI): domain Eukaryota; kingdom Metazoa; phylum Annelida; class Polychaeta; order Terebellida; family Flabelligeridae; genus Flabesymbios; species Flabesymbios commensalis. The sequence goes on along the minus strand of OZ024902.1, from coordinate 124,074,381 downwards.
ATTCCACTTTTTTTTTATATGGCACGTTCATCACCGAGTCATTCTTAATAACGTCCGAATCAATCGCTGACTGACGTATAAATCGGCTGTCGTCGTAGCGGTTGCGTTTATTTCGTCTGTGGTGGGTGTGTGTATGGTGTATTATCGGGTACTGCTAACATGTGTGGCCTGCAGCTTGTAGCTGCGTGCCTATGTCAGCATGCGTGTAACTGTGTGTACATATAAAAGGGAACAGCAGCCACGTCTCGCCTCACATTAGCATATTCATTACCTACTCCGTGCCCAAATAAGGCGCTAAAAGTAGGCTAGAGCAACGACAAACACCAGGGGGCGTTTCAACGTGAAAAAATTATACTATAACTTTATTAAAATCTCGCACAATTAGTGCTATAATTTCGTTTCCGAAACTGCTTATTTATATTTCCTCTCTTTCAACCGTTTTGAAAAAGAAAATTTATAAATAATCAAAAAAAAAAATTATTTAAAACTAGGCCGTGTATAATTTTGAACACGTGAATAATCTGCTCCACCAAATCAAAATGGCGGCCTAATTTATGCTAATGTGATGTGGCGACACAGGTCCACTATCCAAATTCATGCCGGTCATGGCGGGACACATGTTTGCCCACGGCGGGCGATCAGCTAATCAAGGGGAACCAGCGTCCAATATGGCGCTCACTTACCAAATACATTTACAACAATCAGCATTCTCTGAAATAACATATTATAATAATAATAAAATATTGACCTACGGTCCTGGGAATATATTTAACAGAACAAATAGGACCGTTTATTGACATTCTTTATGGAAACAATTTTATTTGGCCCTAATCCTAATAAAGGTTACCCGAGTCGAAGTGATATTTTATAATTTCTTGTTGATATTACTGAAAAATCGAAAAAAATAACGAGGCTTCGTCTATGGACTTTAAAATAGAGTCACCCAATTATGGCAATCAACAATAAAAAATGAGTTTCCGAAAACACCCACTTCCTACTCGCCTACAGTGGCATTAATAGGATGAAAGCATTTAAAAAACTCTTACTATGAAAACATGATAGACTAAGTCTATGAGAAAAATTGTCAGGATTCTTCTAGAGAAACCGACATGGTCGCCATCTTGAAAAAGCGCCAAACACGTGGAATTTCGTCCAAAAATAAAAAAATTACGCCGTTTTCGACGTAAAAAACGTGCTTCTCCACTGATAACTCTTTCTGACTAGTTTAAACTGGCATATTAAAATGACCTACAGCTTTCACGTACCTTGATGAAAAAAATGCTATTGATTTTTTTCAAAAAATCCCTTAAAATTTAAATAAAACTATCCTTGAAAACAGCAGTTTTCAATTGGCGTCTTGGTTGAAAACACTGTTGCGTTGTCTATCAGTCGTCAGGGTTCACCAGTATGGGAATATGGGGTAGTCCCTCGCGCCGGAGATATCAGTGAGTGACCGTTAGGGTCTCCAGTATGGGCTGTTAAGGGTGAACGAGAGAAACTGCCCAACATTCTCCATTATAACGTAAACTTCCTCTCCCCGTCGAATCGACGGTTCTAAGTAAATCACAAAACTCTTCCTCCACTTGTCATGTTTATTCGTTTAGACATCTGGTAACTACAACGTACAACCCCGCGCATGACACGTCCTACTTGACTCGGAGAGAGCGACCTGCGGCACGTCCGCAGTCGCTGAGCGTAATATCTGAAGTACGGGAAAAGTACCAAGGCCGCATGGGCTCCGGCCCTCTGCGCCCGGCACCAAAGTACCGAAACGAGGCAGTCGTCCACAGATTCTCGAGTCCGGGAAACCGGGGATAACTGCCACATGAAAATAACGAAGTAGGGATCCTACATACTTACAATTTTATCCCTCATACACTACTGTATCATGTGTATACGGGGCAGTCGTGTCTTCAGGAGAATGATCTAAAAATTGTATCGCTGTACCTTTATCCTGTACAAAGAAAACAAAAACAAATATCACTATAGCATAATTTAATCATTACGAGAATGCAATTCTGCTACGTAAGTGTACTGTGTAGCAACAACGATTTATGCTCTAGCGCTCATAGCGCATATTTTGCACAACATATACTCTAGATTACCTTGCTCAGACATGTTGAAATAACCCTGCTGCTTTTCTGTGGTTTAAATAAGAAAGGTTGGAATAGTTATTTAACCCAGTGGATTTGGTGTGGATTAAATACGAAAATATTTCTATAACCAGCTGTTTTTCTGTAGGTTAAAGAAAGTTCAAATAGTTTAATAGCCCAGGTGATTTTCTGCAGGTTAAATAAGAAGGTTGGGACAGTTATCTAGCCCGGTGTATTTGTTGTGGATTAAATATGAAGATTGTAAAATCGCTCTGTAACCCAGCTGTTTTTCTGTGTGTTAAATAAGAAGGTTGTAAAATTATATAACCCAGGTGCATTGTAGTGGGCTAAATAAGAAGGTTGAAATATGTCTGGGTGCTTTATTACGTGTAGGCATAAAGAAGCGTGTAATTGTTGTTTAGCCCGGGTGTTTTCTGTGGGCTAAATAAATATGTCAGTTGAAAAGTTATAAAACCTACTTGCTTTTATTTGGGTTAAATAGATTTTCTGTGGGCTGGAAGCTATGAAGGTAGAAATAGGAGGTATACAGTCTTTTCTGCTTTTTTGTGGGTTAAGTGGGAATGTTGTAAACGTTTATAACCCTGATGCTTTTTTGTGGGCTAAATACAAAGGTTGAAATAGGTATATAGTCTGGGTTATTAATTGCGGGTTAAATAAGAAGGTTGTAATTGTTACTTAGCCCGGGTTGTTTGATGTGGAAATAGTTATTTAGCCTGGATGCTTTGTTGTGGGTTAAGTAAGTACATAGGTCGACATAGTTATTTATCCCCGGTGATTTGATGTCGGTTGAAGACGAAGATTGAAATAGCTCTAAAACCCACTTGTTTTATGTGGGTTATATAAGAAGGTTTGTAGTGTTATTTAGCCGGGATGTTTTCTGTGTGTTAAATATGTCGGTTGAAAAGTTATGGGGATATGGGGTAGTCCCTCGCGCCGGAGATATGGAATGATTTTTGTAGTTGAAGAGAATTTTGTAAATGGATGGATGAAACCGATGGAACATACAAGTTCAGAACAATAGGTTACTGTAAACCGATCATCGACGACTATGATCTATTGTTCAAGCAATTATTTCTGCCAACGCAAATTCCAGATCCAAGTCGAAAAAATTTATTTATTTATGAAAAATAGACATTTCCCAAAGTGAATTATTTCAATAATTTAGCATAAAGATCTACTAAATAATATTTTATCAATTTCAATGTTTGGCACATGCTTGAAAGCGTATGTATCCGGTCCCAGCATCAAAAGGGTTAACACGAGGTCCTAGCAGCACAAGGGTTAAGACGAGGCCCTAGCAGCACAATGGTTAACACGAAGTCCCAGCATCACAAGGGTTAACACGAGGTCCCAGCAGAACAAGGGTTAACATGAGGCCAATAATTTTTGAATAATTTGCATAATGCTGCTCTCACACACAAGCGAATATGCTGGCAAATATAGCGAATATGTATCTTTCAAATTCGCAGTGAATTCGTCCGAAAAATTGTGAACAGAAAGTGAATATTTTCACCTCAGTCATCTCATGACCTCTCCTTATGAATATGTTGTAAATGCACTGCGAATGCTTGCCAATGCAATATTAATAAACTAAAATAAAATCACCGATTTTTTTATGATTTTAGACCTGGGCATTTCCCTTTAACCGCCAAATATACAATAATATTTACTAGGTTATAAGATTGACAAAAGAGCAATGCCTACGACATACACAGATACCTGGGCACAGAACGGGACGGATACCCAGCACACCCGGCCGAGACGTTGAACCAATGTTAGCTTCATGTTGAAGCAGCGTCTTAACATGGAATGTCGGGAACCAATGTTTGTGTAATGCTGTGCCAGCATCGCAGACAGAGGACCAGTAATACCCCAGCATTGGGTCAACGTCTCGCGTTAGCTGGATGTGACCTCAGTTGTACGCCGTAAGATGACGATTAAGAATTAATAATAACTAAACAACATCAATCTGGTAAAATCATAGCAAAGCATTAGTTGTGTGATTTCACGTTTTAAGGCCACTGTCATATTGTACACTATCGGGCGTATTCATAAAAAAGGTTTTAACAAACCCGAGCTTAGCATTAACACGAGTGTAACGAAACATACAACTGCGAAATGGGCATGCGTGGGACGGTCAGATGAAGGCCTATATTAGCCTATAGAGTATACACTTTGACTATATTAATATCTGCAACTGAACTAATTACAAGATACTACTCCAACGAGAAATTGGTCCAAAGTTGTTTTAATGTTAGACCAACGTCTGCGACGTTGACCGACATTAAACGTGTATGAAACGCATTATAGTATTATTATCTTGGCTAATAACTGTGGATGTGGGGTGATATGTCATTGTGGAATGTCCGGGGGCCACTGTTGCATTCTGGGGACACCCTTGTCCAGTGTATTTTGACAGTTGACTATACCTTTAACAAAACTTCAGAATGCCGTTAAAACCGGCTGGTTTTACAGTTTGATCGACGTTCATGCACACAAATGATGGTTACCCACATCTAAAATGCATACAATTTGTGTACACAGCATACACAATTTAATACTCTGGTTAAAAGCGTGTTCCCGATAACACGATACGTCAATACAATGTTGGTTTAACGTTGGGCCAGTGTTGCAGACAGCGGTACATCATTAATCCAACAGTGGGCTAAGGTCTATTGTTTACTGGGTCGAAGAAATAGATCATTTGCCCCTTTATAGAGCTTGTAATCAATATCATATGAAAAATAATTATTCTGTTATTGTTTTAACGCATTATTACTGACATATGTTTGTGTCAAATTATAAGTATACATGTTGCTCAGAATTCAAATATCCGTTGTATAAAATATTAGACACAACTTTCCGATAATAATCATTGTTAATCCTATAGGGCGGGTGCCCTGGTGCAGTGGTTAAAGCTACCTGCTTGGAAAGTTGGAAATCGCGGGTTCGAACCCCACTCTGGCCTTCAAAATAAAAAAAAGCTAAATGTTTCTTCCCCGCTCACTCGTAAAAATTCAATATGTGTCTCAGTCTCTGTCTGTCTCTGTCTATGGCTCTGGCTCTGGTTCTGTCTCTGCCTGTCTCTGTCTCTGTCACTAGCTCTGTCTCTGCCTCTGTCTCTGGCTCTGTTTGTCTCTGGCTCTGCCTCTGTCTGTCTCTGTCTATGGCTCTCTTTCAGGCTATGTCTCTGTCTGACTCTGTCTCTGGCTCTGTCTCAGTCTGTCTCTGACTCTTGCTCTGTCCCTGGCTCTGTCTTTTGCTCTGACTCTGTCTGTCTTTGGCTCTGACTCTGTCTCTGGCTATTGCTCTGTCCCTGGCTCGCTTTCGCGCTTCTTCAGAAACAATGGCCCCGTTCAAACTCACTAGCACGTTAGTGGTAGTTCCTTCTAGTTTTGGCCATTATACCGCTATGGTGGGGACGCTCGGAGCTTATATTTTACCGTGATACTTTCCCTAAATTATTCTGAACCCTTTCAGCGTGGGGACCGTCATTAGACGTAAACGACATTGTGTGAATATTTTTAATCAGTTAGGTGAAACGTTTGACTTGTTTTTAACTAGGCAATGTTGATGGGTTGAATCAGATTTGAGTTCTAAAGTATATTTTTTATACCACTCCATGACAGAGACTTATTCCTGAGGTCACATAGTGAGCGCACGATATTATTGCAATGTTTCAAATTACTGTTATCATTATTACATTTAGCTATAAACAAAAAAAATACATATTTGTGAATTAATTTATACTTTTCGCCTTCTGTTTTGTGAGTAGGCCTATGGTTTATCTTCTTCCAGTCTGTGACGACTATGCGTTTCTGAGGATGGTAACAATCTGTTCAATTTGTCCTTGTATTAAGACTGATTAAGGCAAAGTGAACACTATTATCATCGGTTGTTTAGATTAAGTTATTATCGCCTTTATCCAAGGTACCAATTATGGTTTACCAAAAAAATTGAAATAGCATTGTGTTTATAATAATATTTCAGGGACCATAGAATGTATGGTTAAATTGTTTTTTTCAAAAAAGTCAAAGATACATTGTGAACGCGTAATCCCAAGTACCACTAGTCCGTATTACTCATACTTTTGTATGTAGGCACTGCGTACGCAATGAAAAGGTTTTGGTCATAGCGCAATGATTCTTAGTGATTGTCAATTGAAATGCTTGGCAGAGATGCATTCGTTTTCGCCTCATAGGGAAAACACATCATTTCAACCAGGGCTCAGGGGCACATATTTTTCTGTATTTTACTTCTGTGTACATATAATAGTATTCTATCGGGTGGTGAAAAGTGAAGGGGGGTAGGCCTACTATCCTGTTTATTAATAAAATGTGAGTATTATAATTTAGTGCTTTGTTTACAATTGTACCGGAACTATATAATGGTGGTTGTTACAGCTACTAGATAATTTAATAATGTACAGACAAGAAGTAGGTAATCCTTTTGTGGATAACTTTTGTGTTACTCTGCGCCCATGTGAACACATTCAATTATAAAGTTAATGATGAGATAATATAATTTTTAAACTCATTGACTGACGTATAAATCGGCTGTCGTCGTAGTGGTTGAGTTTATTTCGTCTGTGGTGGGTGTGTGTATGGTGTATTATCGGGTACTGCTAACATGTGTGGCCTGCAGCTTGTAGCTGCGTGCCTGTGTCAGCATGCGTGTAACTGTGTGTACTTATAAAAGTGAACAGCAGCCGCGTCTCGCCTCACATTAGCATATTCATTACCTACTCCGTGCCCAAATAAGGCGCTAAAAGTAGGCTAGAGCAACGACAAACACCAGGGGGCGTTACAACGTGAAAAAATTATACTATAACTTTATTAAAATCTCGCAAAATTAGTGCTATAATTTCGTTTCCGAAACTGCTTATTTATATTTCCTCTCTTTCAACCGTTTTGAAAAAGAAAATTTATAAGTAATCAAAAAAAAAATGTATTTAAAACTAGGCCGTGTATAATTTTGAACACGTGAATAATCTGCTCCACCAAATCAAAATGGCGGCCTAATTTATGCTAATGTGATGTGGCGACACAGGTCCACTATCCAAATTCATGCCGGTCATGGCGGGACACATGTTTGCCCACGGCGGGTGATCAGCTAATCAAGGGGAACCAGCGTCCAATATGGCGCTCACTTATCAAATACATTTACAACAATCAGCATTCTCTGAAATAACATATTATAATAATAATAAAATATTGACCTACGGTCCTGGGAATATATTTAACAGACCAAATAGGACCGTTTATTGACATTCATTATGGAAACAATTTTATTTGGCCCTAATCCTAATAAAGGTTACCCGAGTCGAAGTGATATTTTATAATTTCTTGTCGATTTTACTGAAAAATCGAAAAAAATAACGAGGCGTCGTCTATGGACTTTAAAATCGAGTCACCCAATTATGGCAATCAACAATAAAAAATGAGTTTCCGAAAACACCCACTTCCTATTCGCCTACAGAGGCATTAATAGGATGAAAGCATTAAAAAAACTCTTACTATGAAAACATGCTAGACTAAGTCTATGAGAAAAATCGTCAGGATTCTTCTAGAGAAACCGACATGGTCGCCATCTTGAAAAAGTGCCAAACACGTGGAATTTCGTCCAAAAATAAAAAAATTACGCCGTTTTCGACGTAAAAAACGTGCTTCTCCTCTGATAACTCTTTCTGACTAGTTTAAACTGGCATATTAAAATGACCTACAGCTTTCACGTACCTTGATGAAAAAAATGCTATTGATTTTTTTCAAAAAATTTCCTTAAAATTTAAATAAAACTATCCTTGAAAACAGCAGTTTTCAATTGGCGTCTTGGTTGAAAACACTGTTGCGTTGTCTATCAGTCGTCAGGGTTCACCAGTATGGGGATATGGGGTAGTCCCTCGCGCCGGAGATACCAGTGAGTGACCGTTAGGGTCTCCAGTATGGGCTTGTAAGGGTGAACGAGAGAAACTGCCCAACATTCTCCATTATAACGTAAACTTCCTCTCCCCGTCGAATCGACGGTTCTAAGTAAATCACAAAACTCTTCCTCCACTTGTCATGTTTATTCGTTTAGACATCTGGTAACTACAACGTACAATGTACTCAATGGGCTCCGGCCTTCTGCGCCCGGCACCAAAGTACCGAAACGAGGCAGTCGTCCACAGATTCTCGAGTCCGGGAAACCGGGGATAACTGCCACATGAAAATAACGAAGTAGGGATCCTACATACTTACAATTTTATCCCTCATACACTACTGTATCATGTGTATACGGGGCAGTCGTGTCTCCAGGAGAATGATCTAAAAATTGTATCGCTGTACCTTTATCCTGTACAAAGAAAACAAAAACAAATATCACTATAGCATAATTTAATCATTACGAGAACGCAATTCTGCTACGTAAGTGTACTGTGTAGCAACAACGATTTATGCTCTAGCGCTCATAGCGCATATTTTGCACAACATTTACTCTAGATTACCTTGCTCAGACATGTTGAAATAACCCTGCTGCTTTTCAGTGGTTTAAATAAGAAAGGTTGGAATAGTTATTTAACCCAGTGGATTTGGTGTGGATTAAATACGAAAATATTTCTATAACCAGCTGTTTTTCTGTAGGTTAAAGAAAGTTCAAATAGTTTAATAGCCCAGGTGATTTTCTGCAGGTTAAATAAGAAGGTTGGGACAGTTATCTAGCCCGGTGTATTTGTTGTGGATTAAATATGAAGATTGTAAAATCGCTCTGTAACCCAGCTGTTTTTCTGTGTGTTAAATAAGAAGGTTGTAAAATTATATAACCCAGGTGCATTGTAGTGGGCTAAATAAGAAGGTTGAAATATGTCTGGGTGCTTTATTACGTGTAGGCATAAAGAAGGGTGTAATTGTTGTTTAGCCCGGGTGTTTTCTGTGGGCTAAATAAATATGTCAGTTGAAAGTTATAAAACCTACTTGCTTTTATTTGGGTTAAATGGATTTTCTGTGGGCTGGAAGCTATGCAGGTAGAAATAGGAGGTATACAGTCTTTTCTGCTTTTTTGTGGGTTAAATGGGAATGTTGTAAACGTTTATAACCCTGATGCTTTTTTGTGGGCTAAATACAAAGGTTGAAATAGGTATATAGTCTGGGTTATTAATTGCGGGTTAAATAAGAAGGTTGTAATTGTTATTTAGCCCGGGTTGTTTGATGAGTTATTTATCCCCAGTGATTTGATGTCGGTTGAAGACGAAGATTGAAATAGCTCTAAAACCCACTTGTTTTATGTGGGTTATATAAGAAGGTTTGTAGTGTTATTTAGCCGGGATGTTTTTTGTGTGTTAAATATGTCGGTTGAAAAGTTATAAAACCTACTTGCTTTTATTTGGGGTGAATAGAAGGTTCAAATAGTTAAATAGCCCAGTATGTGATTTTCTGTGGGCTCAATAAGAAGGTTAGGATAGGTATCTAGCCTGGTGGATTTGGTGTGGATGAAATATAAAGGTTGAGATAGGCCTAGTTCTATATTACCCAGCTGCTTTTCTGTGGGTTAAATAAGAAGGCTGTAAACGTTTATAACCCAGATGCTTTGTTGTGGGCTAAATACGAAGGTTGAAATAGGTATATAGTCTGGGTTCTTAAATGAGGTTAAATTAAAAGGTTGGAATTGTTATTTAGCCCGGGTTGTTTGATGTGGAAATAGTTATTTAGCCTGGATGCTTTGTTGTGGGTTAAATAAGTAGGCCACATATATAGATTGATATAGTTATCTATTCCGGGTGATTTTATGTGCGTTGAAGACGACGATTGAAATAGCTCTATGACCCACTTGTTTTTATGTGGGTTATATTATGAGAAGGCTTTTATTGTTATATAGCCCAGGTTTTTTTTATGATTTGAAAAAAATAAACGTGGGGGGGGGGGGGCGGCCGGCCCTTAAGTTTTTTGTTGGTATATTTAGGTCAATTTAGGTGGCTTTTTAAAATAATGTGGCGAAAAAAGCGGGGCCGTCCCCCCTCCCCCGCCCTGGATCTGCGGCCGGCATTTCCCGTCATTAAGTTGACTATAGGCCTTTATTTACCCAACGTTGGTTTAATGTTGGTCCAGTGTCGTAGACGGTGGACCAGCAATAAAGTAACCTTGGGTGAATGTCTCAGATACTAGGCAATGTAAAATGCACATCGGGCGTCGTAATCAAATACGGCCACAGACGATAAAACGCGTAGTTGTCAATTCACATATATTTGGTAGTATTCCAGCTTTCATATTTTTTTTGTAAATGTTGCAAGCGATAATAGTTGTCATGTGTCAGGGATAGGCCTATATTTACATTGTACAAGTTTATTTTCACGCGGCATAACTTACCTGTTCATTTTCATAAGGTCCTGGTGTAGGCTATTCAGTTCCGTGAAGGAGCGCCAAAAAACAAACATTGACAGCAGGGCATTGAAAGAACATTGATTGGTTGTCATTGTCGGGTTAAATAAGGGTTTTAGTCTACTTGCACACCCCGTGACGGGGTAAATAGACACTTCCTTTAATGAAAGTGCAATGTGTATGGTAAACACTAATGTGTTCTAAAAGTGTTACATTTTGGGTTCCAAAATGATGACATGTTCTAACTGCCAGTCACAGCGAATTACACAGTTTTGTCCTGATAATATTACAGTTTTCATTAAAAACATATTGTTATCATTATATTTTATCAGCATCTATGACTTAATAAATATAAATGTTTTGTGTTTTTATGATTTTACTGTGTGTATTGGGTCAACAAAGTAAACAATATGACTGTAATGATGATTTAGAGCGACAATATATTTGAGTAATCAAATTATCTGCGTGTAATGCAATGATATGTTGCTATGAATTTATTTCTATATTATTTTTATGTTCATGCGTGTTTCCCTACCTTCTGTGCCTTGACAGCGTAGATCTCTAGAATCCGCAACCTCTACATCACCATCATCCACATATACCACGTCTCCAGGAGATGGCAAGTAGCAATAAGGGAGGCAGGTCTGACTGAACGATGTACATGATCCGCTACATTGGTGGAACACACTGACACTGTCGTCAATGATGTCAACCTTGTCTATAGTACATAAGTCAGAAGGTGCCGTGTTCTGCAGCATATATAAATTTTATGTATTGTTTTAACAGTGTCATGAATAATATTATGTTTTTCAATCAAAACTCTTAGATGTAGGCAATTAAATCTGAGAGAGACGTTATACAATATTTTTATTTTTTATCTGAAAAACTACCGACCTTTCAAGCCTGAGCAGGCGTCTATTTCACCTTAGAAACACTGCAAATCGATTCCAATTCGTACATGTGTTTGCAAGGTGGTACAACAGCTATTCATAAAATATCTAGTAAAAGAATTGAACACTTTTAGCATATGTAAATATGCGAAAACTGTGAATTACTGGTCGCCATATGCGCTTGTTGACGGCTCATTAGAAAGCAGGACACCATGTTAGAGAGAGTATCACGCATGACACCATGTTAGAGAGAGAATCTGCATGACAGGTCTACAGAGGGTGTTGTTGTCCCATGATAAGTTAGATTGCCAGGTTCCCGAACATCCCCTGATTACTTTTTGAGATTATCATGATTATTCAGACTTAAAATATCTAATTAATTTCTTAGATATTGTTCCTGTACAATTCAGTCTAGCCGTGATTACAAATAATCCAATAAAAAGGCCCTGACAAAGAATAATTGTAGCGGATTACCCAACTAAGAATAAATGTGGCGCATTACATTTGCCATAGTCTGTACTAAGCCCAGTTGACTGTATCGTTAGCGGTATGATTTTAGTTATCAGGTATTGTGAGAGTTCGAACTACATTCTACTGAACCATTTTTAATTCCCGATATTTATCGGGTTGGCTTTGTGGAATCCTGCGTTCTAATAACACCACAGTATTAGTCCAGGTACGGCTCCTATAATGGAGAATTTAAGCCTATTTCGGATTCTACTATCGTCGTGTGTTTTGGGTTTGTGTGTTTGCAGTACGCCGTTTAACGTTTACTGGAATGTACCGAGTGAGCGCTGTCTGTCAGAGTATGGAGTGCCAGTGGAGGATCTATTGAGAAAATACCACATCACAGTGAATAGAGGAGGTGACGGTTGGCGCGGCGAACGCGTCACCATATTTTACTCCAATCAGCTGGGATTATATCCATATATTGCTGACAATGGTACACTTGTCTATGGAGGTGTTCCACAAGCAGTGAATCTATCACAGCACCTTCAAAAGGTGGTCAATGACATCGATGAGTTGATCCCACTTTCTAATTTTACCGGCTTAGGAATAATTGATTGGGAAGCTTGGAGGCCTTTATGGGAGAGAAACTGGGATGCTAAGCTGATCTATCAGCAATTATCCGAAAAACTGGTTGAGAAACAACATCCAAGCTGGAATTTAGACAAGGTGAAAGTGGAAGCAGAAAGACAGTTTGATGCAGCAGCTAGGAATATGATGGTGGAAACATTGAAGGTGGCCAAGAATAAGCGTCCCGGTGGCAAATGGGGCTATTATTTGTTCCCGGATTGCTTTAACTACGGAGGAAAACGAAACTGCACAGATAAAGCTAAAATGCGTAATGATAAATTATCATGGCTTTTTAATACAAGCACTAGTTTGTATCCATCTGCCTATTTTCAAGGTCTACTTAACACCAGTGATGACGGTAATTTTGTATTTGGACAACTTGAGGAAGCCAGGCGAGTTAGAGGTACACATACAGATACCCCTGTTTTATTATACAGCAGATTTACATATACCAAGAACCACACCGGATATTATTCTATGGGGGATATGTATGCCAGTGTAGCCCAGGCCGCCATATTGGGGGCTGAAGGGGTTGTATTATGGGATGATCATAACATGGAATCAACAGCAGAAGTTTGTAAAGAACTTTATAAATTCATCTACACTATCATGGGGCCTTGTGTTGAAGCGTCGATGGCATTCACCGAGGAATGTAGCTCAGAAATGTGTCATTCACATGGAAGATGTGCATTAAATGTTAGTAACAAAGGCAGAATGTCTCTGTGGAGAAGACATACACCGACTATGACAGAGATTACCAGTATTATGAATTCAAGTTATACATCAGATATATACAATTGTGAATGTTTTCAAGGCTGGTCTGGTGGAAATTGCAGTGAGCCAACTGAAATAATCTAAGCAATTTGTGATTATTAACTTCAACATCAGGCCTACCCTTGAAACGTAGGCTTCCATGTTTGAGTTAGACATATATCCTAATTTAAACGAAAACGCACCAATAATTTTATGATGGATGTTTGAGCTAATATTGGTCAGATGTTCAGACCTAGACCTGTGTGAATGTTAGAATGTTACAGAAGCTTCTGTTATTTGCTTTTCTGATATACTGTCGCCACCCGGCTAGAGCTTCGCAGTATGTATGGGTATATATACTGAGTTCTGAACAAAACCTTATTTGTTATCGACCCCTAGATACGCTCAGTTATCGTACTTCACATTGTGCATAATTCAGTATTTTGAATACCAATATCATTAGAAACTATTTATAGCTTGTATATATTGTAATATACAGACTAAAATAAGTTAGCATTGATATTTTTCGCATGATTGTGATTCATCATACCTAGATACGTTTTAACAAATCGCTAATTCGCAACGAAATTGTAGAATTTAAATTTTAATTCACTTGAAGTTGTGTCTCGTTACCGCGACACACAACTTCAAGTGAGTAAATAAATACTTTTTTTTACAATTTTTTTTACAATTTGAACTAAGACATTTTCCGATATAACAATAATTATTTTAATGCTCATTTTTCCTCTAAATTGTCCTGTGCGAATGTTAAATCAACCCTTTAAGCCCTCACGATGCATTAAAGTATCATTTTACATCCTGAAAACAGCGTTAATTTTCCTACAACAAATGGTTTTAGAACGAAAATTTCCATGAAACTGGTTTACCAGCTCCTCGTCAGATCATTTTCATCCACTACAAGTCGAGAATTGCGAGAGCAATTCGCGGCTTGTAGTGGATGAAGATGAAAATGGTAACTTCAGGCTTGAAAGGGTTAAAAGCTCTAGACGCGAATAACACTTGGACACACTGCAGAATCAAAAAGACGCCTATTGGCGCAAAGTTAACGCTTCTTGGCGAAGGATGAACGCTTCTCGGCGCAAAATGTCAATTTAGAGCACTGACGCCTCACAAAAAGTGTAAAAAAAGACAAAAATTTCAATAACTTAATGTATGACCCCATCCACGGAACACTAGGTTGTATAAGGACAACGCTGGTGTTTATTTTACTCGTATAGCAACCGTAGTTTGTTCAGACGAATGAAAACAGTTGGCTACCCATCCTGATATTCCGGACTTATAGTCCTTTTCAAACCAATTTTTGCTGGTAAGTAGCTATATGAACGTCATAATCAGTGATAGTATAATCGAATGTTAGAGATTAGAGTCCAGACTGTACAACTAAACAACTGGGTAGCAAACTGGTAGCTTTATTTTGTAATTATTCGCCAAAACTAAAGCTCGTGTCTGATTGAACGCCTATTGGAGCAATGTGCACACGCCTATCGGTGCAAATAAAATTTACCGAAGTAGAAAGCATGTTATTTTCAAACATTTTTCAGTGGCAGTTCCACGTTCTGGATAAGGAGGGGGACGCAGGGGATTCCTTCCCCCCCCCCCCTCCCCCAAGATGTTTTTGTTATATTGCCTATACTTTTTTTTTTGTCGCGTATTATCGATAAATGTAGTAGGCCTATTCAACGTTATATTGCTAAGGCTAGTCATATACATCTATCAACACATTTAGTTGATTAGGCCTATGTTAATTATCAAATCCCCTCAGCTAGCAGGTTATTAGACAAATAAATGAGATATCAGTGGCGTAGAACAGACTTAATGTAACATAATCTATCAAATTATAGAAGATTTATATGCTAATAGATAAAAAAAATAACATTTGAATGGAATCGTGTCCAGTTTTGAGGTAGGGTACCAAAACTGTTTTCACTAGTCTGAGAAATGTATTAAACTTTTCCATGTAAATTCCATGTGTGGAGGTTCGTAAAATGTACTATTGTTCCGTGCACATAAATTGAACATTTTGGCCTTTTTTCAGACGATATTTTGAAAAAAATCTCAAAAAGTTGACCATTTGGCGCCGAGAAGCGTTGCACTTCGCAACTTTAATTGTACTCTCAAATGTAATTTATGTATGTGTGTTTGTACTTGTCATGTTTACAATGTATATACTGTATATATATATAAGTGTATATATATGTATGTATGTATATATATTATATCAATACCATACATTATTTTATAAGTTATGTAATATGAGGTTAGGTATTGAGTTATATAAATATACCTCAATATAAAAAATGTCCAGGTATATTTTATTTTATCAATTATTTCCATGTATACAAATCAATCATGTAAATTGTTTTACTTCAAAATTATCACTTCTTCTGTGGATGTTTGTAAAATTATATGTTGCTGCCAAATAGATTGTCAGATTTACCGTGTACACGAATTTAAATATATGATATTATTACTATTTTATATTATATAAGTAAATGCATCATAGAGTTATGTATATATTATTATATTATTTAAATAGATGTATATATCGATGTATGTTTTTTAATGCTTATGTATGAGGGCCTACGGCGGATGAGCTATGCTCAGTGGGTTGGTACATACATGTATGTATGTTTTTATTTTTTATTGATTTTGTACGTTGTTGTATATACCTGTACCCTCGCTGAATAAAGACTTTATTATTATTATTATTAATAGGCGTCTTTTTGATTCTGCAGCTGGTTGGAGAGTTGATCTAGATTCAACATGTCCTGTTATCATAATTATGAATAGCTTATTTGCAGCTTATTCGACATTGATCTCAATAAAGGAACATACTTCAAGATGTCATTCTATTTATGATACCCAGCACATAATATGATCTGATAATTTAGGATTTTACCCTGCCGACGTTTTCTCTTGCTCATTTGCGTTGTCATTCGCTTCATTATTTCATGCCAGGACTGTTGATTATGTTATTGGTAGCTTGAAACTTGTCGCCAGGCTTCCAGTTGAAGGATTCCGCTGTTTGAAGTTGTGTCTCGCTACCGCGACCCACAACTTCAAGTGTGTTAAAATTGTTTATTTTTTAATTTGCAACCAAACATTACGAAACGTTGTCGTTTAAGCGCTCATTTTTTTCTTATGATGGTGATTTATGATGCATTTACCATGTTTACCGGTGGTTAACTCTTTAACCGCCGGTGCAGCATATATTCGGATTTTCATTTTTTATTAGCACATGAAGTACCACATTTTAAATATGTTAAAGATAAAATGTGACATCAAACAGCAAGATTGAAAAACAACTGACCTCTATTTTGTCAAATTTGAATAATTTACACTCACTTGAAGTTGTGGATCGCGTCAGCGAGACACAACTTCAAGTGGGGGGAAATTCAGATTGAATAATTTGGCGGTTAAGGGGTTAATGTGGTTCAAGTAGGGAATTAACGCAATAACAACGTTTGATTTGTAACCGTTAAAGCGCTGAGTTAAAGGCCCAGTCACACTGGGGTACGGATTGACACGGTCACATGCGGAAGGAGCAAAAGCCCCGCACCGGGAATCAGCGTCGGTAAGCGTCTGTAAGCGTCGGTAAGCGTCCGTGGCCGTACATTTCCAGGCGGTCACCGCGTCACTTTTAGCGGCAACCGCGTCCATCCGTCGGCTGCCGCGAATCAACTTCTTGTTCAAAAATTCGTAGCCAAGCGCGGGTGTCCGCGGGGGCCCAATCATCTGTGAATCAGCGTAGATACACAGCGAGATGGTGTACATGCACCGTAGGTATCGTACATACACCGTAGGTATCGTGGGCGTGCGCGACGGAGCGCAGGTCGGAAAAGGCTCACCCTGCACCCTTCTCCAAGACGGAGCCCCTACACTGGCCCGCGCTGTCCCTACGCTGCTCTACACTGTTATACAATAGCCTACGCCACCCTACGCACGCGAAAAATTTAATGCCAATTTTCGGTGTTGCAGCCTCGGATAGGCACGCCACTCTACACGACTGTACGCTAGTGTACGATACTCACGATACTGTACGCTACTATACGCTGCGAAACCATCCGTGCGGTGCTTCAAGCCATAACATGGCGCGAGTACACCGTGGGACGGTCTGCGTAGTGGATCCGTAGCTACTGGCTGCGCTTAGTCACGCTTAGTCACGCTGCCTACGGTCTCTGTACGCCATGTACGGTTTCTGTACACCGTTTGACGACATATCACGCTTACTCACGGTATGTCACGCTGCCTCACGCTGTCTACGGTGTATGTACGCCATCTCGCTGTGTCTGTACACAATTTTGTTGTGTCCGCCACCCAAATGTGTCAATTTGCGAACCGCGTATGAAAAGGACGTGGATCCGTGTATTTTTCATTCTTCCTTGTTGACCTTCCCCAAGTTGCATCTGCTCCGTTGCTCTTCTGTTGCTCCATCATTGTCGTCAAATGCAGTTGAGGGCTTGGCAGCTGCAGTTGGCAGAGCATTGACGAATTACTACTGGGAAACTTGATCTCATGGCAAAAGAGAAGACGAATTTCCCGATTTCTTATTTGCTGAGGGCTTGGAGAGGAGAAGAAAAAGCAAGAAAAAGAAGTCGCAAAGAAGCAGATATAAAGACGAAATGCCTTCCTTTATATCTCGCTTAACTGGTATATAATGCACAACACAAAAAAAAAAATTAAAAAAAGCGTACGCAGTTCTATAGTCTATGGACATGTTTACATCATGTGGTCATATTCAGAAGCCGAAATAAAAATACTGATTTTCTGATGATTTTATAGCCTGATTGTCGCTTTAATTATTTTCAGGAGAATACTGTGGAGCATAATGTTTCCTGCCGCACAGTACACTTTTTAAATCTACATGGTGGCAAGATAATTAGAGCCCTTTTATTTACGCTGTGTTAAGCTATTTTTGTCCCTCATTTAAGCTTGAATTATATTTATATTCGTGTTTGTAATTCCCTGATTATTTTAAATACACATAAATCTAATATGAGCTCGGATCTCCTGGGATCATTGGCGGGCGGTTACGCAATGCTTGGCGACGTCACTAACAGTAACAGTGGCTAAGTTAGCATGTCGCACCATTTCAAGCCCACGGGCTTGGTAGTTATCATATGAATAATATAACATCAGTGATATGATGTTTTATTACGCGATTTAGAAAAACATAATATTAGTGTTGTAGTGATTTATTGCGCGATATAAAAAATTGCCAAAGACATCGTAAGGGAATATTGCGTTCGTGTTGTGATGTTTTATTGTCCGCTTTAAAAAGATTGTTATTTCGTGTTATTTCGTGTTTTGTTACACGATTTGAATAAACATGTTATTTTAATAAATAATTTATAAATTATTTTAGCCTAACTCTTCCTTTACCGACTTTCCCCTGATAAAACTATCCCTAGAAACCGACTTCTTTTTTAAGGAGGACCCCTGAGGTAGCCCCTGGACGCAATACAGGCAATGGATATGCGCATGCGCACATCACACAAATTAAAAATGCAAGAGAACATTGTACGGCACTGACCATTCTGGTTGGCGATTTTCAACCACGCATGTAAGGAAATGTCTCCCTTTGCAATTAATGCAAGTACATACACTTGTGGATTTCGCAGAAATGCGAATTTGGTAATGGAAGAGTTAATAGATTTAAAGGTGTTGTATAAATATATTTATATGCTGACACGGATCACTATCATGCATTATCGATAGCTAACCAACAGGGTTGATTGACAGGCATGTACAAACTCTGATTGGTCAGTGTGATTGAAATGTCTCGTACGATCTCGTGTCGAGAGTGATATTTTCCGAGATTTGACAAGCACACATTTAGGCCTATCCTAAAAATGATGACGTCATTATCTTTATAATAAACCATGTACAATTTTTTTATAGGCAATAATCATGTTAATCTATATGATTAAGTGGACATCTGAAGGGTCCACATGGCTACCATAGTTTTTTGTGGGTATCTGGACCCCCGGAATTAGATATAATTTGAAGATATATATTGTTATAATGATATCTTTCAAGTTAGATATCAAATAGTATAACATGCATTATAATAAATATAAATTGAGGATATATTTTATGTAGGAAAACGATATTCTACAATGTACATGTGTTACACAACGAGAAATAAAGAAGCAATAAAATGAATATATCTAATATAAATAAATTCAAATTGAAATAGAATATATTCTGCAAGCCAGTGTGAAACATGCATGCGGACAAGCGCACGGACCAGCATGTACAAACCCAATGGAAGAAATCATGTGCGCGCGCTTTTTATAATGTCGCATAGACACGTGCAGGTGCGTGGGTTGTCGCACTTTTTTGTACACACACCGTCTCTGGCCGTCGCCTCGTGTAGGCATTCCGTCTGGACGTGCGGTGAGCGTACACACACCGTCTCCTAGCGTCGCAATCGCATCAGACCGTCCCCAATCGTCGGTTCCCGTGAGTGAGCGTCCGTAAGTGTAGAGACACCGTAGGAAGCGTGCGTGAGTGTACACGTACCGTAGGTGGCGTGCGCACACCGCATGCGGTATGTGTACGACACCTACGGTACGTGTGCACACATCCACGCTCGTACACGATTCAGACGCTCACAGACGATTTCTACGGTGTGTGTACGCCATTTTTCGTCCGTCTGGGTGTGTAGGCACACCGCGCGGATTAGAACACGCGGTTGGAGACGTTCTGGCGCGGATTGCCGATTTCGGCTATTTCACTCAATCCGCGGGCAGCGTGTCAATCCGCGTCCCAGTGTGACTGTAGCTTAAACTGTTAAATGTTCAATCCACTCTACGTTTTGTATTTCTACCGCGACCCACGAATTTATGTGGGTGAAAATTACTCATATTTTTTTATTTTTAGATCAATATTTGCAAGTCATGATGTTTGAGCACACATTTAAGTTCCAAATGTCAGTGATTTTAATTGGTCAATAAAATGAATTAAAAACTGAATATAACAGCAGAGCTGTGTTCATCCAGTTCATGTTACCTTACCTTACCTCGGGCAAAATCATGGAAATATGTAATTATAAAATACATGATATCATACCATCCATTATGATTTTTGTTTAATGTTGTGTCAGGCAGCGTCGTGGACGGTGAATCAACACGAAAACATGAGGTCGATGTATCGTGAGCATGGTGATGGTGATTGTCCGTTCATTCATATTTAAGTCATTCACCAGATGGCAGTCAATGGCAGTCAATCATCGAATTCAATTGAGACATATAGATCTATGACGAAGTGTTAATCTGTAAAGTACTGAACACATCCATAGCCGTTTCAGCATTTTTGTCGTCCAAACAATAAAACATGAAGGAAAAAAATGCTATATGGGCAACTGTTTAAAATATTTAAAAGCAAATTGGTGGAAGGACATTTAATTTGCATACACTCAAACAGGCCGCCATACTATTTCGGTACCAAAGTTTTTATAGATGGCCTTTCAACAAATAAAGCTATAGAAGCACGTGCAATACGTCTTTTTGTTGTGTCGAGGTCATAATCAAGGTCAAATGTCTATTGCAAGATCCAATCTATGCGACAATGCAGTTTTTACAAATAAAATTAGATACAAGTGTACCATAATACATCATTGTAATTCAGTTTTAGTGTATGATATATTTCTGGTATTGGTCTAGTGATTCAGTGTCGTTTGCAATGTGATATGATCAACTACACTGCTAAATATATGATATTTAAAGTGACTCCGTGGGATGACAATTTTTTTGTTTTGGATAAAGCAGTGTATCCCGCACATTATGATTTTTTTTTTTAATTTCCGATTTTTAAAGACATATTTATCAATATGTATAAAAATCCAAGGAAAACCCAAACATACTATGTGTACATCTAAATAATGGTTGAATGTAAGCACAGCATTAGGCTATATGTTGATGCCGTCAGTCTAGCGTGGACAGTGCTGCACGGTACAGCACCACCCCCCATGTCCTCACTTTTAAGATACTAATTAAGGGCGGCGTATATACATGAAATATACTTGAAAATAAAGTTAAATGGCCCTAAAATTAAAAAAAACGCACTGTGTATATTCTATGCAATAATGTATATCGTTTGACTTGACAAAAGACATATTCCGTCTGCATAATATTATAAAATATGTTGTTGACCGTTTGCCAGCACATACCAGTAAATTACCCTATATTTGGTAAATGCTGAGTCGGCGTCGAAGACCTTGGATCAACTTAACATAGTTTACTTTATGGTCGATGTCGCCTGTGTTTTAGCAGCTCTTATGGCTATAACCAAAGGTCAAGCCTGAATTTAGCATTGTAATCTTCATCCCCTACAAGCCGCAAATTGCTGTCGCAATTCTTGACTTGTAGTGGATGAAAATGACTTGAATTGGGTGACATGTACTTGGGTGAAACCCCCAGGTGGTTAAGTCATTTTTCACAGTTGCAAAATGATGCGTTGATGCATCGTGAGGGTTTAAAGGGTTAACGCCACACAGCAAGCACACGACGTTGACCCAATACTGATTCGAGTGCTACATTGTTTACTGTTGACTTTAAACAAGTTCAATTAGTAAAGTGAACAGTGTATTTTCTCATTTAAATACAAATATATTTAAACATTCAGCATCGATGAGACATATTTTTTGGCTGCCATCTACGAAAGATACATAGCCCTGGATTGCTTTCAATCGTTGCAGCAAAAATACAAATCTGTTATTATATAACCCGATAACAGATACGCGAACATTTACCTCAGCCATCCAAGTCTCTGTAGCCATGTAGAGTGGACTATCACGTAAGTGGACTAAATAGACGAAATCACTGCAGGGTGACACTTGTGGAAGCGGAAGTAGAACACGTCAATGTCGATGTGACCCCGGTTAGCATACCCTTAAACTTAATAGAACACTTAATACATGTGTTTCCTAGTGTATGTAGACACAGTGCATGTGCATGAGTATTTTCACAATTTGTTTCAATTTCGGCACTTTAGTGTTAAACAAAAAACGCTAAATTATGAGTTTTTAAACTCCGTATTGTTCTCTAAGTTTGAATTATAAATGAATATCAATAACGGAGCTGGAACTATCAGATGACAATCATAATACAACGTTTTGACTGGAGTTCAATGCACATCTGTAACTGTATAAAATCTGTATAATATAATATTAAAGTTATTATATAATCGTGAGGTTAAAATATTGTTACCACAAATTTTCATCTTACATTTTTCGCATGTTACCTTTGGAATTTCAGAATAAATTACTTGTTGCAAAAATGAAATGAAATGAATAGGGTGTTAGGCCATCTTTGCGCACATGTAGGCTCAACTGGGCCAGGAGAATCTGCCCTCCAGGCACAGAATTCGAAACTCGGGCCCTGGCGGCCGATCACGCTACCCCCGGTCACGGAGGTTCCCCACAATATTGAATCTTTGCGAG
Organism: Flabesymbios commensalis; assembly: GCA_964017125.1. Taxonomy (NCBI): domain Eukaryota; kingdom Metazoa; phylum Annelida; class Polychaeta; order Terebellida; family Flabelligeridae; genus Flabesymbios; species Flabesymbios commensalis. The sequence goes on along the minus strand of OZ024902.1, from coordinate 124,051,733 downwards.
ATTACTGGTTGCAGTGCTGGCTCAATGTTGACCGACCGTCTACGCCAGTGGCTCAACATCGCGCCAGCATTGGCTCAATGGCTCTTGTTATATGGCTCACAGCTACAGAGGCGTACAGATACAGGGCTGGAATCAATATGTCACATTATATACACGCACTACTTGTTAACCTAGCATTAAGGACGTTCTATATAGCTTGACCTTACCAGTTGACTGAACACATGGATGTCCGCACATGCAAATTACAGTGCGTAGCTGGCTGTAGATTTGACACTTGAGTTCAAGGGAACGATGTGTAAGCCTTCGATTTCAAAATGCTTTGAAAACCCATCCACAATCTCGGATTTAACTAAACGCCTCTCTCAGATTTAAATGCCTACATCTAAGAGTTTTGGAATGAAAAACATAATATTATTCATGACACTGTTTAAACAATACATACATGACATTTTTAATTTATTTTCAACCGCTTAAAATTACATTTATTCACTGCTCGCGGCTTGTATAGTGGATAAAGATTCAATGGTAAATACAGATTTTAAGGGGTTAAATATTACATTATCAACATTCATAAGTCGCATCTAATATGAAAATAAATCATTTTGGTTGGGGTGAAACTGCTCCCACCGTTTCAGATGTGACCCTCTCATTCTTTTTATTTAATTATCATCCATTGTAAGTTGTTAACATCCCAGCCGATACGTTTGTTTGATGTTGGTCCACCATTTGCGACGCGGACCCAACTAACGATTCTTCACTGCATCACTAATGCTGAGAACGATATTTGATATGTTTTTGTAGCTGGGCGTTAGGTCAGGTACGTTATTGACAGATTCTGGTCTCTGAATTTGGGACACAAAGTGACGTCATTTCATTCATACAACTGATATATAGGTGAATTCCATTCATAAATCTGACCATTGGCCTTAGTTTCATGGACCCTATCAATAGATACGGCTACTTATAGAGCGTCTTATATCAGTTTGATACAAAACAAGACTGTTCAATGTTGACGGTCCCTAAACTACTGGTAGTAGGTTTAGTGCTCGAGTCTGTCCAACCAGAAATGCCATTGGCTGATGAGCAATGGCCCTTGTCCAGCATAATCGATCAGCTATGTTCTGATTGGGCACAACTTATGCAAATTACAGGGCCCGGTAACAAGCATTATTTTGGGGAAAAGGGTTTGTATCCAGCTCACTGATTTATCAATGACATCATTTAAAATGTGACACAATAGCTGACATCCATCTCCAATTATGGTAAGCCCTATTGGTCATAAGAATTCCCCTCCTGAGACATACTGCATGCTGATTGACCAGCAATGACATCACTTATAAAACCTGACCTCAATAGCCGACCTAATCTCGGAGGTCAGAATTATCTGTACACAACACTTCACGCCCAAGCCCCCACTGCAGATGAACTGTACACTGCTCACCCTAGACACTGCTCCTTCGCATGTTAAAATGTCCAGATGGTTGACGTCATATGTCCCCCGCTCTCAATTTCAAGTATTGTAGTACGCTTATGATTGGCCGGCTGTCTTGCTAAAAGTACCCTGATCGGCTGGCGAGAATATTATGGTGGCGGAGGGGTGGGTGTAGAGAGACACCTGTGTTGAGCCCAGCAAACGCGAGCATTTGACCCAATGCTGTTTCAATATCGGCCCACCGCCAAAGGCGCTGGACCAACATTGAAACAACATTGGGTCGAGTCTTCGTGTTTGCTGAGAGAGCTGTCCACATTTTGATACACACGTGCCGTCTGTGTCTGGTCGGAACAGGCAGCACAGTGCTCTGTGTAATGAGCTGAGGGAGGGGTGATCTTCAGTAACTTACCATTATTATCGTTATCCGCAAGGTTTCAGGTCAACCCAGCAACCACGATGCGTTGACCCTATGCTGATACAATATTGGTCCGATGTCGCAGACACTGGGCCAACATTAAATTGCATTGGGTCTGCTGAGCACCTGCAATCAATGTTGTGTTGTTACATCTGGCACACATTAGCCTATAATCTACTCAGCAAACACAAGAGTCAATGTTGGTTTAACGCTGGTCCAGCGTCGTAGACTGGGGGATATCCCAGCAAACAAGACACATTGTCCCACTGTTGTTTAATGTTGGGCCACCGTCTACGATGCTGACCCAACATTAAAACAACATTGGTTCAACGCCTCGTGTTTGCTGGGTAAGCACTACACACCACAGCTGATCAGCATGATATTTGAGTCTTGATAGAAGTATAACAAGTGGGCCTAACCATGTTAGTGATTGTCACCGCATAGACATATCCACACCTTGTTGCCCAATTTTCCTGTAGTAGGCCAACATAATACAGTGTAAATAAGTTGTAAACCCCAATACAACACAACGTAACTAAAAAAAATTTGTAACTGAAGGTTGTGGACAGACCTTTGGTTGTCACTGTTGGTGTGGGCTCTTCCAGGGCTACACCGTGCCTCACCCCTATGGGGGATGGTGTAGACTAGTTAGCAAACGCCACCCTCAACAACGTACCGGAACATAGTGGAGGGCGAGATCGTTCTAACTAGTGTAGACCTACTAACGTTACTAATACACAAAGTCTCAACGTTTGTCTACATGGTACTGGCAGACTAGCTGGAAGGGGGAAAGATTCCGGTTGACACGTACTAAGCCATCTAAGGGAAAAAAAGTTTGTTAAAAATGTGGTCAGAAAAAAAAAGTTTGTTGTCGAAATTGATGAAAATTATTTTTACCAGAAAAACCACCAAATGGTAACGTACATAATAGGGAAGGCATACGACAAAAATATATATTTCAGTTCTTCAACGAAAATTAAAAAAAAATGTCGGACGTTCATCACAAAAAAATATATTGTTTTCTTGCGGAGGTAAAAAAAAAGTTTGACACCAACAACAACTCTAGGCCCCCCCCCCCCCATATATCTAATGGTGCGTCCCTGACTCCTGAAAGGCTGAATGATGTCACTGTTTTTTCTGTCAGAGCAGTGGAAGTTGCAACTAAGACTTGAAATTCAAGTACAATGCAGACTGCTTAATATCTTTTAATAACATTGTCATATAGCCTAATTATGTTTATTGTTAATATATTGTATGTATGAATGGTATAATTAATCTCACAGTCAAGTATAGGGGAGACTGGGGCACCTTGGGACTTCGAGCACATTGAGAAAGGCCTGTTTGATAGAAATTATATTGCGATTTGTTCGCCAGCCGGTCAATGGTACCAAAACTAACCAATTTCCCTTTTCCACCCTGTTTAAGCTTCAAGGTCCATTATTTACATGAAAATTACTTTTTAGGGTGATCCAAATCTGTGTCTATAGATCACGTAATACTTGATTTCCCTTTGATTTTGGTGGTATCGTACACCTGTGCTATCACTTTATCACTTATGCATGATGGTTTGCTTCAAATACACTCCACACACAAACTATGAATAATATCAGATATGAGGTCAGTCAGGGTGTCTCAATGTGCCCCAAAACGGTCACAAGGTGCCCCGAGTCTATCTCAGTGAAGGTACACCAAAAGTGTTTCAAGGTGCCCCCACCTTTTTCAGGCACATATTGTTCCTGGAACATCTAGCATTAGCCAGCTGCAGGCTTTAGCTACAGGTATATGTACTATTCAAATCTTGATTTTAGCTAGATTCACATTGTCTTCAGGTACCTAATATGGTGTCTCAAGTTACCCCAGGTGGTGTCTCAAGGTGTATCCATAAGTCTAATTAAATATCTGTTTGGGGGGTTTGAATTTATCCGTCTGAAAGTGCCCCAGTATCCCCTACCCATAGGCATATATCTGCAAAAATTGATGTTCAAGACATGCCACCCCTTGCCATGATACTTGATAACTGTGGGGTATTATAATTTTCCTCCCACTGTAGTCTAGCCATTCATTTCAAAATTACATGCATAGTGGACAAATCTAATTTTGATGTGATGTAGGCCTACATGTAGCATCTGGCAGGCAATGGCGTTAGGCCTGAAGCACATACTGTGTAACCACTGGTAACAGTCGACCCGTGCTGGTTTGGACAACATCAGATGAAATAGGCCTAAAACGGTCCGACATGACTAACGTTAGCTTAAAATTGGGACATTTCCAGCATCAGTCAAGGTCGAGCTGTGACAAGAGGATGAGCATCCTTTAAAGGCTAATAATAATTAAAGGCCCATACCCCATCTGCACCAGTCCAGTCCTAATACACGCAGAGCATGGCTCAAGCCTGGACAACTAGTGTGTACGGGAACTGTATATTAGAGAGGGGTTATCTTAACATGAATATTCATTAGTGCCTGTGAATGACGTCAGCGGTGACCACTCACAATGCGCGGCACAGATTTCCGAGACAGTCACACCCGGGGTCAGACAATTTGTTTACGTTGCTTACCAATGTGATTGGTTCGAAGATATTTGTATCAGGGCAGATGACAGTATAACGTGGGCCATGGGATTGCGTGCCGCAAATCACATGGCAGAGTGAAGATGCCCATACCCAGGCTAAAGTCATAAAAAATCGGTGATTTTATTTTGGCTTCTTAATATGACCATATGATGTAAGCATGTCCATAGACTAGAACTGCACTTTTTTATTTATTTTTCGTGCCACGCATTGACCAGCTAGACTAGATATAGAGACGAAATTCCTGATTTCTTATTTTGGACAACCATGTCAAAAATAAGAAACACTAGTGAAGCCTTCAGCAGACCTCTGGGGGTTTGTCTGGTGGGCCTCTACCAACCCACTGACTACAGCGCCGCCAGTGGATCAACAGTGGACAGCCAGACAATATCTGGTGGCCCACCGCTGACCTGCCAGCTGATGTATATGGCAGTCGATGAGATGGTGCTAAGCTGCTAGCAGCCCGCTGGGGGTGCACTGTCAGAGATGGCTGTAGTCAGTGAATTGCTAGTCAATGCCTTTGTCCAAACACATGAGGCCTTTGGGCCGAGTTAATTATTGATGTTGATGGATAGAGCCTACGGCCGAGGGGTCCTGCCATCAATTGATGGCTATTTGTCTGTCAAGACAAGACCTGGCAGTGTCACCATGGAAGGTTGCTACTGAGACTAGAAAGTTCAATGCAGACTGCTAAATATATTTTAGTAGCGTTTTCATATAATTCTGTTAGTGATATGTATGAATGATATAATCTCATAGTAAAGTATCCCATATCTGCACTTGTCATGCTAACTTGATAACTGTGGGGTATGATTTTATGCTCCTTGTAGTCTAGCCATTCATTTAAAAATTATATGCATAGTGGACAAATCTAATATTTTGATGTGATGTGGGCCTACCTAGCCTCTACCTAGGCAATGAAGTGTAACAGTCGACCCGTGCTGGTTTGGACAACATCAGGGTGCTAGAGCACCCCCCCCCCTCAATTTCCATAGTGGTAATTTTCCAACCAATAATTTTATATACAATTAATCCACCAGTGTCCGACATGTTGGCTCCAGCCTCCTCCACACCTAAATATATACCCCTTCCCATTTAAAGAGCTGGTGTCTGGGATTTATCATTGGCGCCATTAACAGATTAAAGACTCAGATTAGACAATGAACTGGGCAAAACAGGGTGTTCTATTCAAATTACCTCTGTGCAAGACTGTTCAGCTCCAATGTACTTATTTTTATCGCACTGCTCGCTTTTGGAACACTTTACCTTTTGTTATCCGAGATGCTAGTAGCTTGATGTTATTTGATGTGAATAATCGATGTACCTGGAGCCTGGCTTGTGCTTGGGTAAATTGTCGAATATAGCAGAATATTTTGTGTCTCAAACTACCTGTGCAATTTGAATCGGCTGTGAGATGGCTATTTGAGCTGTCACCAGCCACGCATGACTAAGGACGATGTCGATACTCATGTGTTGGTAGCTGACAACCCCCCCCCCCCGCCCAACTCATACTAGTATATTGAATATATCTATACATCTAGCACAAATGGCACCTTAAGTGATCGATCTATGAACGATAATCTGCGAATGTTGCATTGTGTTGTCTGCCTGGCTCGAATTCAGGCCGGAGACAGTCTCTGATACTGTTCGGAGCAGACCGACATCACTCTACATGATCACGCTTGTCATGATCTGACTTAGAGTATTACCACATGGCATGGATGGCTGTTCCCCTCAAAATTATTATTTGTTTTTTTTCTGTTTTAATTTTAGGTTTAGTGATTTTTCAGTCGCCTTTGTTTCCAGAAGAGATGGATCCTTAGGTTGAATTTCAAAGATCTCTAATCAACTGATTTACTCCTTGAGTTTGGGATTGTTTTTCCCCCAGTCTAATATTGCATATGTGGTACTACTCAGCATATTTCGGCTGCGCGACGGCTATATGAGCTGACGTCAGTAGATGCATTCTAGGTTTATAGTATTACTTTTATTTAGGGATGTATGTAGGCCCATGTTAAAATTAAGAGTGTCATTAGTTTTTACTATTTTTCCTTTACACATACCCTAGTTGTCTGTCCTTTTATATAATAAACAACTAAAGGATTTAGAGGTTTTAATTAGGTTTCTACGCTTTCCAGAGTGTCCTTTTTTGCTACACTGTGTAGAGCACAGTGTAGCTATTTTATCTCTGGTTTTGGTGCGGGAAACAGATGACAGACAATTGTCGGTTATTTTATTTTTTATGTGTACATATTGTAAAATTTATAATCTATACTATGTATGTACATTTTTATATAGCATGTACACAAAAGCATTGCTATTTTAAACACTGGATATGATGCTGCCTTACATGATAAGTATGGCAGCACCTATAGCCAGTGAACAGTTGGTTTTATATTATACTGTCATATTATTTTATTTTATAATTTTAATTCACTAATATGGTTGACAGGCATTGTAGAGATTGTCTCGACCTGTTTTGCATGTTTTTAACTGGAAGTCAAATAAATGATAGCCACATAGCCCCTATGTGGCGACAGAAGCAAATATTTACAATGCAAATCTTTCAAATTTGACCATTCAGAGCACCTAAAAGTAGGAATTTGTTTCTCCTGTCCACCCTTAATTAGTGTGAGATGGACATATTTTTCAAACATTCATTTTTTTTTTAAAGAAACAGAGTAAAATATATCAACTTTGTGTTAGTCTTGGCCAATAATTAAAACGTTGAGCGAAACTTGAAACAACGTTATGGAAAATAAATATGCTAAGATTCATGTTAATTATCATAGAATACCTTGAAACAACGTTGTTCCAAAGTAGATATGCTAAGATTGATAGTAATTATCATAGACTATCCCACCCTATGATAATTATAACACACCACAAGCACAATCAACAGTAGGCTATGGGGATCGCTTGAAACGGACAAGATTATTCCTCAATTACCATGATTCTTTCACCTGGGTGATGGCGAATTTATTTCTCAAGAGATATCATCTCTGAGACTTGAGAACAAATGGATAAAAAACAGGGTCGCTTTTTCAATTTCCAAAATTTAATTGTTATATAGACTGGGACCAAAATGTCAAAAAAGGCTTAGAAAACATTTTAGGGGGGACGGAATGTTAGGGGCTGTCATCCGGCTTAGACATTAAATATAGGTATTCCTGAATACGTTTTTAGTGGATGACATTAAATGTGACCCTTTTTTATGGAATTACACGAAAAACAAAATGGTCGCCATTTTTCAAGAACAGATGAACTGTTAATTATAATAAAACCTCGAAAATGAACTGGTTAGCTACATGCCCACTTCATTATGAAGTAGAAATATGCCACTTAGCTTGAACGATGCTTGGACCAACTGCAATATTTTAATCAGCAGACGTTTTCATTTAGGCTGTTATTTTGCCATATTTCAAGGTCAAAAGGTCTTTTTCAAGGTCAAACATGATTTTTCAGAAAATAATGCTAGGAACACGTGTGATACCTCCTTTCAATGTGATTTTGAATGAAACATCCATTCATAGAATTATTTTGAGAATTGGAGGTCATCTTCAATGTCAAAAGGTCAACCTCAAGGTCAATCTCAAGGTTAAAAGTACGATTATGAAATAAAAATATTTTTAATATTGTGTTTTTAACTGGATAATTATTTCCTGTTAGCATTTTGGTAATAGCTACATGTATGCATTAGAGAGGACTTCGAATAATTAAAAAAGAGGTATTATACTTGTTCCAATTTTTTACTTGTTGCCTTATTTGTTGAAAAATCAAATTTGACCTTTGACCTCTTTCACCTTGAATTGTGGTAAAACAAAAGAAGAGACGAAAAACCTCCGTGGTTTAAACTATTCCACTTGGTCTAAATGTATCATCATTCCTGCCAAGTGGCATAATGCTACTATAAAATGAAGCGTGTGTGTGTGTGTGTGTGTGAGGGGGGGGGGGGTATTTTGCACAGTTAATCTGTCCAGAGGGAACCATTGCTTTCAAGAACAGGGCAGATACGCTATGTACACTGTACCGGTATTTTTTTAACAAATACTGTAACTAGATCACACAAATCAGGTCCAAAACAATAAATATATCAACAGAATGACGACTCTAATACTGTAAATATACATTAGATATAATAGATTTAGCCTTTATACCTCATTTTATGTGGTTTTGACTGAGAAATTCATTTGTCATATTATTTTTATAACCTTCAAGGTCAATGTCAAGGTCAAGTACGCGAAAATATCATTTTTAACAAATAAAGCTGGGAACATGTTTATGTATCTTTTTCATAGGATTTTGACTGGAAAATCCATTTATGGTATTATTTTGGTAATTTTGGAGTTATTTTAAGGTCGAAAGGTCAATTCCAAGTTCAAAAATATAAAATATGATTTCTAAGAAAGACAAATAGAAAGTAGTGTCTTTTTCGTGTGATTTTGACTGAATGATCCATTTCCGGTAGGCTACTATTTTGCTGATTAAAGACCATCTTCAACGTTAAAATATAATGTTTACCAAATAAAGGTAGGAACGTGTGCTATGACTCTTTTTCGTGGGATTTTGACTGAAAAATACATTTCTTCTAATATTTTGGTAATTTGAGTTCATTTTGAAGGTCAAAAGATCAATTTCGATGTCAAATAGAACGACAGGAAATCTTTAACGGTGGATGAGGAGGTGTTAAGGGCAGCGAGAAGGCGTTAAAGGACAATGAGGAGGCATTAAAAGGCAATGAGGAGACATAATAAAGGGCAATGACGAGGCATTGAAAGGCGATGAAGAGGTGTTGAAGTGCCACATGTCTAATAGAATGATCACTAAAACAAACTGAAATATTCAGCTGATGTTATTTCAGACAATTCAAGGCCCGATCCCAGGAGTGTTTGAAGGGGGTGGGGGGTTAGACGAGGCATTGAACGGCGATGAAGATGTGTTGAAGTGCCACAGGTTAGGGGGGTCTGGGGGCATTTTCCCAGAATTTGTTGGAATTTGCAAATTGGTGCAATATGGTGGATTCTGGGGTAAATTTACAGCTCTGTATTCAAAGGGGGGGGGGGTCACCACAATGACACCATTGTCAGTATGGACAAGGGTAAAGTTACAGCTCTGACACTGCTTGACTTGCCGGCTGCTTTTGACACCATTGACCATGCTATATTAACAAATAGACTCACATATTGGTATGTATTATCTGAACAGCCTCAAATTTGGTTTTCTTCTTATTTGAAAAATGGGCAACAATCCAAGAAGTCACACTCTCATATGGGGTTCCACGGGGCTCCGTACCGGGACCAATGCTTTTTACCTTATACACTACAAAACTCAGGGCGTCATTCTGTTCCTATACTAAAACAATCACACTGACTTCATGTCATATTTCTCATTCATTTTAAAATATGCACTATAACTTTACAAACCCTGAAAGAAAAACAACTTGAATATCTCACTTACTTGTTTGGCCAAAATGATCAAATTATCCACACTCCATAAATTCAAATAGATTTCTTGTTCCCCTTAAAACTAAGATCGGGTTAAGAGCTCTCTCTTTGTTGCAATTGAAGGCCTAATTCTGACGCTCTTTAACACATCTTTGCAGCGAGCGCCTCTCCATTGCCGTTTGGCACCTCCCTATCGCCATTCAAGTCCTATGTGGCACCTTTTACCAGCTCTTATTGCCCTTCACTGCTTCTGCATCGACCTTTATTATTTCTTCTTTGCCTTTTACCGCCTTCTCGTCACTCTTTAATTCCCCACCTTCGCCATTTAGCGCCCATGCATAGCCCTTAACACCTTCTCCTCACCTTTAAATGCCTATCCATCACCATTTTATATTCCCCATCGTCTTTAACGGTTTGCCATCGTCATTTGACGCTTGCTGGTCACCCTTTAATGCCTCCTCATCACCCTTTACCGCCTTGCCATCGTACTTTAACGCTTCCCCATCACCCTCTGACGTCTCTCTGTGGCTCTTTAGCGACAGTCTATGGCCTTTTGCCCATAAGCGCCTATGCATCACCCTTTAACGCCTACCCCTCATCCGTTAACATACATCAATTGTTATTTATCCCTTCTTCGTTGCCCTCTAACGCTGTTCCATAGCCCTTTGGTGCCTCTCCGCCACCTTTTAACGCATCTGGTCACACTTTAATGTCTGTTTTCCACCCCTTAACGCCTTCACGTTGCCCTTCAACGTCTTTTAACACTTCATCCTTGACCTTCAACACCTCGTCATTGCCGTTTAACCCCTTTCAGTCGCCATTTAGCGACTCTGGTTCGCCTTTTAGCGCCTGCTCCCATAAACCCTTTCCCCTTTAACACCTCCCTGTCACATTTTAACGCCTCTCCGTCGACCTGTAACGCTTATCCGTCACTTTGAGCTGTTTAATCGATGACCTTTGCCTACCCATCATCATCCAGCTACTCCCCATCTCCCTATTACGCTTTTCCATAGTCATCTAACGCTTCATGGTCATTTAATGCCTCCTCGTCCTTTAACGCATTTCTGTCGCTCTTTGACCTTTTTTCGCCACCATTTATCACTTCTCTTTTGTCTTTAACACCTTCTCATAACACCTATCCACCTCCCCATACCCGTTAACATACTTCTAATGTCATTTAGCACTTCCTTGTTACCCTCTAACGCTGTTTCATATCCCTTTCATGCCACCCCGCCACCTTTTAGTGCATCCCGTCGCCTCTATTCGCCTCTCAACGCCTCCTCATGCCTTTTAACCCCATTCAGTCGCTTTTTAGTGCCTCTGGTTCGCATTTTACCGCCTCCCCACTGTCTTTCAACGTCACTCTTTCGCCTTTTAATACCTCTTCATTGACTTGTTATGCTTTTTCGTCTTAACACCTCTCCATCTCCCTATACCCCTTTATTTCACTTTGATGATGTTTAATCATTAAAACCCGATTAGAATTCGATTATCCGGTCAAAATCACACACACACAAGGTATTGGACGTTTAAAATCATATTTAACCCTGACTTTTACCTTTTGACCTATTGACCTACAAAGCAAAACCAGAAATATACTTTTTAGGCAAAATAACACGATCACAAATTCCTAGCTTTATTTGTTAAAAATCATAGCTTTGCTTTCCTGACCTTGAAATTAATTCAAAAATCATTCAAAATTACATCAAAAAGAGGTACCATACTTATTTTGCTTTTTTAACATTTTTAACCTTGGAATTGACGTTTTGATGACCTTGAATGCATGACCTTGAAGATGACCTTGAAACACTAAAATGAAACTATAATTGTATTATCCGGTCAAAATCCCACGAAAAAAAGGTATTACAAACGTTCCTATCTTCATTTGCTAAAAATAAGGTTTTATTTTACTTGACCTTGAAATTGAGCTTTTCACCTTGAAGATGACCTTGAATAATCAAAATTATTTAAGATGAGGATGGTCCAGTCAAAATTACATGAAAAGGAGGTATTACATAAATTCATAGCTTTATTTGTTAAAAAATGATATTTTCCTTACTTAACCTTGAAATTGACTTTTTGACCTTGAAGATGACCTTCAATCATGAAAATAGTACAAGAAATGGATTTCACAGTAAAAATCACATGAAAATGAGGTACTACACATGTTCTTAGCTTTATTTGATAAAAATGGTATTTTTGCTTACTTGACCTTGAAATTGACCTTTTGACCTTGAAAACGCACACCATGGGACAATTTTTCGCAAAGGGAACATACAAATTCGTTTACGAGGCACGATAAGGATTACTAAAATATGAGTTAAAAAAATATATCTTTCGTGTGGTCAGGAACCCTCATTCTTGCCCTAGCTTTACTTGTTGAACAAAAATCATTTTCAACCTTGAAATTGACCTTTTGACCTTGAATTATTGAAAATTAGAGCAGGAATCGAAAAAATCTAATGCTTAATATGGTCCACTTGGTAGAGATATCTTTCCTACCAAGTTGCATAATTTTACTAAAAAATGTGGGTAACTTGTCCATTATATAGAGTTTTTTTCTATAAATAGCAACTTAAAAAAGTGGCGGCCATTTTGTTTTTCGTATAATTCCATAAAAAAGGATCAATTTAATGTCATCCACCAAAAATGTATTCAGGAATACCCATAGTTAATGTTTAAAATGGATGACAGCCCCTAACATTCCGTCCCCCCTACTGATAAAAATCACAATTTTGGTCCCAGTCTATTAGGTCCTATTTGAATTTTTTGTATTTTCTCAGTGCAATATATAGACCTCCAGTATAGCCACTGACACGAAATAATTCAGGTACAGCTGGGACTCAGCAGTTTTTTACCAGAGACGAAATCAAGAATAAGAATTGAAAATTGGCAGTAAAGTTGTTTCAAAAATGTGGAACTACAACCAATACTAACACAAATATCTGATATAGGCCTAACTGATGATGAGCTGGAATATAACATTTGCATTAAAAAATATTCTGCCATAGGGGAGGGTGGCAAATCAATAAGGGTGAAAAAAAATATCTCAGGAATTTTAAGTGATCATTAGTAAACGTTGTAAGCATTTTAATGGTCCACATTTTTTTTCAATGACATGTTATCACTTTTAATAGATGATTCTTGCATAATTAGGCCGTACAGATTTGCATACTCGGCATGAATTCCACAAACAAGGTAGCATAATTATTATCAAAATGAGGGTGACCCAACGTTTGATTAATATTATTGTCGATCCACTGTCTGCTACGCTGGCCAAACATTAACGCAACATTGGATCGACAACTGTTTATTTTTATCTAGCTCATTTAATATGCCTAGTAGTTCGCACTCGCTATTGAATGAGCTAATGATCATGTTTACGTTTTTTTTCCATTGTGTGGTTGTGTTAGCTTAAATAGTTGGACTAGAGTAGGCTAGGTTAATCTGTCATTAAGTTAAAACTGACATTTCAACCAGTATCTCATATCTTCGTTTTACAGCAAAGATACCACGAAATCACACTATTTGATGTTTATTTTTTCAAAATTTTGCGGAGGCATGCCCCCTATAGGTCCCTGCTGTTGAATGGTTTCTTTGAAATCTGAGCACCCCCCTTAATTTATTTCTGGATACGCCACTGCAATAGGCCTACACCTCTAGAATTTGAGTTTTAATTCAGCTCTATGATAAATAGTCAAATTTAGGTTGTTGCCGGTCCGACACTACAAACTTAAAATTGCGACATTTCCAACCTCAGTCAAGGTGGAGCTGTGACAAGAGGATGAGCATCATTTAATTATCCATTGATATCAGTCTTGATATAGATAAATAAACACACAACATTCCTCGTTCATTTACTGTTGTTGCCGTTGCATGGCGTGATTTACGATCAGCAGTAAAACATCACAATTTTATCAAAATCACAGATTTGTTACGCATATATAGGGCATGCCGTTATGAGCGAGTATGCCATTCTGAATGACACACTTATAAGTGAACAATTTGTAGTATTTCCCTTTGTCCCAGCTACATGAGGTCTTTGGCCCTAGTTTATAACTGGAATGCAAATGCAATCACAAAACTTCGTGTATCATATTTCATTTTCATCCATATACATATTTGCTTACTATTTCACGTCTGTATGCTGGTATGGTGCATGTAGTTTATTGTATGTTTGCCATGCTTTCACATGGGATTCGAAATTCTAGCCCTGGCGGTCTGAAACATTCTGTGTCTTTGAAATTTGAAGGCCAGAGTGGGGCTCGAACCCGCGATCTCGGACTTTCAAAGCAGGATTAACCACTGCATCAGGCCCCGCATTACATCATTCACTAAACTGAGGTAGTCCGTGTAATCCGGACCCAACAAACACCAGACAGTAATCAAATGCTGGGGTGAAGTTGGGCCAACTTCACCCCAGCATTTGGTGTGTTTTCGGAGCTTGTTGACCCCAATAAACACCAGATATCGAACCAATGCTGGGCTGGTGTACATGGCCACATCAAAAAATGGCCACATCTGAACAGAAATGTCTTCTTCCCTATGGTGCCTGCTAAATAGCAGTGGCTGTCTGCAAAAATTGTGAAAAATAGTGTTAAATAAATGTGGGGTGGTAATTACTTGATGAATATACTAGTTCAGTCATTTTATGGCAAAAGGCGCCCAGGCCAACCACAATTTACAAAAAAAAACTACGTGTATTTTATTTCATTCTCATACATATACACATTTGCGCTCAGCAAGCACGATACGTTGTCCCAATGCTGTTTTAAAGTCGGCTCACCGTCTGCGACGCTGGCCCAACATTAATCCAGCATTGGATCAACGTATGGTGTTCGCTGGGAATTACTATCTCGGTATATGGTGCGTGTGGTGTATTGTGTGTTTACAAGAAGCAGTGTTTATCTACCACAGAAAAATGAAATGAAATGAATCGGGCTTTAGGCCACCTTTGTGCACATATAGGCTAAACTGGGCCAGGAGAACCTCCTGAGGATGGTGAGATGATTGAGATGACACTGTCCTCCAGACACAGGATTCGAAACTCGAGCCCTGGCGGTCTGAGGCCGAGCACGCTACCTCTCGGTCACGGAGGCTCCCCACAATACTGACTTTCACACGTGGATGGGGAAGAAACATGTTTGTTTCTTTCAAACCGCCGAGACCGGGAACCGAACCCCGAACTCTGGCGTGAAAGGCAGCGGTGCTAACCACTACCCTAGGGCCCCCGCCCATCTACCACAGAAGCTGTACCAAATGAAATGAAATAAATGGGGTTTGATGCCACCTTTGTGCACTCAAAGGCTAAACGTGGCCAGGAGAGCCTCTAGCGCTATATCTGCCTACGCTGCGCTCGCATAGGCCGTTGTAATACACGGCTAGAGAGCCTCCTGAGGATGGTGAGATGAATGAGATGACACTGCCCTCCAGACACAGGATTCGAAATGAGCACGTTGCCACTCCGTCATGGAGGCTCTCCAGAATATTGAATCTTTACGAGTGAAACTTGAAGGGCAGAGTAGGGCTCGAATCCGCGATCTTCTACTTTCAAAGCCGACAGCTTTAACCACTGCCCCAGGGCACCCACCCTACGTCGTTCACTGAACTGAGGTGGTCCGTGTGGTCTGGATCCAGCAAACACCAGACAGCGACCCAATGTCGGGCCGATGTTGGGCCATCGTCTTACACGATGGCCAAACATCGGCCCAACATTGGTTCGATGTATTTTTGGGGCGTGTTGACCCCAACAAAAAAACAGACAGTGAACCAATGCTGCGGTGATTGTAGGCAAGAATCAGGGACGGTGAGCACGGGGAGCCAGCACCAACCCGACATTGGTTAATATTTTCCTTTTTTCGATTATCGGGGGCCACGAATCAATCTCCAGGGGGGGGGGGGGGGAGGGGGAGGGAGAGTGGAGTTTTTGTCGCGGACAAATTATTTATTTCAATCCGGCTTGGCGGAGCACTGAAACTTTTCTTTTGTATTACATGTTAATTTATATAAAACAGTTCTTGCAGTAAATTATTTATTCTCGGCAGAGTCCCCTCGACTTTTTTTCAAAAATACTTAACCCACCCTCCCTCCTGCAGATTTAATAGTGCCCCCCCCCCCCCCTCCCTAAGCGCAGTAGAAATATGTGTTTTCTAATTTCCATGCTAAGAGTAATCGCTTCCCAGCGGTTCGCAAAAATTATGATATACAAAATCTAAACAACATATTACAGCGCAATCCGTCTTGTTTGGGGACAAAATACACCTACATGTACCCTCCTCGGTGTACAAAAAGGGAACGGACGAACTTTTTTTTATATGTACGCGGGTATGTACGAGGCATGCTGACGATTTGTTTGTCTATTTTTGGCCTGGTCTGCACAATCAGAGGGTTTAAATAGTTAAATACGAGATCGTGGATGGGTTTTTAAAGTATTTTGTTATCTTGGACTCAAAGTGTCAAATCTACAGATATATATACACTGTAATTAGCATGTACAGATACACGGAAATTCAGTGTTCAGTCATATTGTAATGTAATAAGACAAAACCTGAACAAAGTCGCAAAAACCGAACGGACGAACTTTTTTCTTTATACGTACGTGACATGCTGATTTGCATACCTATTATTGGCCTGATCTGCACAAAATGCGACCGTTGATATATCACCCTCTTACATTGAAAGGGTTTCTGTACTTTGTAAACTGCGGAATGCACCCTTTGAATCCCATGGCGAAGTTATATTGCCATCCAAAAATCTGTCGTTTTTTTCATAATGACGGAAGCTGTGGCTGAAGCTATCAACTAAATCTGCATCCTGGAGCTGGCGCGTCAGCATGGCAACGACCACAGCAGTGTAGGGTATAATGTAGACTGGTGGGGGAGGGGGGGGGGCGGCAGCTGGGGGGGGAGGGGTAGCTTCATGTACCATTTGTACTGCAACCTGTCGCCATATCCGCATGTGGTTCATACAGTGTACATACATAATGATAAACAAAGTCGGAATTATTTATTACGATTCGGGGATGACGATAACACAACGAGTGAAAGCTTCATAACATCAGCATTATGGGTTGTAATGCCAGAGAGGAATTGCTGGCATTGTCATTTGTGATTCAGTGAACCAAAGGAGCAAAGTAAAAAGTAAGTCTCAATCAATATGATCAATGACCTCTGATAGCTTGACCAGAGCAATATTTCATTTGTCCTATTTAATAGTACAGCTATGCCACTGGATAACGACTCCCCGCAGACGTGAGTCGGGGTGTGCAGGAGCACGCAGCGCGTGGTCCGGTGCGTAGTTAACGTCGATACACTGATTTCAACCTTAACTCGACGAGACTGCCATTAACGTGATCGTCTAGTCACATTGAGAATGGAGAAACAATGATATTGCCCCGAAAAAAACACACAGGACCAGCGGGGTTCGAACCCGGGACGCATGCATGACTGGCGAGGCAAGCAGGTGCTCTACCTACGGGGATCGACTTTAGAAATATTTCAGCTATCCCCTCATATAACACGTGTGTGCGTCACTTTAAGGTACAAACTTATCGCAATATAAACAATACACAATATTTTTACCACAACCATTTTGAATTGGTGTATTTTCAACCTAACCCCTGATATAGCTCTTATTGATTAACTAGTTCTCGTGGGGAAGATATACAAACACACACTAGTACGTATCACCTTGTATCACCATGATCACAGATAAAAAATCTCGCAGTCCATTAAACTGTGGTCAATGATAAAACCACAAACCAACAATACGTAGGTCAGTGATCAAAGCATCAAACTATTTTCCCTTTATTCGTGTCATTGAACTTGTATTGAAAGCGGCAATTCACATCACTGATAGTGATACACAAGTATTAACATATTTAGGAGAAGGGTGAAACAACTATTGTAATGCGTATTTTCCAGCAAAGTATTTTATCTGAATGCTACCGCAAGCCTTGATCACATACGATGTCCTGGCGATGTCACGGCTTGCCGTAGCAAGTCGAAATGTCATAACTTTAAAGAATATTAATAATTTTGTTCCAATTAAAGTTGGTACAATTTACTACTATCATACTCTCATTATTATCACCATATTAAAATTCGACGCCGCTTTCACATTACGTACTGTTTAGCATGATTAGGGGTGGCCAAATCGCTAAACTGTGGGGCCATAGTCCAATATTAAAGACGACGTGTTATTATCGTACAGTGAGCACACCGTGCAGTTTTTAGTATTTTGTACCAGGTTACCCCGCGGCTTAGTTCC
The DNA here is from genome assembly GCA_964017125.1 of Flabesymbios commensalis. Lineage (NCBI taxonomy): Eukaryota > Metazoa > Annelida > Polychaeta > Terebellida > Flabelligeridae > Flabesymbios > Flabesymbios commensalis. Next base: position 124,033,605 of record OZ024902.1, on the reverse strand, counting down.
TCTCTTACAGTACAGTTTTTAGTATTTCGTACCCAGCAAACACGATACTTTGAACCTATGTTTGACCAATGTTGGCCCACCGTCTACGACGTTGGCCCAACATTGGACCAACATAGGTTCAATGTATCGTGTTTGCTGGGTATCAGCTTACCCCGGCCGTTGCTCAGTTCTTCGGTTAACCATGTTAACCCTCTCCACATATATCTTGTCATATTCATTCATTTTGACCAATAATAGTATATCAAGCTATATAGACAGTCAGTCGGAGACTGTAAACATCAGCCGAAATTAATGGATTAGTCCTTGGCCAGAGATAAACCTGTCTTAAAAGTTTCATGCAAATCCGCACATTACCTTTAAACAAGAACTTGCTTTAAGTAATCATGCTAACAGAAACATATACGGACAAATAAAAAAACAAAAACAAAACAAAAAACAAGCAAACAAACAAACAAACACACAAAGACGACCAAAAAACATTCAAGCCAAGTGGTTTGCATGTGTGTTTGTTTGTTTTAGGTTTGAATGTTTCTGGTCGTGTTTATTTGTTTGCAACAAACATAATCAATGAGTTTATTTTCTTAAACAATTTATTCAATATTGTGCTTAAAATTCTGATCAAAGGCAGTTTTAAAAAGTAGTAAGCATAGTGACCTAAAATATTATGAACAACATTTTTTACCATAATTTAAGCATTAACATGATGAATGTCGAATGTTATTTGACAAAAACAAGGCGAAATAAAGAAGAATAAAAATATTAATAAAAGAAGCTCAAATGTATGACATTTTATGTTTTTTTATATTCCCAGGAAACATGTGAGCTGACCGAATATCGGTTTAACATTGGGCCAGCGTCGAAGACGGTGGAACAACATTGAGCCAGCACTGGGTCAGTATATCGTGTTGACTGGATTATACCACGCAGTATTTAGTTAGCTTTCATATTAAGTGTATAATAATAATAATGTTTATTATCTGAAGCATACAAATACATATTACATACATAATAATATATAACAGAAAGTGAGAAATGAAGCCGCATGGCTTGTATTTCCTCTAATTAGTATGTATACATTTTAGTTGTGTGTGCAAGTGCAGTAATATCTTTAGAATGTGAGATACAACAAAAAAACGATGCATTTTATTTTTATTATGCAATGTACATTATCACTAACATCACCAAAAGATAGTGCCGTAAATTAAATTTAAAATGGAGAAAATTAGATAAAATATTCATATTGGATTTGATATTATTTCAAATCCTGACTCCCGAATAGCGATCGTACTGTTATCATGGATATATAGACCATTTTTATATTTCCAATCGGTATAATGTAGGTTTGAAGATGTTCGTGTAGGTTATTTATGTATTTAAGTATACCATTTGTTCACGAGCTATGTCAAGTTTCAATAAAAAACTCACGATTGAGCGTATAAATTAAATCTCTTGAAATTATTAAAATATAGCATTTATGAACAAATCATTATCCCTCGGGTATTTGAGTACGTTTCTTCACGAAACAAAATGATCACTCTCAGGCTACACAGAAACCAAGCTCAATTCACCATATCCCGTTGATGAGGCTTGTTTTTTGAGATATGTCTGTGTACAGGAATTACTATAATCGGGAAAATAGAGTCTAGCTGGGCGAGTCAGAATAAACAGTAGCATGGTCTATTTTTGCGAGTCTATGTGTCTATCATAACAGTAACGTAAAAAAAATATTGAAAGTTTAAATGGCTATATGTGCGTGTTTGTTGGGGGGGGGGGGATAACTCAGTTCAAGATCTATTCACGATGCATTTCTATTTAATCTAACATTCATTATATACAATCAACATGATACATTAAGGAAGCTAAAAAACAGTAGGCTAATATTCAATACATAATTATCAGCAAAAGAGTTATTATTGTGTTGTTTTCGTATTGGGCTGAAGCCAATTTATGTGTCAGCCTCTATACCATGTATACTAATAAAACAAATTGTATGCAATCGGCAACATATGGGTGGCAAGTAAGCACGAAACATTGTCCCTATGATTATCAGATTGAATACATACTGGTGATCACCAGTGTACACAATCTGATAAGCGAAACTTGTTTTTAGCAATGTTTTATGATGATTTCAAATTGGAAAAAACCCTTTGGTCTCCATGGTTTATATGAAAACATATCAGCGCTTTAACCCTTTCAAGCCTGAGTTTACCATTGTCATCTTCATCCACTACAAGCCGCGAATTGCTGTCGCAATTCTCGACTTGTAGGGGACGAAGATGATTTGATGTGGGTGAACAATTAAAGAAAATTACCATGTATTGGTAAACCAGTTTAATGGAAAAAACCTTTGTTGTAGGATAATTAGGTGTGTTTTTAGGAATGCAAGGAATGTAAAATGATGCTTTAATACATCGGCTTAAAGGGTTAAGGGTTAGCCCTAGAACAGTTTGCAACATTTTATGTAAATTACAGATCGGAATAGATATGTTATTCCTGGATACACGTAAGCCACACGTGACACGCGATCTAATCAACTGACATCATCAGCTTATTGAGGCCTCTATAAATACTAGTCACATGACCAAATGTTCACAAAAGATACACGAGTATATAGTTGGGCCTAGATTATTTACATTTAGTATAGGTGTAAGTAATTCAGAATTATACCGCCAAGCTGGACCATAGTAGTTTTCGCTTTATTAGCCGTTTAACCCTTTCAAGCCTGACTTTACATTGCCATCTCCATCCAATACAAGCCGTGAATTGCTGTCGCAATTCTCGACTTGTAGTGGATGAGGATGATTCTGTGTGGTTTAAAAATAAAGAAAATTGCCATGTATTAGTAAACCAGTTTCAAAAAAAAAATCGTTCTAAAACCCTTGGTTGTGGGAAAAATAAGTCTGTTTTCAGGGATATAAAACGATGCTTTAATGCATCGTGAGGGCTTAAAGGGTTAAATCGCAGTTATTGTGAATAAATGTTTTAATGGTGCGTCCCTTAACGTCAATGTGGGTGACAATTTTTATTTATTAATTGTGGCGATTTAAGGGTGAAAAAAAGGATAAATATGTGTCATCTTACATATTGATAATTTATTAAATTACCATGATGGCCTTCAAGATATTATGTCCAAAGGCATCAATATCACTCGTTAGAGTTGTATGTTTCGTGGTTGCTTGTAGAAGACGTGTGCACGAATACTAATTATACGTGCAAGCTGATGAATAGAAGTAGAAAATAAACATGTTAATTTTCAGACACAGATAAAGGTGACTTTAATGTTGTGGCACCACGTGGTACGTCAGTAATTAAACAGCCATTGCATCCGCAAAGGGGGGGGGGGTAAATTGCGTTGGAATTATTTAAATCAGCACTATCTCACAAACATTAGACGTTGATCCAATGATGGGGTGATATTGTGCTACGGCTTGCGACGTTGGCCCAACATTAAGTCAACATCGGCTGAACATCTCGAGCTTGCTAGAATGATGTCCTATCATCACATTGCCGACGACTGTCATTCTGCATGGCTACAGTTTCTAGCAATCTTAACCCTTACAGCGCGGGGATCGACTTTAGTGGTCAAAATCTGACGTCTGTAGACGTCAGATTCTGACGACTAAAGCTTATCCCCGCTCTGTAACAGTAAACATATTTATAATTGCCGTAGACCCGATACATAGGTATTCAAATGAACCGGAAAGAGCTAACTAAGACATTCATGATGATTTCAAACTGAGAAAAAACCCTTTGGTTTCCATGATTTTCATAAAAAAATTCAGCGCTTTTAGGGTTAAGCCCGGTTCACACGGTAGGATTTTAGTGGGCGCATATAGTCGCCTTGGTGTAAAAGATGCTATCTGTTATTCTAATGAGTTGCATATAACTATCTAGATCATAGGTGAAGATATGTACACTCATTGTGTGGTGTATGAAACATTACTTTACTATTCATTACAGCTTGACTGATATATGTCCTGTAAGTATTCCTATGTTGTGCTTGATAAGAAATCGTAATACGGTTTCAATATGGTTAGAGTTTTAATGTGATCATTTGGATTACCTTGTATGTTTTTAAAGGTGTTGAGCTTTTTTTTGAAATATTTAACAGTTTGTCTTAATTGTTCATAGATATTACGGCTGGCATTCCAGCAAACACGACATATTGCCTGAATGTTGTGCTTCCACCATCCTTCCTTAAGCGTAGGCCATCCCAACAAACACAACACATTTGTGAAAGATTTATACAATGCTGGATCTACGTCGAAGACGTTGGGCCGACGTTGTATACATTTTGTACAAATCTTTTGTGTTTGCTGGGATGTCTTTTCAAACAACTTTCAAACTAAATAAAATGTTAATATATAAAATAGATTGTCGTAGATACTAAATTAATCAAATAATTTTTTTTTGAAGCTATATTTAATTAACAGTTCATGTGATAAATTTTACTGGTTTGCTCAAAAAGCCCACCCTGGTTTCACTTTTTAGGGGGGGGGGGGGTCACGGGTGATCTTATCAAGAACATATTTCACAAGGATTGGTCGTATTGTCTTAGCTATAAAAGAAACGTCACGTTAGAACTGATCGACCAGGATCGCATGTTTTTCGCTGATTTCTCAGTCAATTCTCAACAGATTTTCATAAAATTGTGCAAACATTATATTTCGAAAGAATCCCAACAGCCCTAAACATTTCATAAAATTATGTAGCGTATTTCAAAAGTTAGACAATTTGACATGTAGTAAATTGAAATAATGACGTCCTTCTATAAACCCATTCTGTGAAACGCAGTGACGTCACTCAGTGAAAGCAAGGTTATATAACACCCCCTCTCCCATACTTCATTCTGTAAAACGCAGTGACGTCACTCGGTGAAAACAAGGTTATATAAGAACCCTCCCCCATACTTCATTGTATTAGCCAGCTCGGTGAAAACAAAGAAGGTTGAGGTCATTGAGTTTCATAGAATTGAACTAATTCTAGAATTGTATTACATGTCAAATGGTGTCACTTTTGGAAATATTCAATATAATTTTGCGAAATCTTTGCCGTTGTTAGGATTTGACTAGAAACTGGCCTTTGGAAAATTTTAAGGAAATTGATTCAGAATTGAAGGAGAAATCGACGAAAATCATGCGATCCTGGTTTAATGTGACCTTGGGTATAGGTGAACATACAATCATCGAGTGGACGTTTTGTGAGCGATGTATCACAAAGTAGCCTTCTACAATATAATTAATATTATTAATATTAAGCATTACGTGACTTATGTGACACAGCGAGAGAATGCCGGTCAGTATTTTAATATAAATTTTCATACATTACACCAACATCGGATTTATATTGGTTAGTTGCTATTTGTGTAGTTTCACAACTCAATTTATCGAGTTCTAAAGTCAATATATCGAGTTCTGAAGTCGATATATCGACTTATGAAATCAAGAGATCGAGTTATTAACTCAATAGGCTATATTAACTCATTATATTGAGTTTAAAGTATAGTGCGCATATATAGATTTATGATCAAATATGGACCTTAGATGTTTTTATTCTAAAAACAATCTTAGCTGACCAAAAGTGACAGTTCTGTAATTATCACGAGAATGCACAAATTGAAATATTAAAATTAAAAAATTATTTGATGTTGATTACTCAGATTGACTATTTACCGCTTAACGCGCGCGAGTTAACGCGTCCTATGTGTCCTATGTGCGACGCTCGCGCAGCTATCGCGTGTCGCGTGTCGCAAGCGTCCTATGTGTTTCCCGCTTAATAGACCGACTAAAACTGACTAATATCGTGCTTAGCGGTGTGACGGTTAGTTAACTTACTAGCATTATGTATTATTGAGAGTTTTATATCATATCGTAAATGTTCATTGAAACTGGCATTTTTCGCTAGAAATTCTAGCTTCAAATGAATGAAAAATATACAGTAGAAACGACAGCACAAGGGTCAAATGGTTGCAGGATACATTGATCTAAAATTGAATCAGTGTTGCCCAAAGTCGAGGACGTTGGGCCATTGTCAATGCCATGTGTGACTGTGTGGAGGCCTACTGGGTAGTCATTATTAAATAGTAACATTCAATACTTCTTAGACCATGGACAGACATGGACATGTTGGCCTTGTGAAACCAATTAACCCTTTAACCGCCAAATTATTCAATTAGAATTTTCACCCACTTGAAGTTGTGTCTCGCTGACGCGATCCACAACTTCAAGTGAGTGAAAATTATTCAGATTTGACAAAATGGAGGTCAACTGTTTTCAAATATTGCTGATTGATGTCACAATTTATCTTTAACATGTTTAAAACGTGGTACTTGATGTGCTAATAAAAAATGAAAACCCGAATATATGCTCGTTAAGTGGCTAAAACAGAACTTGAAACTGAAGGTTTCAGGCACAGATAGCGCCCAATGAAAAACTTGGAGTGGCTATAACTAACACGGGTTTTATGTACATTACTCGCTGGAAAATTCAAACGAGCTCTATAGATTTACGAGAATTAACCCTTTGACTTCCAGGCCGGGGTGGATCCAGGATCCAGATATACTGTTGTAGGAGTTCTATTTTTCGTCATTTGAAGCTGCAATTGCTAACGCAATTTTCAGCTTCAAATGACGAAAAATACATAAATGTAGTATATATTTGACGAAAATTGGTGTCATTTTATGGTTACGTTCATTGACGAATGACGACGGAAATTTCCGTCATGTATGGTAGTGAAAAGGTTAACGACTATTTAACGAGTGGGTCGGAGTGCTAGTGTCCTCCTATATAATCACGTGGAAAACTAACGAATAATCATCGTAAGCGGCAGTAATGAGGTCACAACAAATATACTAAAACATCCCTGGCATCAGTTAATCAGGGCGACAATAGGTTAATTAGAATCAGTATCATTTCAGCTACATGATCGCTTGCTCAGTTCATCTGCTGCAATGTCATTACAATTTATGAGTATTGTTTGGACTTTGTGATCGAGATCTCTTTCAATCACCGCCATTTTGAAAAACGTTGATTTCCCGGGGTAAGCAAATAGAGCAATACAGGCCACCAAGTTTCGGCCTTGTCTAGTAAAATAATGTTCTCGTGAGACTTTTACCGACCTTTCTGAGGACGTATACATAATTAAATGAAATAAATCGGGCTTTAGGCCACCTTTGTGCGCATATAGGTTAAACTGGGCTAGGATAACCTCCTGAGGATGGTGAGATGAATAAGAAGACGCTGTCCTCCAGACACAGGACACGAAATTCGAGCCCTGGCGGTCTGAGGACGAGCACGCTACCTCTCGGTCACGGAGGCTCCCCACAATACTGAGGTTTACATGTGGATGGGGAAGAAACATTTTTGTTTCTTTCAAACCGCCGAGACCGGGAACCGAACCCGGAACTCTGGCGTGAAAGGCAGCGGTGCTAACTACTACCCTAGGGCCCCCGCCCTGTATACATAATACAGATTTTCACAACATTGCTTTTATTTTCGAATTATATCAAAGACTCTAAATTTAGGGTCGTTTTTATGATATGTCGTTTTTATATTGCTTATATAAGACATATAAATATCACATAATAGCGGTATTTATTGGTGAAATTATCTTGCTTTATCTCATTTAGTTTTCCATTAGTGTTTTCATTGTTCTGCTATGCCTTTTTGAACCTAATCACAATTATATTTAAAAAACCCAATTATTTCAGTCACCGAGCAATACTCTCTTTCCAAGTGTACATGTAACAAACTAAATTGACAATGTGCTTTATTATGCTAACAAATGCATCTTTACATCATAATATAATAAAATGCGTAATATACCACATAGTCTGGTGCGGTATGTCATTTTGGCCATTTCTGTTGCCCAAATTGATTTTATTGTTTTTATGGCTCCCTTAGGGGTCAAATAAGCCAAACAAATTTGAGTACAATTTTTTCCCGCCCCTCAACTTTGTTTTATGGCACATTCAAAATGGCCGCCATCGAAATCACATATTTTGGCCATAACTTGAATTCTAGCATAGCTAGATTCACGATTTTGATGTCTATATCTATGTTTTTGGGTATGAGAAATCCAATAATGCCCATATAAAATATGTATGTTCTGTAGATTTTAGATACTAAAGACAAAACACATTTTTCATGCGTTTTCGGACATTTTTTTCGCTAATATAAAAAACTTTAAAATTTGAAACAATTTTTTTGGAAGCTTTGTTTAGTCTGTAATATTATAAACAGCATATTGCTGGTGGTTTCTGAATGGTAGATGTTTCGCATCTTCCACAGCAAGTTTTCTTACTCACGAGCACGCAGTGCGATACCTTGCTTTATCGAGCACAGCGTTCAACTATTTTAAATAGTCAGATACCTTGAATTTCGCGCGTCTCAAGACCGGCCAATCAGAAAGCGCTTGAGAGCTGGCTGAGAATAGCTTGCTTATTTCCGTATGATAGATCTATGAGCTCGGAATCTCACGCTGATGGCATTGTGTTCCCAGCTCCCTGAATGGCGGCCACTATATGATTACTGGCCGCCATGACGAATTCGGAACACCTCACTGTCCAAAATGAGAGATTCCCAACTTGTCTATATAATACATTTAGCAACGGAAACAGGTAACTGTGCACGAGAGATTAACAAGAGGTCAATTCTTCGCGACCTTTTATCAGTTTAGGACATATTTATAAATCTGAAACATCCTAGGTAGGATCCACCACAAACGACGCCATCTAGCGAGTGATGTGTCATCGTCTTTTTGGCACAAAAATGGCGCGCATTTGTTGACATTAGCGACATTTGCATTATTTGAATACACAATTGTTATTGTGATATTCAGCGAATATAAACATCAATTTGTTTATCTTGGTGATTAATTTGATGAATAAGAATATTGTGCACATTTTTTATTGGTCGACATGGTCGCTGACGTCCGTTTTTATGTATTTTTTAGCAGTGTAGTGCGATAGTGGTAGGCCTCCTAGCCCTTACAGTCGGTATTTCGGCGTTTTTCGTAATTTAGTGTTCGATATTTGGTATTTTTTTTTGAATATTCGGATTCTTTGTCAAATTTTGATTTAGGTTGGATTATTTGCTAAATGTGTTCACATTGCGTATTTTTACAGTAATCTGCAGTGTCCTCTTTACCAGCCTAATATTGACATGTGACTGAGAGTGGGCGAAAATATGAGCAGCTGTGATTTCATCTGTTCATCTCATGTAGTTACCCCCCAGCGTTTTGTTCGGTTCATGTCATGATCAGTGATGATTGTTTGTACAAAAGCAGACAGCCTTGCTATTGCCAGTATATTGGCCTTCCCACAATTCCAATACAGCCACGCAGATGACGTCATCGAGACCCGACAGGAAGCCGGTAATGTCCAAATGACTAAAACATTGCACGATTAGTTTAAAACTTCATTTTTTCGTCAGACAACTTTTTGAACTATTCTTATTCATGACACTTACAAGTACATTTACTTTCTTCTGTTTCTTTTCCACTTATAAATTAATGTTCAAACGTCATTATATGTGGCACGCCTTGTTTCCCAATTTTCCTGTCAGACATAGGCCTAGATCACATGTTCACACAAAACAAGATGTAAACAAGATTGTCCTGCCCGCTACACGTGGTCATCCTTGTGCGATGTATTTAGGCTTAGGTCTACTACTAGCGTCTCTTGACTGTGTTGGAGTCTGGCAGACACAATGCAGTCAGCGCCACGCGTAGTATTTGACTGTGACATCCAATCGGAGTATCAAACTGGAAGGGGGAAAGAGGCTGGCTGACATAACGTGGCTTCTAGCTCGGGTTTTTTTCTGTCAGGATTGGACCTGGCATTGTCTTCAAGGAAGTATACACTGAGAGTTGAATGTAGGCCTAGTCAGACTGTTTATAATATTACTGCTAAATAGCTTTATTCTGTAAAAGTAAATATGTTTTCACTGAGCTGGCTAATTGATACAATGAAGTATGTGGGAGGGGGTCTCACCGGGTCTGATATATAACATTGTTCTCACTATTCAAAAGGGTTTTCAGTGACGTCACTGCGTTTCCCAGAATTAACCGTTTAATATAGGCCTAATTGTAAAACTGTTTAGCTAAATATATATTAATTAAAGATATGCATTTAGGATATAATTCTCCAGTAGACCTAAATTATCCCCACATCTGCAATGATATTATTGATGTTCAAGACATTGTACCACTTGCCATGCTATTTGACATGGGTGACTGTGGGGGTGTGAATTTCTAATAAATGATCACTGGCAGTAAAAATACAAATATTAAAATTGGTGATAATATTAGTACAATGTAATTTAATATTCATTGTGAATGGTAATATTTTTAAATTAATATCTGTACAGACAATATAGGCCTAGCTCAGAATGCCTGAATATTTTCATTTCTGCTTGAATCACATCTATCGGGTGTTTAATAAAATAAATACAGTACAATATAATCATAGTAAAGTCTTATCTTAGACCCTATTTTTAGGTGTCGACCCTATTTTTTTTTTCTAGGACCCTAATTCTTTTTATCAATAAATACCATAGCCAAAATTATTATTTCACAGCATTTTGATTGGCACACATTATGAAAAACGGTACTGTTTATGCAGAATTTGTTTATTTTGCTTTGCTGCACAAAAATAACCAACGCACTCCAGTCGCCAATATTCATCAGATCTTCGTGATTTTTTTTCTGAACACCCTCTGATGGATTATCCTGTCTTGAGTTTGAAAATCAGCTGATTTGCATATTCAACATGGCCGCCACGGGCTAATTTGTATATCCAAGAATGATGTGAACGCTCTCCAGTCGCCAATGTTCATCAGATCTTCGCAATTTTTTTCTGAACACCCTCTGATCAATGGATTTCCCTGGTTTAGTTCGAAAATCAGCTGTTTTGCATATCCAAGATGGCCACCATGGCACTTATGTTATAAAGCCCCATCGTTACTGCATTGGCAATAAACTTTTAATTGTTATGTTATGATAATAGAAAGTGGTGTAAATATATGTACAAGTATTAAATAATTTTAAATAATTAAAATAAATATACATGTTAATGATATTTATACATGATAGATATGTATGTCTCCCGCACCGAAACCAGAGATAAAATAACTGCTATTACTATAACTAGTAGCAAAAAATACACTCTGGGAAGCGTAGAAACCAATAGGATACCAGGTACATAAAAGTTGATAAAACTTAACGTATATCTTTATGTAAAAACACAAAATGTATTATTAAGTATGTATTAAAACATCATAATGCGGCAGACAATCAATATTTTGAACCTTATTCCCAGCCCTGGCATTGTGTCATCAGCTTTAATGGGAGTGATGGCCATTGGTCCAAACATGAGAGTCTTCCTGTTATTTGGTTAAATTCTGGACTATCAGATGGGGATGACATAAGTGTAATTTAATCATAGACATCTCAAGTGAACAAAATTAGAACAAAAAACATTAACAAAGAACAGCTATTTTTACCCATTTAGAACTTGCTTCGACCTTGCCATGACACTGGGGTAGTTATTTAACATGTACCAACCCTATGAAGCTCAGTGCCCATATCACCATGTGTACTACGTTTGGGCATCATCAGCATTTGTGCGATTTTCAGCTATTGGTCCAAATATGACAATCTCTTTGGTGTGTGGTCCGATGCTGGCATATCAGACAGGAGCGACATAGAGGTGATTTGAAGAGGCATTATTCCTCGAAGCCCTATGCTACCCCCCCCCCCCCTCACCCATAGCCTAAGCTCTTGGGATGTTCTGTTCTACCTCTGTGCTGGGTTCTATAAGGGTTTCAACCATTATACTAGACATCTCAAGTGAACAAAATTGTAACAAAAACAAACTATTTTCGCCCATTAATAAATTTGACCTTGTTATGACCTTGACATGATTGGTAACACCCCTATCAGAGCTCCAGATAATTTTTTGGTTTGAGGAGTATTTTACTCATTGAAATGAGTGATGAGGAGTGAAATATGATAAAAAAATAAACGAGCAGTATTTTTCATACAACAACATGATAGCTTTATTTACATCATTTTTTCTTACAGTCACATAGCTTTCTTCACGTAATAAATACAACAATCATTTCATTTTTCTGGGGTTTTTTTACTTTGATGGGTATTTTAATAGTTTTTATGAGTAATATTACTCCTCAGATTTTCTATCAATGAGTATTTTCTGTTTTTACATGCGTATTTTACTCATATACGCATGCTATCTGGAGCCCTGCCCTATCAAGTCCAACCTCAACCCATATGTCACTATGTGTACCAGGGCTAGGCATCATCAGCTCTAATGAAATTGGGCACTAGATGGATTTGAACCATCACAGAAATCTCATTAAGTGAACAAAATTGTAACAGAAATGAGCTATTTTCACCCATTTTCGTCTGATTTGACCTTGCTGTGAACTTGAGATGACCTTGTTGTGACCTTGGGGTAACACCCATATGAAGCCCAACCCCAGCCCATGTCACCATGTGTAACAGCGTAGGGCATCAACAGCTTTGATGGAAGACAAGTGCTGGCCATATTGGTCCGAACATGGCAATTTGCCTGTTATTTAAATATCAAATTATGCTATATCAAATGGGGGTGACATATAAGGGTAATTTAATGAGGTTTCACCCCATCAACCCTAAGTTGCCCCCCATAAACTCTTTAGGATCTCATTGGCGTAATTTCGTGTTGCGGCCGGTCTACCATCTACATGTAGGATGCATGTTTCAACCATGTAGGCATCTCAAGTGAACATAATTTTAACCAAAAATAGGCTATTTTGATGCATGTTGAGCTGATTTGACCTTGCTATGACCTTGTGATGACCTTGGGATAACACCCCTATGAAGACCAACCCTGTGACAATGTCACCATATACAGTACTAACTTTAGCAGTCGAAAGCGTTAGTGGAAGTGCTGGCCATAATGGTCCTAACATGGCAATTTGCCTGTTATTCAGTCCAATTATACAACATCTGACGGGGGTGACATATTTAACTAAGGGTAATTTAGTGGGGTTTCACCCTTCTAACCCCTATGCCCCCCCCCCCCCAATGACCTCTTGGGAGCTGCTTGGTGTATTTTTATGTTGTGGTCTAGGATGGTTTCAACCATGGGGTGTAGACATCTCAAGTGAACAGAATTTTGACCAAAATACCCAAAATAAAAAAAATCGATGCATTTTGAGCTTATTTGACCTTGGTGTGACCTTGAGATGACCTTTCTGTGACCTTGGGGTAATAACCTTATGAAGACCAATCCTGTACTAATGTCATCATGTGTAGTTAGCTAAGTTGGCAGTCAACAGTGCCATCGGTCCAAGCATGATGACAAAAATGTCTATTAATCACCGGTAGTCCAATATTGCCATATCAAATGGGGTGTGAAATAAGTGTAATATAATACTAGGGTATTACTTCCCCAACCCCCATTTTACTATGGTAACCACTTGGAATGTGTTTGTTGTACCTCAGTGTTGTGTTCTGTGTGGTTTTAACCACCATAGACATCTCAAGTGAACACTTGACGGTGATATTTGTAATTTAAAAAGGCAAATGAACTATAAAATAATACAAATTTCTATGATTTTAACAATTTGTGTTGCCATGGCAACAATGGAAGTGTCATTTGAGCTTTCGGTAATTATTTATCTTGAACTTTGTATTGTTATCTCTCAATAAATATACCCTTTGTAGTATTTCCAATGTCCATTTTGAAGTATTGAGCACTAATTCAGGTCTTGTATACGCTGATCTTGAGCTAATGGCTATGACAGAATTCAGCCGAGAACTGACTTTGACGATTAATCGAAATAACACCATATTCTTGTTAAATATTCAAATTTAACAAAAAATAGTGGTTTATCAACTCAGTATTGTAGATTCTAGGCATTCGGAACGAAATTAATCTTTTTTTCTCACAGCTATATTTGTAATTAAAGGCAACTAACTCTTAAAATAATGGGAATTTCTTTGATTTTAACAATTTGCGTTGCCATAGCAACCATGTAAGTGTCATTTAAGCTTCCAGAAATTATTCATCTTAGACTTTGTATTGTTATCTCTCAATAAAATATACACTTTGTAGTATTTCCAAAGCACATTTTGAATATAGAGCACTAATTCAAGTCTTGAATATGCTGATCTTGACTGAGCTCATGGCTACATCACAAATTGCCAAAACTCAGATATATCGTTGCTATGGTGACAGCAGAAGCCTTTGATACATGGTTTTTCGCAATTAATTACAATATTGCTAATAGACTCGTCAATGTTTGTTGAAAATTTCAGGATTATTCCTTGGATAAAACAAAAGTTACAGTGTCCCAAGTGTTTGTTTTTGCTGAAAATAAATTTGCAAGTGATTGCTTTGTCATGTATACAGTTTTTTAAGGCTAATTTAAGCTACAAGATTTTGAGCCAACATTGGGTGACTAATTGGCCCGATATCGGTTTATTCATTTTGTCATATCTCCGTAACCGCTGTACCAAATTCTTCGCCGTTTGTTTTATTTTTTAAGGTGCCTCATGCTCTTTCACAAGATCAATGATTTATTAGGTTGTTGCAAATTCTTATTTTTCTGTGGTGGACCCTATCCTAGGAGGTTTGAATCTCAAACACACCCCCAAGATGACCACATAGGCAGAATAACTGATTGTAGTACTCGACACGGCCAGGCTCATGCGGTAAGCACTCGCGTGAGACTGGCCAAGGGAAGATGATGTATCGTTGATGGACCATAAATATTACACCAAGAAAGCGTAAAAATGATAGCGTAGAAACAGAACAACTTCAATAGCGATGTTTGGTACATTTCCTTGATTTGCAAATGAACATTTTACAACAGTCACAGAGAAAAATTATTAAAACTAGTGTGGCTTTTGCAAAAAATTACGCACCAATCGAAATTTTCAAAACATTATAAAATATTACAAAATTGTGAGCAAACTGTGCGTTTCAGCAATGTTTCCATATGCTGTCAAACAAATGACAAGAAGCAATCGTCATGATCCTGATGCGTGATTATTGTCCACCCCATCAGCAAAATTATTGAATTTTCAGATTTGTTTCTTACAAATTCTTAAATGATGCACAAGAAAAAAATAAATGAGGGATTTTAGTTCATCACAGCCCATGAGAGATATCCCCTTGTAAATTCCAGTCATAATTGGAGATATTCTGAGAAATGCAGGACATACTACGAGATCAACAATTTCATGAAACAATTAATTTAAATACTGATAGTTAAATCCCCGCGTCAAGGCATTATTCAAATGAGATGCAAAGCGAGTATAGGGCGTGTTAGTCTCGTAGATTTGTAGCGGGATTTGGCGAGATACGCTACTTCCGGGTCCACTTGGCTCAGCCGGTAAAAACACGTGCTTTTTCCCACTGTAATCATGTTACAACTTTTGAAGTGTACAAGTTTGCGTTCCTTATTAGAGCACGATAAACAATATATTTATACCTGGCAGATTATTTTTTGTAAATAATGGTAATTATAGATCAAAATAATAGCGGGTGTAGTATAACAGCTCAATATATCTGTGTTTATTTAGGCTGTGAAGTTGGTCCCTGAACCGGGTGATTGGCGTTGTTTACACTCGCCGACGACGGGACACCCTTACATTCACTGACTTCAACAGCCTGTCATGACTACAGGCCACGCCCATTTTTGTCATGTTATGGCTTGATCTACAGCACAGAATTTTCTACTCACCCAGATAGTTGTCGTTAGTTTACCAATTTGACATAACTCCAATTCTGGAGGGACCAATTTGTACCTAATAATCAGACCAGAAAAGTTAAATTCAGTACAGGTATAGGGTCTATATAGACAGTGCATGACTGATTGTAGACTTAAAATAAGCCGTGACGTCATAATGAGATAAAAATAACTGGACTAATTCTAAGACTACAGTTATGACAGTAGGCCTACAGTAGATCATAAGGTTAAAACCATAGTCTAGACTATAGTTCTCATGCGCGGATCCAAAGGGGGGGCGCCAAATTCGTTAAAAAGTCCCCTAAATTGTCAAAAAAAAACTTTTTAAAATCCTGGATCCGCCCCTGGTTCTATAGTCTATAGTTCTATCATGGATTATAAATGAGAGTTTTAATCCGGACCATGGTTCTATAGATTTAAGACTACTCATTTCAATGCCTATATTTTTGTAAGGACTTCAAATAGCCTAGCCCTAGGGTTAGTTAGAAACGGTTAAAATAAATATTCAGGGATAGACTATATATAATTTAGACTACATGGGGCTGTTCGACAATTACGTAACGCTTGGAGAGGGGGGTTATAAGGGATGCGTTACGGAGCGTGGTCAAAATAACTATAAAAATACCTACAAAGACGTGGGGGATAAATCTCAAAATAAGCATTAGACCTAGTGTTAAATTATTGAAACGACAACCCCCCCCCCCCCCCCCCAATGCTTATCCACCAGACGGAGCATGGGGGTAGCCTAGACCTAAATAATGCTATTTATTATATCTTGTGGTCTAGATTAATATATAGACAAGTTTTGTATTATCTTGTATTATCTTGTTATTTAGGCCTAGATCTACAATTATTTTAGTAGGCTACCTGTACATAGTCTATTTTATTATTGCATTACCTAGCCAACAACGGTGTCTTTACAATTTTAAGTCCTGTAGGCTTAATTAGTAATAGGCCCACATGACTTAAAAACTACGTCAACATAGGCTACAAAGCAAAAATTTAAATGTAAAAAAATGAAAAATGTCGGTTTCGATGACATTCTAGGGTAGACCCAACGCATCTATAGGCCATCTCACAATAAAAAAAATTAAGTGAACAGATATGGTTAGATGTCTGCCAAATTATTGGGAAATAATCTTTACGACATTTCATGAAAAACGGTAGGGGTCTAGATAATTGACTGAGTATAAATCATGATAATCAACGAAAAGCTGATTTACACCAGTGGTCTTAGTCTATACAGACAGAGTATAATACAGCAAAATAAAACATTTTAATTTTAAAAATATTAGACTATATTGAAGGGGGGGGGGGTCTTGTACATTGTCATTGGTGGACTTTGTATCATGCACTAATATAATTATGTTATGAATGTAGACCTATCCATTCTGGGCCTACAAGCCATGTAGGCCTAAGTAACCCATCATAGTAGCCTGCCATCACACTGACGGAAAGTGTGCGAGGGGGTTTAACCCCTTCACACCAAAATTTTATTAAATATGAGACTTTACAAGAATCAGATAATCTAGCTAGACTATATATCTAGATTAATATTGACAGTTTTACAGAAGGACCTACAAATAATAATTTCACTCTTAAATATTTTGGTGGAATATTGTCCCGAAAAATGTATAGCCTACATGAAAAAATATTGGCAATGTTCATGATTACGATTATTTCAGGGCCATGGGCGCATACAGGTTCTGAAGAAAGGGGGGAGATGGGGGTTGCTGTTTTTGTGCTTTTTCGGGCTAATTTAATAATTAGACTCTAGCTTGAGCCTTGAATGTGTTGTGACCAGTGCCAGGCAGTCCACAAGTGGTGACTGCTGACAGTACTGTCACCATAGAACATTATCATACAATCCATCAAGCTCTGATCATACATCTTTACATGATACATTTCTATGACTGTCACACTCTCCATGCCCATGCCATGGTAGGCTACATGTAACATGCTCAGTGCGTGCATGCATGATCACATATATCATGCATTGTGACGTCACAGTTCAGTCATAGCTTTGTTGTTGTGGTTACTGACTGGTCTCGCTCTCTAATAACAAAAGCAACACTCAACATTGTGTTCCTGTATAATTTAGGGCGAGATCACTGTAAATGTTGCAATGAAAGTCTTGGACCTCGCTTGGAATTATGACTGCTCCAATCCGTGGACCAAAGAGGTGGCAAATTAACCCTACCATGTCTATATTTTTACGAATATGGTGAACAAATTGCATCGGGACGGAAGAGAATTGTGTGAGGAATTGAAATTGGGAGGTGTCATATTTAACAGATCTCCGATATCCCGTCATTGAGGGTTAGACTGCAGGTACCCAATAACCGAAAAAACCGTGTCGAGACGAGGTACCGGCATTTTACAAACTTCGGATTCAAATTGGTTTTACAAGATGAAACAACACTCTCCTGAGACTATATACTTGTTACTTCTCTCACACATTATATGTTCGTTGATGGGACTAGTCAACAACAATACAAATTGTCAGGATAGTGAGAAAATTGAACTTGAACAACGGCACCACAGAACACTGCGAAACTGAATTTTGTCCATATGGCTCAGAAATTCCGTGGTTGGGCGACCTGGACCCGGAAGTGGATCCCATGTCAAACGAGACTAACACGCCCTATTACCAATTAGGTTCAAATTTAGTGATTTTGATTTATCCATATTGACATTTTTTAAAGTTCAAAATGGCAGAATTTCGTTAACAATAACACATGCGACAATATCTGGTTTGATTGTCAAATACCCACTGTTGCATTTGTACAGGAGTCGTCTGCAATGTTGAGCATTCTAACTATTTCTGGTACCACGGCAGTCTGATCTACATCCAGTTTTGGTGAGCTCAATAATAACCCTTGTATTGTATTGGTGCAGGTGAACTAAAACATCTGACAGGAATGAAGATGCTATCTTTCACTTCTCACACATTTTGTTCAAATGGTAGGAGGTTTTTGATAAGGCAGGTCTTGTGATAAAGCAGGTCTTGTCTCTCATTGACATGTAGTTGGCCTTCATAAGGTGTAGCATCAGGGCAGCTCAGGTAGGTGGTAGGCTAGAACATGAGTACGCTTGACATACAAATGCTTTCGTGCTCCAAGGCTTTCAATGTACAAATTTAATAAGTAGGAGGTGCCGCATCGATAAAAGTGTCCCACTGCCATGTCATCCATGCATGTGTCCCGGTTTTGAACACCGCTGATGGTGCGGGAGTCTTTCAGAGAAATTTTCTTATTTATTCCCTATCAATGTGACTACGTGATCACATTAATGGCGGCCTCGTCGAATTCCGGTTGAAATCAGTGTGTTGACATTAGTTTTGCACAAGGCTACGAGCTTCCATTTGCTCCTTCATAATGTACAAATAGAATGTTGAAAAGAAAAGTAGATAAACAAGCTCTTTAAAATAATAATGTGTGGATATAAGCTATTTATGCGTGAAGCCAAGAGACCAGTTAAGATATATGTTTCATCATGACAGAACAGTGATACACAAGATATCTCCAAACAAATTTAAGACAGGAATGAACATGCCATCTTTCACTCCGCACACATTTTGTTCAGCTGATGGGATGTTTGCCCATCTGATAAAGTTAAGTTATACAGGTCTTGTCCATCATTGCCATGTAGTTAGCCCTCATAAGGTGTGGCGGCAGGGCAGCTCAGATAGGGGGTAGCACCTCAGTTTCTATATTTTTAGACAAGAAAAGCCAACGTAAAGCTGAAATTGTCGTTAGGCCAGAGGATTAGTACACTTGACGTACAAAATTCGTCCATGCTTCCATGGCTTTCGATGTACAAATTTAGAGAGGGAGAGGCGACGCATTCATAGAGCATCTGAATGCCATGTCATTCATGCACGCATCCCGGGTTTGAACCACGTTGATCTCGTAGGGATCTTTCAGAGAAATATCCGTGTCTATCACCTGACAATTTGACCAGGTGATCACATTGTTGGCGGCCTCGACGAGTTCAGGTTGAAACTAGTGTGTTGACGTTAATTTTACGTCAGGCTTCACTCATAAGAGTATACTCTACAACGTCTTATCGTGACCAGAGGTGTATTTGAGGTCCATTAACGGAACACCCATCATTAAGAAACCATCAACAATGTACTGTTTATCCACAACGTACTGTTTATCATAATACACACTAAACAAAGCAAATTGTTTGAATTTTAGTTTTTTTCGAATCCGCGAGAAAAAATGACCGGAAATGTATAAAAAATGTGTTTTATTGTTAATTTCAAAATAAAGAGACATCCACATTTGTTATGGGCACTATTGGATTCCTCATACCCAAAAACATGGGTATAGACATCAAAATCGTGACTGTAGCTATGCTAGAGCCCAAGTTATGGCCAAATATGTGATTTCGATGGCGGCCATTTTGAATGTGTCATAAAACAAGGCTGAGGGGCGGGAAAAATTTAACCCCAATATTTCTAGCTTATTAGACCCCTAAGGAAGTAAAAAAAAACAATAAAATCAATTTTGGCAAGAATTTTTTATTTTAGGCATATTTCGGACATAGCGCACCAGACATTCCTTTATTTGTAAAAATCGTTTTCCATGATTGCGTTCACCGCAGTGTATTTGAGCTTTTACCTCTGGCCCTGGTTTAGACCAAGCAATAACAACAATGGAATGGGATACAGGTCATTAACTTTCTGTGTGCTGAAAACAACAGTTAGTGTACTTAATAACTCAGTCACTCACTCAGTCACTTAGTCACCGAGCCCCTCACTCACTCACTCACTCACTCACTCACTCACTCACTCACTCACTCACTCACTCACTCACTCACTCACTCACTCACTCACTCACTCACTCACTCATTCACTCACTCACTCACTCACTCACTCACTCACTCACTTACTCGATCAATCAATCAATCAATCAATCAATCAATCAATCAATCAATCAATCAATCAATCAATCAATCAATCAATCAATCAATCTATCAATTTATCAATCCATCAATCAATCAATCAATCAACCAATCAATCAATCAATCAATCAATCAATCAATCAATCAATCAATCAAAAAATAAATCAATCAATCAATCAATCAATCAAATAATCAATCCATCAATCAATCAATCAATCAATCAATCAATCGATCTTTAGTTCGATCTTTTGTTCGATCCTTTGATCCTTCGATCCTTCAATAAACCAATCAACCAATCAACCAATCAATAAATCAATCAATGCGTCCATCCATCCATTCATCAATCCATCGAATGATCAATCAGTCACTTAAACTTCTTTACATTGATGTCGTTCAGTAATTTATTTGATTATTGAAGTATTAGTTATGCCTATATTTTCCATTTATGTCTGTAAATTATTGGTCATTCTGTCATTCAACCCAGACAAATATATCTTGAAGTGTATTTGGGAAATTAGTGCTTAAACATTCAAAATTTACTATTTTTTGGTATCAATATCAATACCAGTAATTTTCACCAACTTGAAGTTGTGGGTCGCGGTAAACATGATATGAATCGGGCTTTAGGCCACTTTTGTGCACATATAGGCTAAATAGGGCCTGGTGAACCTCCTGAGGATGGTGAGATGAGTGAGATGACACTGCCCTCCAGACACAGGATTCGAAATTCGAGCCCTGGCGGTCTGAGGCCGAGCACGCTACCTCTCAGCCAAGATGGTTCCCCGCAATACTAAGTTTTGCGAGTGGGTGGGGAAAAAACATTCTTGTTTCTTTCAAACCGCCAAGGCCGGGAAACGAACCCCGAACTCCAGCGTGAAAGGCAGCGGCGCTAACCACTACCCCAGGGCCCCCGCGGTCGCGGTAGCGAGACACAACTTCAATTGGGTGAAAAGATAACTTAGCCTGATAAGGGTTAGAAAACCAACTAAAATCATCAAATCAAGTCACCATGCCGCTGGGCTTGTTATAGCTCGCTCATAGTGGGGCGTGCTTTAGAGTGTATAGCCACGCTTGATTGCATCTACCAGCAAACACAAAACACAGCTTGAATAAAGGTTGGCCCACATCCTACGACACCGCAACAACATCATATCAACATTTGTAACGTATGTTATTTGCTGGGCTGTGGCCTCGTGGTGGGTTATATAGGGACAGTCGTATGCACTCATCTTTGATATTCATTATGACGCCTCAGTTTGCTCCGGGAACTTCATGTGTTTATACCTTATACAGGCTCGATACTAATCCGCTAGTACTGCTGTAGTGGTAAGTATAACTCTAGACTATTTGAACTCAGAAAAAAACCAGTCGTTTACCCAATGTTAAATTGATATTGGGCCAGCGTCGTAGACGCTACACCAACATCAATTCAATACTGGTTCATTGTATTGTGTTTTTACTTGAAATACAAAACACTGATTTAATGCTCAATTAATTCTGTATCAATATACTGTGTTGAACGTTTGAAATCAATTGTAGTTTTTTCATGTTGAAATATGTATACGCTTCAATGCAGCTAAATGTTTTTACTAAATAAGGTCTTGTGCAGTGCAGTATGCTTGGAGGCTTTCTTGGTTTCGATCTTGATATGTGACCCATATACCATGTATACTATCTCCTTAAATTGAGATCAACACGTTGATTATAATATAAGCATAGAAGTGGACGCGATAGGTATCTAAGATGAGTTATCAAACATAAATAAGAAGTTTACTTTCTTATACCTGTATACAGGTATTGTACCTTATTCGTACCTGATTATCCTGATAACTACCACCATTGTGTAGTTACTGTATGTTATCCAGAGAATCATTCAAAAAATGTGTTCGCAAGACACACATGTTCGCAAGACACACATGTTCACAAGACACACATGTTCACAAGGCACATATGTTCGCGCAGACGTAGTTTATCTGCACCATTAGTACTCAAGCACAGGTACCAATCTCAGTGACCCATAACACTGCTACGCTAGGTGTACCAAGTAGGCCTGTGATTGACCTCTGATGGGAGAACGCTGGCTAGTAACACATTAAGAGCATCCGAACTATGAAAATGTAGGCAATAATTTATAAATGTAAACGTTTTTTCCCAAATAATACCACAACGAGACACCAGTTTTAAATTAATGAAAAGTAGCAACGATTAGACAATCCTCAAAGTATATTAAACCATTTAATTTAAATAGGAACCTTAAATTTATATTTACAATACTATATTTTAAAAGTGAAACATACGCGAACTTCAGAATTAAATGATAGCAAGGTAATCTTTATTCCGTGCATATTTCATAGTCAGATATTTATTAACTATATTAACCATTAATGCCACGAAAAAAATATTTTTCTCATCACCTAAGCTGTTAAACTGGGTGAAAATTATTCAAAAACGAGGTCTCAGGTGATTGAGACACGTTCACCTATCTTTTTTACGAATTATCGGTCTGATGACTTGTGGGAATAGTGACTTTATTTAATCTTAACACCGCTAAGCGCGACTATAGTCGTCTTTACTCCTTTTATCATCCTATTAAATCAGTTATTGGGTATAAAATGAGTGTTTAAAGGGACTGGCCCAGGCTAAAATCATCAAAAAATCGGTGATTTTATTTTGGCTTCTTAATATGACCATATGATGTAAACATGTCCATAGACTAGAACTGCACAAGTTTTTTGATTTTTGTGCCGCGCATTCACCAGTTAGACTAGATATAGAGACGAAATCTCCGATTTCTAATTATTGACAACCATGTCAAAAATAGGAAATACGGGAATTTCGTATCTATATCTAGCCTAACTGGTGAATGCGCAGCAGACAAATTAAAAAACTTTTGCAGTTCTAGTCTATGGACATGTTTACATCATATGGTCATATTAGGAAACCAAAATAAAATCACAGATTTTTTTGTGATTTTAGCCTGGGCCAGTCCCTTTAAACATCAATATTTGCAAATGCTTGGTGTCAAAATAAACAAATATGACAGCATTTTCACTTAGCGATTTAAAGGTTAATTAACGCTCAAAGTTAGTGAAGCAAACACGAGACGTTGACCCAATATTGGGATAATGTTGTACCAGCGTCGGAGACGGTGGGCCAACATTAATCCAACATTGGCCCAACGTCTCGTGTTTGCAGGGTGGCATTGCTGATGCAATCGCCAGCTGCAAATTGATTTAAAATAGTACAACGTTTAAAAACTAAATGAGTCATAATTTGTAAAACGTGTTTTATTCGAGCTGTGACCTCACACAATGTCATTTCCGTTTTTTTTGTCTGCAAAATTGGTTTGAAAGTGTCCCCTGGAGCGGGATAAATAGTGCTTTGCAAAAGATTGTTTAGTGACATGCCATATTGGATAAATAATGTATAGGCATACATGATGTATAATTGTATAATTATGTGGGTGCTATATGTGTCAATTGTGTTTACTGATATGTCTGCCTGATGTAACTATTACCATGTAGACCGATCCAGCAAACGATACAGTCACCAAATGTTGGTCTAATACTGGCCCACCGTCTGCGACGTGACACCAGCACTAGCCCAACAATGGGTCACGAGACATTGAACCAATGCTGATTTAATGTTGGGTCAGCGTCGTAGACGCTGGGCCAACTTTAAATTAGCATTGGTTTAACGTCCGGTTTTTATCGGGATATCACCAGCCCTCTCCATCACGGAAATGTGGGTCAATTGTAAAAATAACATACACTGCAATCATATAAATGAGGACACACATAACATAGCGGTTTGTTAAGAAGGTCAATGTAAGGGACCCTTTTACCCCTTAAAGCATTACATTATAATTCGTAAATTCTAGAAATTGTGTCTCGTCAAGCGTGTCAAAGTATTTGTGTTACGTATTAGCATTTTATAGTCGGATTCACATTAACCGTGGTGAAAAATGTCGCCGATTTCTCACACATTTTTTTAAATTTTACACACACTATTTTCCTTTTATGTCGTGACTATACCCTGAAAGTTTCGTGAGGTATTACAGAAGTTATACCTTTTAACGTGTAGTAAATAAATAAAAATGTTGCCCTCTATAAACCCATTAGCTTCGTCTCAGAATTTTATTACATGTCAAATGCTCTAACTTCAAAAATACGAACATGTATAACTAGATGATGAATGAATGCTGCCATAATTAAACTATAGCTTTATATCATTATGAAATATAAAATGAAAAATCAGAACGTCGACCGTACTTGTGCGAATAGGCTGTATCATTTTCCCTTGAATAATTGTTTTTTTTTCAATGATCGTATTTTTTCGGACTGCTCATTTATAATATTTTTTCTACATCCGAGTATTGGAATAGTTTTTATTTATATCAGTTTTTTCAACATAGTCAATAAATTAGACACATTTCCTTGAAGATATAGCGTCCATTTATTGTGTCTCTCGCAATGAAGGGGTTTCCATGCTGACATACGCCCATGTAGTAAGCCAATACGGCCTTTTGTATACATACACCTATATTTAGCTCTTAAAATGATGAGGTTATTCCAACAATCGAAATGCAGTCATTGTCCACAATAATAGGCCTGTCGTACAACAGGTCAACTGTATCCTTAGTTCAACTGTACGTGAATATATCCCAGAAAACACGAGACGCTGATTCAATGCGACGTCGGGTCAACATTACTCCGGCATTGGGGTCGGCGCCTATACTAGTGTTGACTGTAGCATTGTATGTATACATACATGTAGTGTGATACAGCGCGACACTATAATCATGTTGTTGTGTGAAATGATCAGAACACTTAATGCAATGTTGCCTGCGTCAGTACTTTAAGCAGAATATTATTTATTGTACGAAATAATAATTCTGCCACAGTAACACTGGTGAAGATCGTGAAATTGGTTTGTAGTCATTATCTTATGTGTGTTACGCTTACATAGCTACATGTAACTGATTTGAATAGTTGTCATTATAGTTGGGGTCACAAGTTTTTCGCTGATTTTTCATGAAATTTTGCAAGCGCTATTTTCTATTTTTATTTCTCAGTATAAAAATATCTGAACACACATTAAAAAAATTGGGAAATACACAACATTTACCAGTTAAGTGAGATATAAAGACGAAATCTTATGTCAAACATGCATGTCCAAAATAAGAAATACGGGGGAAAAAGATGTGCGTTTTCTTCTATGCCATTGCATAATAATACATTTGTGTATTATCAGTGTGTGAAATGTTTTATCAGGCGGGGGCTCCGATTTAGTGGTTACGCTGAATGCCTGTCACATCAGAGCTTGCAGGTATTCATGTTTGGTATTCCATGTTATTCCACCCCATAATTTAAAAAATAACTGAATGACGGCAGTGATTGGCTTAACTTGTCATGTGACTAGTCCAATCTTTCGGTGGTTCAATGTTTCGACCATGTCCATTTACATAAATATTTATTATGGGGAGCCTACGTGACCAAGAGGTAGCGTGTTCGGCCTTAAGCCAGCAGGTCTCGAATTTAATACTCTCTCTCTGGAGGGCAGTGTCGTCTGATTCATCTCAATAATCTCAGGAGATGCAGTACGTGGCAGCTGTTTCCCTAACCCTTCACTCGCAAATTTATTCTAATGTAAATTTTCACCCGCTTTAATTTCTGTCTCGCTACCGCGACCCACAACTTCAAGTGGATGAAAATTAGATTTATTAAATTTGACACCAAACATCTGCAAATCTTGATGCAAAACACTTATTTCATTCCCACTAGCAGTGATTTAATCGGTTTTAGCCGTGTTTTAAACGCGGTGATAGGGTGAAGAGCCGGATGATTTTTTACGTGTTTTCTCAAATTTATTCAGGTGGCTGAATGCATGCTATGGTGGCTCAGCTTTCTGCCAGTCAATCAGAACATATCAATTAAAAAAGGTTAATTTATATTACCGAAGACTACAATAACTAGACTCTAAGATTTTATTGTGTTTATACTTGATTTTCAAATGTCCTTCGCTGATGGCAAACATATATATAGGTCCTAACTACACAAATATAATTATTATTATTATCCATCCAAGGCGACTTAGCTAAATACTGTACAAATATTATTACTTATACTATTGCGTAAGATAGTAATTTTATGTTTATACAGTTGTTGGTGGGTGCCACATTGAGGTGTGGATATACGTGATATTGGATACACTGATTTCTCACAGCAAAAATGACGTCTTGCCATTGGAGTCTTGCAGACTGGTTTATATACAACTACAATCAATGAAACTTGCCTGTGCTTAATAAATTGAGCAGTCACTGGCACTACATTTAACCATCAAAATGGCAACATAAAGTAGCATATAGTTACTGAGTAATCATGGGTGTTCAGGCTGTGTCGAGTAGCTACGCGTCCCCAGATGGGGGTTGGGGTTGGGTGATCCTGTTTGCTGCCTCTATACATCAGATGCTGCTCCCCATGGTGTACGGGACATTCGGCATCTTCTTTCTTGAGTTCCTTGACGTGTATGACGTAAAGCCGTCTCAGCTCACCTGGGTGGGAGCTCTACAAGGATGCCTGATGGGCTTCTCTGGTGAGTAGATCAGTGAGTAAGTGAGTAAGTGAGTGAGTGAGTGAGTGAGTGAGTGAGTGAGTGAGTGAGTGAGTGAGTGAGTGAGTGAGTGAGTGAGTGAGTGAGTGAGTGAGTGAGTGAGTGAGTGAGTGAGTGAGTGAGTGAGTGAGTGAGTGAGTGAGTGAGTGAGTGAGTGAGTGAGTGAGTGAGTGAGTGAGTGAGTGAGTGAGTGAGTGAGTGAGTGAGTTGATGTTGGGCCATGTTAAGGACTGTGTGGCAGCACTGAAACAACATTGGGTCATTGGGTGCTGTTGCGTGTCGAGACCACCCGAACAATATATGTGTTTTGAAATTACTCAATTTTTGAGTAATTTTTGCAGTTCATAACTTTACCGAGAAAAGGGATTTGACGCTACTATGACAATATCAGTTGTTATCTTTAAATTCAGTGACAACATAAATTTAGTCCATAATACAGTGCGATAAACATTCCATTAACACACAAAAAAATGTTATAATGTCTTTGAAAGACACGGAAATGTATTATCATCAATAAAAATGAATTAATAGTAGCCGTGATAAAGTTTCATAACAGAGAAAAGCTATGTCATTATGTTTATAGGGTGACTTTGGGGCCTTGTTATTACTATTATTATGTTTATAGGACTGCTGTGGGGCCCATTGATACAAAAATTCGGAGCACGTCCAGCATCAATGATCGCTGTAATAATGGTGGCTGTCGCATTTTTTACGGCAAGTTTTACAACCGACATGACTGGCTTGTTTCTTACATACGGAGCTTTGGCAGGTGAGAAAAAATATGTTATTGTTCGTTGTGGTTCTTATCAAATACAAATACATTTAAACAGGCACCTCTCATTTTCGGTTACATGAGGTATATGAGGGATTCTATAATTTTAGGCACCAGTGATGATATTTTCCTTGAAATATGAGATTGTCAGAATATTGTCAACAATTTAAACACATGTCAATTTAGCTTTGTTTATTGACATGGCGTTGTCAGCAGAGCTTAATTTCAATTTTAAATGCTTATTTTTATCAATTTAAATTTTTCTTACCGTTATGGAGAGAATAATTTGCCGTTATGGAGAGACCAATTTATGTTACGGAGTAATCTTAAACTTAAATTTCTCAGTGACCCTTCTACAAAAGTATACCATATTTAACAAGTAGTTGAACTTGGCTATCATAATGTTGATCACTTAATTTAGAAAGAATCACTTTATGACAATAACCCTTAAATTATGAAATAAGAATTACTCTCCGTTACGATTATTGTCGTTATGGAGAGTAATAATAACGAACATTGTCTCTCCATAACGACAATTATTTATGTTATGGAGTGACAATAAACAAATACTAAATATCGATGCTAACACAATTTAAAAGACAAAAAGAAAAGTTACTATTTCAACAAGTGTCACTTGTTGGTTAAAATACCAAATTCATAAAGGTTTATTGCTATTTTTAAATGAGTAAAATGGTAATTTGTGACTACTTTTTCTCTCCATAACGTTTTTATTTTTGTTATGGAGAGACAGAAAATACGCGTTATGGAGAGACGTTTTTTTCACTAAATCGTACATAGCATCTATGTATTATGCTATATTATGATTATTTTTGTTTTTTTCACATGAGGTTGTAGTAGGCTTGGAGGTTGTAGGGTGCTTAAAAGTTTAATTGCAGTATTTGTGTGTAAAAAATCGCGTTATGGAGAGACGTTGAAATAAAATACTCACCCAAAGTCTTGCACAAACCTTACATTATCTCTAAACAAAAACACATTTATTATACTTTTTTTTCACGATTCACTGGATGAAGGTCTCGCGCTACAGTTTTGCACCATACAAGCGATATTTTGGTCAAAAAAAGTATAGAAATTACCTGAAAACTATAAGCGTTACGGAGAGTCACTGCAACGTGGGACAGACATAAATTGCATAAAAAGTGATAAAATAATAAAATTATTTAAAAAAACTTGTATATAATCTTAAAGATAGTGTTTTGCACTAACATTATATCAGAAACAAATATAATATATAATACAGGAAGTCTAGAATAAATCGCCTGTTTATGTGGAATTTAGAATGTGGGACAAGGCTTTTTGGCTAAAATTGGCTAAACTTACATAATATTTCTTTCAAAAAACACATTTATGTTAGAATTTTTTGAGTTGTAATATTGCTATATTGTAAAATGAGGGTCATTCATTGCATTTATGTAATAAAATAAAATTAAAATATTTAATAATAAATATTACAAGGTGCGGACAGTGCTGGTGCTTAAAATTATAGAATCCCTCATATATGACTTTTTAAGTACAAATGGCTCACAGGGTACATTATTTAATGTAACATTATATTTAAGTCGATATAGCAGATTCAATTATTAAAACAGTAATTTCGGATCTGTTATTATTAATACTGTCCATGGTGGGCACAATATATTGCCTTAAACACGACACTATATGTTGCATGATTTACCCAAGCTAACAATGAAATTGAAGTCTTCAGTATCAAACTTTGAAACATATGTACCTATTCTGTATGTTAAGTTGAATAAAAAAAACTCAACTGCAACATACACGTAGATCTATTTATACTTGGCGCTGCATGCCTCTGATCTACGAATTTACCTATTTTCGTTCTTTCTCTTTGACTTATAATGTTGTTGCTTACGTAACATGTCGCAGATACTCATTGTTTTGTCTGAATGTTTCACTATAACATACATGGCGTTTGTTTATTTTAGGCATAGGTTGTGGTGGATTGACTCTCAGTGGCCTCATTCTTATACAACATTATTTTCATAAATATCGTTCATTGGCCAGTGGTATTGCCATGGCAGGAAGTAGTCTTGGTCAGTTCATTTGGCCTCCAGCTGGCGAGCTTATCATATACGTAAGTACCGCCTCACCATTAGTAATAAACGACGTTATTGATAATTGTATTAATATGTGTACCGTGATAGTTACTCAACGAAAATAATATTAAAAAATAAATGCAATGTCTTACGCAACATTATTTATCTAATATGTAGTTTACTCAATTCACCAAGATACCTGAGTACTGTGCTCAGGCTAGATCAATACCCACCTGATAATCATCATCAGCATCATCTAGCCATTGATGATCTAATAATGAAAAAAACCCAGCATATATATAATATATAATATATAAATAATAATATATAAGTATAAATATGTAATAATATATAAGTACTAAAACATTCAAATTCGTTAAAATATATGAAAATTTATGAAAATTGCAATACTCAATAATTACTTTGTGTGTATTCAATAATGCTTATATATGTGAGGTATTCGATTACAAGCGTATAATGTAGCCCTGTATGTATTATGTTAATATTCACGCAATTGTGTAAGTGAGGCTTACACAATAATGTTTCAATGTTTTATTTGGGAGAGCTAATTCATAGCGTATTTACTAGTATAACGTTATATTGTAATCATGAAATAAATACGCTCAAACTAATGTACTACTTATCCAAATATGGCAGGACCGCTACCAAATGATAAGAAAGTATGGTTATTTAATGAACTTTGCTTTAACCCCTGGAGATCAATTTCAATTTTAAGCCACTTGAAGTTGTTTCTCGCTACAGCGATCTACAAATTCAAGTGGGTGTAAATTACTTGGATTTGAAGTTGCAACGAAAAGCAGTGTTACAAGATGTAAGACATATTAAAATTTAAAAGAGCTGTTTACACAGGTTCTAATAAAAACACTGCGAGGATGGTATAATTGACATCGGTGTTCCAAAAATTTGCTAGCTTGATTTTGTTGTGTACTCTAATTATCAGATTGTTTGAATATGACCACCATATGGCTAACAAATGGTCAGCATAAATAGTGAAAAATACATAGTAAGCGTTTTTCAAACAAAGTTATTTGAACATATCTTGCTATTTCGAGTGTGTCACTCTGTTGACAGACTTTCACGTGGAGAGGAGCGATGGTTGTGATGGCGGGTGTTGTCCTACAGGGAACCGTGGCCTCGGCCTTAATGAGACCAGCACCAAGGAAGGCAACCAGCAACCACACGTCTGAAGACGATCCAATCACGCCAGAAGAAGACCCAGAAAAACAGTTTAACACGACAGAAAATGGCGACAAAACCCCTTGTTTGGAAGAGAAACACCATGCACATCATTCCAACGGGAATAGTCACGTGGCTGCACCTGATGAGGTCATATTTAGACAACAGGGGGATCAGGTTGTCAAACCCCCGGCGGGATCACTTGACTTTGTAAAGAATCCCATGTTCATCGTGTTTCTGGTGGGGATGTTCTTTGTGCTGGTGGGCCACATGGGTCCTATCTCATTCCTACCACTCAAGTGTGTTCACGAAGGCCTGTCTAAGAGCTCGGCAGCCTTAGTGGCTTCAATGGTGGGAGCTGGTAGCTGTGTAGGTCGAGTACTCGCAGGGGTACTGGGAGATAAGTTACATTCTCAGAGATTTATACTTCTGGCCAGTACTTCTCTAGTCGCTGGTCTGGCAAGTGGACTGGTCGCCATTTGTAAGGAGCCTATTCTCATGGGAGTTCTGGCGCTCATATTTGGACTCGCAAGTGGTAAATAAGTGTAACAGATTAGCATATATTGTTTTTAACCAATGACACTTACAGCGCGGGGAACGACTTTAGACGTCAGAATCTGACGTGTAACATCGATTCCCTTACTGTATTAATTAAAATCACTTTTTCTCCAGTTATTGTATTGCTACTGGATGTAACACATTTACCAGGACCCAGCAAATAAGAGGCGCTCACCCCATGTTGTTTTTGTTGGGCCAGCATTGCAGGCGGTGGACAAACATTAACCCTTGAAGCGCTGATTTTTCTTCATTAAAACCTTGGAGGTCAAAGTATCTTTTTCGATTTGAAATCATCATAACTGTCTTAGTTAGGTCTTTCCAATTAATTTGAATACCTATGATAAGAGTCTACGGCCATTACAAATAATTTCACTCTTACAGTGCGGGGATCGACATTAGTCGTCAAAATCTGACGTCTGTAAGGCTTAAGAAAACATTCAGACAAAATATATTGCTCACCTACGAAGCCACAGAAGCGACATTTGCATTATTATTTTTATTTTTTAAACTCAGTATATTAACTTTAAAAGTCAATATATTGAGTTCACAACTCAATATATTGAGTTCATAACTCAATATATTGAGTTTACAACTCGATATATTGAGTTTACAACTCGATATATTGACTTTAAAAGTCGATATAAAAGTCGATATATTAAGCTCTCAACTCAATATATTGAGTTCATAAATCAATATATTGAGTTGCAACTCGATATATTGAGTTTACAACTCGATATATTGACTTTAAAAGTCGATATAAAAGTCGATATATTGAGTTCTCAACTCAATATATTGGGTTCATAACTCAATATATTGAGTTTACAACTCGATATATTGAGTTTACAACTTGATATATTGACTTTAAAAGTCGATATAAAAGTCAATATATTGAGTTCACAACTCAATATATTCAGTTTACAACTCATTATATTGACTTTGAAAGTCGACATATTGAGTTCACAACTCAAAATATTGCATTCACAACTCAAATATTGAGTTTAAAACTCGATATATTGAATTTAAAAGTTGATATATAGAGTTCACAACTCAATATATTGAGTTTACAACTCACAATATTGAGTTTACAACTCGATATATTGACATTGAAAGTCAATATATTGAGTTCAGAACTCAAAATATTGAGTTCACAGCTCGATATATTGGCTTTAAAAATCGATATATTGAGTTCACAACACGATTTATTGACTTTAAAAGTCGATATATTCGATATATTGAGTTCATAAGTCGATATATTGAGTTCATAACTCGATATATTGACTTTAAAACTAAACTCAATATATCGAGTTCTAAACTCAATATATTGAGTTGTAAACTAAATATATCGAGTTGTAAACGCAATATATTGAGTTCTAAACTCAATATATCGACTTTTAAAGTCAATAGATCGAGTAGTATGCCTAATATATTGAGTTGTGAACTCAATATATATATCGACTTTAAAAGTCATTATTTAGAGTTTAAACTGAATATATCGAGTTGTGAACTCAATATATCGAGTTGTAAACTCAATATATTGACTTTACACTCAATATATTGATTTGTAAACTTAATACAGCACTACCTCTATATAATGCCAACATTGGGACTCATTTTTTGGCATTATGGCGGGGTTGCATTATGGCGAGGGTGGTGATTTAGGCCTGTGGATATATGACAGCTGATGAACATTAATTCTGATACATATCGAATGCTCTCACGCATTCAGTTTATAGTAATACAAAACAATGCAATCCACCCTATATAATGTTGTTTTATTAAGATCACTATACCGAAAGATATTTTTTTAATGCACGAGAAAAAAACACTAAATATGATTGGCATTTAAATTGGGGTTAATTCAATTTATAAGTAGGCCTTAATAGTACACCCTATGCCTATTCCCGCGATCAAAGGAATATACCAGAGGCGCCAGTCAGTGTTTAGGAACAATAGGTGTGAGATTCCGCTCATACCACAGAGGGACAATCAAGTGTTATCCTGGTTATATGTCAGTAGCTTATAAATGCTAGTGTGCGTCACACTCAAGGAACCCGATTGTTAAACTACTCGATAGTGCGCTATGTTATGTTTTGACTTCCAATTACTCATGAATCGAGCTTGAGATCAAGTCATAAAGTGGTAGTTTACATCGGGCGTCTGCACTGGGCCGAAATCTCTGCATAAAATAATATTGTTGTTCAACTAGTTTTTTCAACGCTGGCCCAACATTGTACAAGCAATGGATCTCATACCCGATGAGTTATTATGCCATTGTAATAATGGGTAATAATGGGTGTATGCTACAAGAGAGAGAGTCAGACGTGCGTTCAGTGG
Source organism: Flabesymbios commensalis (assembly GCA_964017125.1). Lineage (NCBI taxonomy): Eukaryota > Metazoa > Annelida > Polychaeta > Terebellida > Flabelligeridae > Flabesymbios > Flabesymbios commensalis. The sequence goes on along the minus strand of OZ024902.1, from coordinate 123,999,391 downwards.
TTGATCAATGTGAATGCCAAAGATTAAATAAACGTTGGGCTAACTACTTTTGCTTGCTCGTATAAACATGTCATTTTCAAGTTTGTACCTTAGGCCTATTGATGCTCTGTTGCATAACCCAGTTAGTAGGTCCCCCCTACCCAGTGTTTTATCTCTGTCACGCTTTCCAGAATTTGTGAACGCAGTTGGCCTGGAGGCGGCAATTGCTGATCACCCAAGAGTGTTTATTTAACAGTCATGATGTCTAATAAATTATGTTGGCAATACAGCGTGGGAGCACTGTATATTGAGTTATGGACTCAATATATCGCTTTTAAAGTCAATAATATCAAGTTTGAAACTCAATATATCGAGTTATGAACTCAATATATCAACTTTTAATGTCAATATATCGAGTTGTAATCTCAATATTTGGAGTTGTGAACTCAATATATCGACTTTTAATGTCAATATTTCGAGTTTTAAACTCGATATATCGAGTTATGAACGGAATATATCGAGTTGTAAACTCAATATATTGAGTTGTAAACTAAATATATTCAGTTGTATGAACTCAATATATCGACTTTTAAAGTCAATATATCGAGTTTGAAACTCAATATATCGAGTTATGAACTCAATATAGCGACTTTTAAAGTCAATATATCGTGTTATAAACTCAATATATCGAGTTATGAACTCAATATATCGATTTTTAAACTCAATATATCGAGTTGTGAACTCAATATATCGACTTTTAAAGTAAATATATCGAGTTTTAAACTCAATATATCGACTTTTAAACTCAATATATCGACTTGTATGCCTGATATATTGAGTTGTGAACTCAATATATCGACTTTTAAAGTCAACATATTGAGTTTTAAAATGAATATATCGAGATGTGAGCTCAATATATCGAGCTGTAAACTGATATTGAGTTATAAACTCAATATATTGAGTTATAAACTTAATATATTCAGTTATGAACTCAATATATCTACTTTTAAAGTCAATAATATCGAGTTTGAAACTCAATATATCGAGTTATGAACTCAATCTATCGACTTTTAAATCAATATATCGTGTTGTAAACTCAATATATCGAGTTATGAACTGAATATATCGACTTTTAATGTCAATATATCGAGTTGTAAACTCAATATATCGAGTTGTAAACTCAATATATTAGGTTCTTAACTTAATATATTGAGTTAAAAATATTAATAATAATGCAAATGTCGCTTCTGGGGCTTCGTACTTACCAATGCTTGAAGTTCAATCATCATGATCATGCTGACTACTAACGTGTAGTTGTCGCTGGCTTGTACTTTATAAAGTAACACTGTCACACCCCTTAAATTCCCTCGACGACGATATACACATACAGTTTTTAACATTTCAGGAGGATATATTACGTTCCAAATGCCGGTGATTGTGGATATTATAGGAGTTGATAATCTAGGTCTAGGAGCAGCATTCAGTATGGTGGTGCTGGGTCTATCTCATCTCATTTTGTTCACTGTATCAGGTATGTAAATCTCTCTATCTATGCAATAAATATAAATCCGGAATAAAAGCCTAAGCATATTATTTAAAAGGCCTATCCAACGGTTCACAGCCTATTTATTAGACGAATGCTGTATTTTCCCATATTATACTAAAATGAACACCATTTACATATATTATTGTAAAATTTGAGCCCATCGTGACTGTTTCAGTGTAATATGGGCAAATACACCAGTATGGATCAAATTGTACAATACAATTTCAAACAGTCACTATATTCCCCCATGGCATACTAAAATACGCACTGTTTAACAGTGTGTATTTCAGTATGCTATGGGGAGATACAGCATTTATGACCCACCTCGAGGATCAAATTAGGGCGGGGGCCCTGGTGCAGTGTTAAATTGGCCTGCTTGAAAAGGCGGAGATTGCGGTTTCAAACCCCACTCTGGCATCCAAAATACAAAGAAACAACATGCTACTTCCCCGCTCACTCAAAGATTCAATATTATGGGGAGCCTCTGTGACCGAGAGGTAGTGTGCTCGGCCTCAGACAGCCAGGGCCCGAATTTCGAAGGAGGTTCTTCTGACTCAGTCTAGCCTATATGTGCACAAAGGTGGCCTAAACCCCCATTCATTTCATTTCGGTATCAAATTACTCTGGCAAAGCGTCAATTTTTGCATCGTGCTTCAAAATAACACCTTCCCTTCAAGCACAGGCTACTGTTATATTCTATGGCTTTACTTTCCTAATTACAGGACATTTACTGGATCTCACGGGGAACCCTAGCTACGCGTTCCTGGTTCTTGGCTGTCTACAGTTCACCGGGGGTCTCGTCTTCTGTCTTCTACCAGTGTTCAACAGACGTGAAATGCGACGGAAATCAAAGCGTTTGACATCGTGAAGAAACTGAAAGATTATGCGCGTACATGGTAAATATCCAGCTAACACAAAACGTTGAAACAATGTTGTTCTCAACCTGGTCCACCGTCTACATACGACACTGGCCCAACTTTAGAACAACCTCCCACTGGGCACACGACGTCACTGAGACGTTGAATCAACGACAAGGACATTGATTCAACGTCTCAATAACGTCAATCAATTCCAAACATTTTCAACCATAGCTTGTAATATGTGATATTTTATGGGAATATACATAAATATTTGTGAATATAAGAATGTGTATATTTCGTTTTGAAAAATATGATATCTGGATATATTGTAGATGCACATAATATTGTATTGTGGTGTTTGATAAACCTCGTGTAAACCTCAAGATATTTTAAATATGCATGTATTTTAATCGATTTCGAACATTTTAAATTATTGGAAAATTCGTTTTCTCGAAATCAAATTTGGAACAATACGTTAGTAATTTCACTTTGAATTTAATTTTAAATACTTAGAGAGCCATGTAGATTTAAATAACCCATGTGTAATACTAACATAATTTGAAACCTGTCACTTGTCTTTAAGTGGGTGGACATCACCGATATTTGTTTAATTTAATATGAATCATTTGCAAATATAGATGTTTAAAGATTCCTTTTTTTCCTAATTACAGTGATTGGGTCGGATGATGTAAAAACGACTATAGTTGCTAATAAAATTGCATATAATTAATTAGTGTGTTTTTTTACAGTAATTTTCATTTCCCGGTTGATGCTCGAATACAGTGTTACAAGAGCCGGTGGTGGATTGGATTATTAAGTCATTTCCAGTGATATAGATGTTACTTCTTGAAAAATATGTTGCACAGTTGTCAACCTTTATGGAGACAATCGAAACGACTAATGTGTATTACGAAATAAGAATAACGGAGTACTGAAGAGTGGATGTTATCGATACACTGATTGTTGATGGAGATTTTAATGTTTCATGTGATATCAATAAGAGAAACATGTAATTGTTACCGCAGATATTAAAGTACTGCTCCACTGTAAGCCATTAACGGGATAAGTGTATACCCAGGAAGCTTCGCTCTCGTTACAGAGAAAGCCATGATAAACGCCACCTGGTGAATATACATAAACTAAACGTCTCAGGTGGTGATGTATAACGAGAGCTATATTAAGCTGATATTTTTCCCGATAGACGCATTTGTCAATATCGCAGGTGAAGTCAATATCAAACGATGACTCTAAGAGAGTAGCTTATATTTATAGCATTTAACATACATATTTAATATATACAATAGATTATATAAAGTGAAATTTACACTTTGAATAAACAACTATATAAAAGAAAAGACGACAAACACCTAAGTGAGGCAATCTACTTTTAATATAACTCTTGTCGGATATTTCAAATATACATATGATGGATGTGCTAACAAATTAACTGTAGTCTTATATTTATCTAGTATGTTTTATTCAGCTGAGCTGAGATAGTTGACGCATCTTTCAGGTTCAAGTGAATGCATTTGATTATTAAAGAAAATATTACCACTCGACAAAATACCGGTTAATATTGTTAATACGGGCATAATAATAATTAATACAAATAGTTTTAAGATATATCACTCTCACGGCTTTGACCACTCTTATATGTGCATCGACTGCCAGGTGAAACAGAGATAACATCAATAGAAATCTAACAAGTTGGAGAATATCAGTAGAAATCTAACAAATTGGCTAATAGTTGACTCAAGGTTTGAACAAGTCTTCTGTAATTTCGATCCAATTTTCGGCTGGTTTGTTTGGTTATCAACTGATCAACGACAACACTGCCTAAAAAGGAATATGGGCCTACCATGTAGACGTCATGGGCATACAACATAGCTGGGCTATAATTCACTGCCTAAGTACGTATATTCTAACCCTATAATAATAATAACAACATCTGACAGTGATTAGTTATCTCTACTATGTCACAAAGCTTGAAACTGTCGATCAGTCAATACTATACTTTTCCTTGTACGTAGATTATGGTACTTAGGCCTATACCACCCCCTGTCCATAACTTGTGGAGAGAAACCCTGTCACATAATGAAATTAGGCAATCACTGCCAGTCATGCCATTGTTATTTAAATAGAAGTAGTCTAGACATACAATACGACAACCGGTTTGGAGAGTGACTGAGTGAGGCATTACGAGACACATACAAATGTAGGGCGTGGTGAAGTGAGTCCATATTCCTCATGCATGTACCTCTGTTCAATGTCATAATAAATGAATGATTAAAAATAAGAACATCCGAAAACTGCACACATTATTATAATGTGCAGATGAATAAATACTAAAATAAATATGACTAATTAAATGATTCTCAAATACTGATGTGACTAGCAGAGAACTGGTAGGGGCCTATACTGTTGTGGGACTTTATTATGTTCATAAAAGCATAATACACTATTATCTACTTACTGTAGTAACAAGTCATTTCATGTGTCACATATATTTTATTCAACAAACACCATACCTTTTGTTTCATGTATGTATAAAAGATAAATAAAGTCGACGTACAACTGACCTACCTCTGTCATATAGTTACATGACACACTGATTGTTTTATTTTGTTAGGGGGCTACCATTCAATTACCAGGGTAGAGGGGGGGGGGGTGAAGTTTTTAAACTGGAGAAATTATTGATATCACTTCATGTTTGCGGAACTTATTGTTTTACACTCTGCCTCAAGCAAAGTATTTGAAATAAAAAAATATTTCACTGTCTTAGAATGTGTTTTCTGTCTACAAAATTAAATTGAATCCCAAACTAGGCCTACTATTGAACTCGAGCTTAAAGATCCGAGCGAACCGAGGCTGCACCAATTTGGGGGTCATTTAATCAAGCGAGGTGCCAATGAATGATGCCTACATATGTATTTATTCCAAATATATTTTAGCGTTAAAGAGTTTATTTACTGCTATTAGTAAAGTGTTTATTTACATGATTTAGACTTCCTTCAGACAGTTATTTATTTCACGAAAATTTAGTCTAAATTATTATTTTTTTCGAAAAAACTCCAGCCCTACCCCCCCCCCCCAGTAATTGTAATGTCAAATCAGGTAAATTCATGTCATGTGTTACATACTCTATTAAATAAACTACATACTTTTGATTTAATGTATTTATGAAAAAAGTCCGTTATGTTGTTGAACCTACTGTCATATACATGATACAACGTTTGTTTCATCTGCAAGATATAAAAAAAAACCCTGCTATATCACGGGTGAAATAAATTCATCTCACTAGCAATCTTCCTCTGGTTTCCATTGAAAAAGTTAACGTGCTCTTAGGTTAGGTGAGATAATGCTCTACGGAAATGAGAGCTAATCCATTTATTGTATTATTAGTGGGACGTGCCCCAGGCATCTTTTCGTAGTATTTACCACCCAGAAAACAAGAGACATTGGCCTGATACTGGCACGACGTTGAGTGAGCGTAAAAATATTGAGGTAATAAAAATATTTAACTTTTTAACTGCTGACTATTTATTTGACAAAACTTTTTGAAATATCCAAATGTATCTTATTAGGTTTCAATTTGAGGGTGTAATACCTCCGCAAAAGGAGGTTATGTTTTGGTTGAGTTGATTTGTTCGTCTGTCCTTCTGTCATTCCGTCCGTCCGTATGTCAAAATACCACACACTCTGGAAAAGTGTCAATTGAAACCCACCACCCCCTCCGGGAAAAAAACGATTGGCGTCCATGGGGGGGGGGGGGGCCCGGATTTCTGCTGGAACAGCCCTAAGTCATTGCCATACACGTTAGCGGTACTGTGCATAACATTGGTTGATAATATTAACCCTTTCACCGCTTAAAGCACAGCTAGAGTCGTTTATAATCCCTTTTAGTAGCTTTAAAATTAAATCACAGTTATTGGGAATAGAATGAAATAATGTATGTGTAAACACCAACATTTGCAACTATTTAGGCTCAAATTAAACAGATAATAATTTCCCCCCAGTTGAAGTTGTGGGTCGCTGTATAGCGATACACAATTTCAAATGGGTGAAAAATTTAGTGTATAATTTAGCGGTTCAAGAGTTAACATACTAAATGCATAAGCTCTGACAACAACATTGCCCTTCAAGCACGGAATTATTTAAAAAAAAAACAGCGCAAGCAAAGGTTTTTTTTCAATTTTAAATCATCATAAGTGTCTTAGTTAGCTGTTTTGATTAATTTGAATACCTATGTTATGGGTCTACGGCCAGTAGAAATATTTTAATTCTTACAGTGCGGGGAACGACTTTAGACGTCCGAATCTGCGTCTACAGACGTCAGATTCCGTCGACTAAAAACTAAAGCTGTAAGGGTTAAAAACTTGGCTTCTTATACGATGCATCATTTGACTTTTTAATTGCTGACGCCATTGATTCAAATGAGAATGTCTAGAAATTTAACTTGACAAATCCATTTATAAAGAAAATGGACAATATTCAAGCAAAATAACTGCTTACAGTGATTGGAAATGTAACACAATGACCAGGTAGGGTTAAGAATACACCAGTACATTTTTAGATACTGTATCTGACATAATACTTTCAATTCTCACAGATATTTTCTGAGATTGTAGGCTTATATTATTTTATTATATATAATAGTTTAAATCAGTATTGCTTTCAGTTCTGCACACTTGAGTTTGCTTGACGTTTGAGTTGTTGTTGTCGTTTGGCCTACGTAGATAAAATAATTGATTTATTATGGGTCGGGAATCCAGATAGAACGTTAGACCCACTCGAGGTTCAGACACTCTGACACCAGTACAGCGGCGGCGTGGAACTAGCATGATATCCTGGAAAGCATTGTATTACAACGAATAGCTTCTTATGTCGCTTAATTGATACGTGTGAAACAAAAACATCACTGTGAGATCCTGTAGGATAACCTGGTCTGTTTTAAGGATTATATAATTTGGGAGAACATAGGGTAGTTTGAGGGAAAATATTAAACCTGGGAGAATATAAACCCGTGGATCTATAGGGCGGACCCCACTATATCGAGGCGGTTATTGGATATGGTTTTTGAAATCAACATCGAAGTATACAAATATAAATATAGGCCTCCTATGTGGGACAAACTGGGTTTTTTAATGATTATGCGATTACGCTGTACATATTATGATCTTAAACCGCTAAGCGCGACTATATAGTAGCTTTAATCCATTTTACTAGCCCATCAAATATCTGCTACTGGGAACGAAATGAGCGTTATTACATTAACATTTGCAAATGTTTCGTGTCAAATTAAAACAAAAATGTGTAATTTTCACCCACTTGAAGTTGTGGATCGCGGTAGCGAGACACAGCTTCCAGTGGGTGAACATTTAAAGTATTTAATTCAGTTAAGCGTTAACGATTCATACATCTTGTGTTATCTACTTTATCTATCAGTGTTGTTTGCAGTGGTTATGCGGTTATTGGATATGTTTTTTGAAACAACATTGCAGTATATATATATACTTATATCTGATATGGTTTCACGGGTGGTTATCGAATAATTGTAGTTTAACCTGACTACAATGCATGCAATATATAGTACTATATGACATAATACAGTATGCCAATTGACATTGACGTTGGTTTTGTTTTGTTTTTGTGAACCAATAGGAGATACATTAATTCATATATATGATACTATACGCATGTGTTCAAGTAATATAGTGCAAAGGTATGTATTCGTCATTCAACGTTATATTCACATAGTATAATAGTTTCTCCCTTTCAATTTTTACCACTCCGTAGAAAATACGTGCCGTATGTACCCGAAAACGTTCAGATACATCAACAATAGTAATATTTATGAACCATTAAAAAACCCACTATACAATTTTCTGAAATGCGTATGCATATATTTGTGCTCTTTTTTTTACAAAATCATGTACCGTGTGACATATGCGTTTTTGTTGAGTTATATTTGGTAATTCCGTGACCCACAAATCCTAAATGTCCGTCATTTTTTTCATTTTTGAAAAAATAATATTGGTTTACCACCTAGGTATGGTTGATATGTGATTTCGGGGGAAAAAAATAATTTAATGCGACTTTTAGATAATTTGACCTAAATTTCGCGCACAAATCTAAGACGGTCGCTGTTTTTTTAATAATCTGTACCGTTTCGGATTACCGCGTAGATAACAGGTGTGATGTGTGACTACAAGGTATTTTTTTGGTCGAGACATTTATTCATTTTGTCTTTTTAGATAAGCAGACCAATATTTCACACGAATCCTAGATGGCCGCCACTTTTTTATTTGATACAAATGATAATGGTATTGTAATGGTATTGTTGATTAAGTCAAAAATGTGGACCAAATGATTTCTAAACATTTGAGACTAAAACATTCTGATATATATATATTTTTGTTGGGGGGGGGGGGGGCAGGCAAAATTGAAGATAGTGACCATTATTAGAAAAAAATGTTGGTCTGCCAGTCATTTATAGTAAACTTCAGATCAGCAAACCTTTTGTTTGTGTCACTTCGTTGACGCTCTGTGAATGTATTTCATGTATTAAACTATAATATAACAAAAAACAGAGATACTTGCATTGTTCATATCTTCAACATTTATAGCGAAGGAGAGCCCAATAAAACGGTATTTGGAGCCGAAGCTAGATCAGCCACCAGATTGGTAATACTAAGCAGGAATGAAATGTCTTGAAAAGCTCAATATCAACCATTTTTTACTATAATATAATATCCGATATGTTTTAAGCTGACAGATGTGCTATTTGAATCAAACGAAGTTAATATGGAATTTATCACATTGTGTGAACATATATAGCTTTGATTAAAATAAGGGCAAATGTCATGTAGGCCTGATAACAAGTTGAAATATACAATATAACATACATAGAATAACTGTTTTCAGTGATATCTTAATTTACATCCCACATCCCAATTTAGCTTTAAACAGATGAACTCTTCTGCAGAAACAGAGATAACACTAAAAAGATGTGAAGCTGATTTGGGGTTTGGTTGGGTCAGAGATCAGTCATATATGAATAATCTCTGGTTAGGTCATTGAGTTTCGTCAATATATAAGGACTAGCTGAAACCTTGAGCGGTACCATCTAGCGTGGTGATATTAAGAATGGACAAAGCTAGCATATGCATAATTTTATCTACATTGTTGCACATTCGTGAATGATTTTAGTTGTTGTTGAAAAACACATTTGATCCCGAATATATATTATAATTTTGTTATTTTTATCAGCAACGATAAATACTTGTGCAATATTGATTGACTCATATATCATACCAGCAGCCGTATTCACAGGGTTATTTCGTAGATTATTAAGGGGTCTTGTCAAGTTTAAAAAAAATAAAAAAAATACGAGAAAAACTCGGATTGGTCTCCATGGCTTATACAAAAATATTTCGGCGCTTTAACATGTTTAGTCACACATGTTTAGAAATCATTTTTTTAGAATATAAGTCTTAATAACTTAAAAAAAGCGGCGGCTATCTTGAATTTGGTGTAAAGTATTGACCAAATTATCTACAAAACAATTTTTTTTTCTCGATGAAACATTATTGAAGAACGATAAATCACACATTTTATGTGGGTGGTAAATAAATATCGTTTTTTTTAAAGGGACCCCTTGGGATGAGACATTTTCAATATTGTCAATTTAGAAAATTTAATTTATATGAAGCTATATAGCCTACTGATCTTAACTGAAAATACGAAAAAGTCAAAAAACAATTTTAAAGTACCGAAAAAGAGTGAAATAGTTGTATTTCCAGGTCGTATATTGCCATGTAAACAAAACAAGTCAGCAACATTCAGCACTTTACATCACATATTCCCACGTATCAGACGGTAAGAGCAGAGCAGTCGCCGCTAATTGGTGTTTTATAGTCAGGACACGGGAGGACACACCTGCAGCACTGATTGTCTTCCCAACGCTGGGCCGATGCCATCAGCATGTGGCCCAATGCTGTGAAAACATTCAATCGTCCTCCAGGTATACAGATAGTTTGTTTGGGTTACTTCTGGTTTCATGGAAATGTTGATTAAAAATATTTGTAAAAATATGAAAATTCTGAAAAAAAAATAAAAACATGATTCGTGGGATACACTACTTCAGTACGAAATTAAAAACGAAAATTGATGTCATCCCAAGGAGCTGCTTAAATAAAAAAACACGACCATCTTGGATTTTGTGGGTGAATATATGGCAAATTTTCTGAAAAGCATAAAAATCGATATTATGGTCACTGAATTACCAAATATGACCCAACTATTTACTTATCACTACAAGGGATGCAAAAACTGCACAGAAAAAGTCTGATTGTTGATGTACTCTCAGATTATTACGAAGGTAGTGTATAAATCAATACCAATATATCAATTGTATATGGTTAAATCAGGATATATGAAGAGACAGTAATACAAGTGTCGATATGAAATACACAATCATATTTTATCTCCGCAGATATGGCAGATAAGCAGGTTGACCACATTGCCTGTGTGGCAGTAGATTTGGGCACAACCTTCAGTGGCTACTGCTATTCGTTTCCTGCAGAAGATGGTGACAGTATATTCATGAATACAAACTGGGGCGCCGAAGCTGGCCTCCTGTCATACAAAACCCCAACTAGTGTTCTCACCAGTTTGGACGCAGCTGGGGTCCACCAATTTGAAGCATTCGGTTATGAAGCTGAAAAACGATACACAAACAGAAAAAATGAGCCCAAGACACTCTACATGTTTGACAAATTCAAAATGAAACTACACGGCCTGACGGTTAGTGTTGTGATTCATACGAGAAAGTATTGGCTAAGTATTCACGTCATTGGAAATGCTATTGCATTTAAAACTTAATGTGTCAAGGTTGCTTGACCTACTTTTCCCACGAATCTAATTGAAAATAACCTGTCAGATTTTGTAAACAAATGTGTATTACCCGTAAAGATGCCGTGTTGTGTATCCACAGTAATATAAAATTATCCATCTAATACAGATATGTACCATAACCATGATGATAGTGAAGCTATGTCGTATTTGATAGAACAAAAAAATAACTAAAAAAGTAAAAACATAAATGCGATGACAAAATCATTTCATGAATAAAAATTATGTAAATATGTTTTAGATCGCTATACCAGAGATACAAGATAAAACACGAGCAGAGAAAGCACCAGCGATAGACATATTTTCAATGGCTCTTAAGTTCATGAAGGATCATTTTATAGAGCAAATGGCAGAAAAGGGCAGGTTAGTTTCACAGTTTAGGATATATCCCTCATTCCCCCTATAACTCAGGGAGAACCCTACATATTGCGATGTTGCACTGTGATAATTTGTAGTATACATTGTAAATACGAGCAGCCCTAAATTTTCAATATATATATATATATATCAACAACTTGAATCTGAATGTCATTTACACATTATTGTGTTGGAAAACGGTGTACACCATATGTGCTTTCATGAGATTTCACAGCTGTCATTTCTTTATTTATAATGTGTAGGGTTACGCCTATGTCTACATCTCTTTAGTGTTCAAAGTAAGCTGAAATTGTATAGTTTTCTGACACGTTACCTTGATCAAATTTTCCATTGATAGCACAAAAGTATTCAACGACAAGTTATTTCGTCAATCTGCAGTAGTACTCGTTTTTTTAGAAGATAAACATGCATTCGTATGGTTACCCAAATTCAAGTAAACTTCTTCCACATGTCTTGCTATTATCACCATTTTTCTGTTGACATGATCCATATTGAATTCAATATAGTATATACCTAGAAAGGACTGTTAATGTCGTAGACATAGTGTGTAAAATATTTATTTTGTGCATTTATAATTTACTCAGATGTCATAACATCAGCTGCATTCGTAGGGCGACTTAGTAAGTTATAAAGTAAAGCGACGCTTTTTCCTAAATATTGTTGCCATTGCTGTATACAACATCTACTTATAAAACAATGTTTGAACAGAACAGGCAGTGATGCAGTGGAAGATAAAGAAGCAAAAACAGTGGATAAAGAATCAATGAAAGCAGATGCACGGTTTGTATATTTTCTCTCGCTATCCGTTTGTATTACCATTATCTTTGTAAGACATAAATATAGGCCTGTAATCTCATTTCAGACGACTTTTTCGTGATAAAATTAAGTGGATTGTGACAGTGCCTGCGATCTGGAGTGAATATTCGAAGTCATTTATGAGAAAAGCATCACACAAGGTAGGAGATATATCACGTAATTATTGATAACTCCCGTGCATATATCATAAGAAAGTCAGTTGTTTTACTGGAATAAGTAATAATAAGACATCACACCACTATTGATCAATCAAGGGTGAATTGTTTGTGGCTTCTAGTAGTTTTAATAATATGTTATAATGTTAATCATAGCCTTCGAAGAAAACGCAAGCACGTTATAATCCTTAATACTTTGGAAATGTTATGACAAAATGTGAGAGGACACTATTTGGTTTTGGTGATTTTGTGGCTTAAATCAGGTAGAATGAATGTACTATAAAAGTATAGTGATATGTATCATGTGTATGCTCACTTCTTTTAATAAATTAATACACCTTCTTTCAGGCTGGATTGATAACAGAAGAGAACTCTGACAAACTTGTTATTGTGTTGGAGCCCGAAGCGGCCTCTCTCTTTTGTAAAGAGCTGGACATTTCAAACTTTGTAAAAAACGAATCCGCCAAGCCCGCAAAAAATGGTCGTCTGCTGATGCCGGTTGGTACAGTGTACATGCTCGTCGACGCTGGAGGTATATGTATATGTATTTGTATTACATATTATAGCTCATTGGTATTTATTTGATACGTTTTCATTTATCATTTTTTCGTTTTTCGTTTTGACAATAGTAAACAATCGAAATTGCGTATGCCTCTTCCAGAGACATATTCAGTCAGAAATGACAAGAAACTAATACATAATGTCACTGTTAAATTTAAAAGAAATGATCCATCTTAGAAAACAAGATTCCGTCAGTTACCTGAACTACAATATGCGTTCTGTGCTTGCCGTTTCTTCAAACAACACCATGCTCAGTGTAATTGTCTTTTGCAATTTCACTATAATGTGTCTTCTATGTTTGTATTTATAATAACAACGACCGGGTAAGCATACTTGCCTCTTCTAATTTCAAAACAATTTGAGTTATGTGCCTCCATTTTCTTCAAACGACACGCAGCTAAGTGCGCTTTCCATTTTGTGGTTTCACATAAGCTTTAGATACATCTCTTGAAATTCGAACCACACCCTTAAAAAATTCAGCTAAAAAATGGTGGTAGCCTGTTGTTATTCCCGACGAAATATGTAATAATGTCATAGTCTGCCATTTTAAGTTATCATTCCACTGTTTTTATCTTTATTGTATCTTTAATATATCTACATAACATTGTATGTGCTTGTAACAAACAGTAGTCGTTGGGTTTATTCCAGTAATATTTTTTTACATTTTTTAAATCAATCACTCTTAATCGTTATCCTACATTCATGCGCTTCTTCTAATGCCAATACGAACATATCAGGGACAAGTACTTGACTGTTTAAGGTGTATGTTATTGGGCATTCTGAGCAATCTCGAAGCCAATCTGTATTTTTATGCAATCTTTGAATCGATCTCCTTGTTTTTTTATATTCAACTCTTTATACATATTATTTTGTTCTGCACCATGCTATATATTGTATAGCATAGTTCTAGTAACCTATCATGTTTTATATATTGAATCATGGGTAGTATGGTCGAAATTAGGGAATATGTTCTTCAAATATGTGCCGAAGCCATTTTGGGGTAAACGTGTTTTGAAACCTGTTTTTACCTAATTTGAATATTTGTTCTGCATATTTATAAATATTATTTTATGATATGTGGCATGGACATCAACTAGATTATTCGTTTTTTCTTTTAAGATTACGATTATAGGCCTATTACCCCGGTGAGATGACGTTCATCAAGTGACGAACGTTGATGAATGTTCATGAACATTCATGAACATGCAAAAATGGTACATAAACCTAGTTCATGAACAACTAATGTCGTTCATGATTTAGTTCAGTTAATAAGTTAATATGGAGAGATTGATAGACAGTAATGATTGTTTTATGAACTCGGTATAGTCAAATCAGTTCATAGCTTGTTCACGAGAGTTCACGAGAGACAGTGTCAAGAGCTTTAATGAATTATTATGAAGTTGATAAGTCTCAAATTAGTTCATGGTTTGTTCGTGACAGTTCATGAACTGTGGTGAATGATTACTAGTAGTTCATTATTATTTCACGATACCTTAAAGGGCCTGGCCCACGCTAAAATCATCGAAAAATCGGTGATTTTCTTTCGGCTCCTTAATATGACCATATGATGTAAATATGTCCATAGACTGGAACTGCATTTATTTTTTATTTTTTGTGCTGCGCATTCACCAGTTAGACTAGATATAGAGACGAAATTCCCGTATTTCTAATTTTTGACATGGTTGTCAATAATTAGAACTCAGGAATTTCGTTTCTATATCTAGGCTAACTGGTGAATGCGCAGCACAAAAATTAAAAACTTTTGCAATTGTAGTCTATGGACATGATTACATCATATAATCATATTAAGAAGCCAAAATAAAATCACCGATTTGTTGATGATTTTAGCCTGGGCCAGTCCCTTTAAGCACTGGAAATTCATATTAAACTAGAGATTGACTGTTGCGGGCAAGCAACAACTATGTATTGCACTGTTTTTGGTTGCACTTATGATGTTTTAAACCGCACATTTGTTTATCAGTTGTTATGGAAGCTTTCCAACGAGTCTACCGCGAAAGCCCTGCGTCGCTTAGTTTGAGTCCTGTGACGTCATCACATTAACTCATACATATTGAGGAGCCGATATATCAACGACTTTTTAATGCTCATTCCGAAAGTCAGCCAAGCAAAATATTATGGGTTTTTTTTCTTACCCCCTCTCCATACCCCCTCACATATTTCAGACTGCCAACATGTTTTTATTGCTACTTGAGATGCCCTTGAGACATATGGGTGGCTTAGCATCATACAAAAATTCCCACGGGACTAAATAAGCTCCTCGACTATAAGCAGCATTGTACTACACGTCTGCTGGTTGAAAAGGTTCGAATTTTTGCCATGGGCTTAAAGGGATGCAAATAGACAATGACAGCTATATTTCATAAAATGGAACTTTGATGGGAGCATCACTAGAAAAAAACAGATTGCAAAAAAACTCCCAAATTGAAGGAGAACAACGCAATTGATCGCAATCCCGTCATATGGATCCTGGTCGTGATCACCAATCCCGAAAATTGCAATTTCATATGTTGAAAACTCGCCGGGTTATTAAAAATTTGATTTAGAAAAAAATGAATCAGTAAGCTGATTTCGAAAATATCTAGCCTAATTACCCTGGCGAGAATAGTGTAAATTACGCAATGGCTAATTAAGCAAATTAAGACTGAGAATACCTCAGAAAAATAGAATACCCAATCAATATACAATATTTATTTAAAGGACAAAATACTTAGACCTGGAAGTTAATGCATTTTTATGAACATTTATTCATTTCTAGGTGGCACAATTGACATCACAGTGCATGAAGTTATTGACGAGAATTGTGTAAAAGAGCTACACGTGGTAAACGGTGGAGAGTGGGGAGGTACGAATATAAACGCCTCATGTGTGGCGGTACTTGAAAAGCTCTGGGGCGAAGAATTCATTGAACATCTACAAAAAAATGTATCGTCAGTATGGTGGAAAATTGAAAAGGACTTTGAGCAACTTAAAAAATCTTGCACTCCAGCGTCTCAAAATAGTGTGAATTTGCTGGGAATTCCATACAAAGTTGCCAAAGATTACAACGAAATGTACAACAAGAATATAACGGCAAGTGCGAAAGAGAGAAACATCCCTGGTGTTGAAATAAATGACGACAGTAACATTGTGGTTAGTAAAAACGTTGTGGATGAGCTTTTCCGTGCGACAGTGGGAAAAACAATCAGTTGCCTCAGAAGTATGTTCGCAAATAGAGATAAATACAAAATCAAGTATTTATTCATGGTTGGTGGTTTCAGCTCTTCTGAATATTTGAGGTTGGCCATCAGAGAAGCATTTGGTCGTTATACAACTATTATGATTCCAGATGAGCCTGCTACTGCCATCATGAAAGGAGCATCAATGTTCAGTCAGAAACCATTCTTTGTCAAAGAAAGACTGGCTAGAGCTACGTATGGTGTTGAAACTTTTGCACCATTTATCCCAAATGTTCATGCTGTAGACAGGAAAATTATGATAGATGGAAAACCAGAATGCAAGGGTGTATTTGAGACATACATTCAGAAGAATAAGCCTTTTAAACTAGGAGAAACCATTACAAAGACATTCATACCACATTATGCAAATGCTAGCCTTATAAGTCTAGAGATGTTGGCATCAATGAAGGAAGATGTCAAGTACGTGGATGAAGATGGAGTCAGTAAGATTGGAGATCTAATCATACCAATAACAAATACAGACCCAGACTTGTACCATGCAGTAGATGTCACGTTTTATTTTGGCGAACCTGAGTTAAAATTCACAGTGAAAGATACTTATGGCGATTCTACGACACAGCTGGAGATGGAAAAACGAATTGTTTTCCAAACTCAGTAAGAATTCGACGAAGACATCTTGTATCTGATCACACTGAGAATAACACACTGAAAACATTTGTTGTTAAAACATGTATTCAACTTATTTGTCAAAAAAGGTATAGAAGATAATAAAAAATGTATCAGACATATACATATATTTGTACAAAAAAAATATATTACTGTAAACCACGTATTCATAAATATGTAGTAGTAAACACAAAACATTTTTATAACATTTATACAACGTCAGCCCAACGTCTTCGACGTTTGTTCAACCTTGTATAAATATTATAAAAATGTCTTGTGTTTGCGGGGTATATATGATATCCTAAAAAAACATGACATCTATTTTAGATAATTATATACTGTATTGTATATAAATATATTAATACTATGTCTTAGATAAATAAAAAAATGTTTATTTCAATCGGATATGTGCGCACGCATTATAAAAATAAACTGTTAACAAAGACACTGTATTTTAATAGCTAGAGATGACGATCACAGAAAACGACATTATCGGGTTGTAACAACAGTCGCATACTAACACAATTACATCTAGTCAGCATATGGGTAATAACCATTTCTGGTGATAAGCAATTATTAACTCTACCTGAGTCTTCAATAAATGGTTCATTGTCCCCGGCCTTTCGAATTACCGTTCGTCTATGTGTTCGGTGTGGAGGAAGCGCGATACGCTCGCGACTATTTACCGCATTTAAAAAAAATGCACATGTGTTTAAACCCTGCCCCCATGGCTCAGAAGTTACATGAGTTTGGAAGATGAAGGTTGTTTCCATAATAATAATTGTGTCCACCACAGGCGTTTTTACATAGAAATATACTGTGTCGTATAAATGGTGCATTATATTATAATTAAGCCAATACCACACAAGAGACATGGGTTGCTACATACTCTGGACAATCTTTTAAGTACAAGAGTAGTTAATAACATTAAATTCATTACACATTATAAACATTACACAATGATTGCGTTACCCCTAGAGCTCTGATGTCCACTACAACAGACATTATAGACATCACACAATGATGGTGTTAACCGTTAGAGCTCTGATGTCCCCTACAGCAGACATTATAGACATTACACAATGATTGCGTTAACCCCTAGAGCTCTGATGTCCACTACAGCAGACATTATAAACATTACACTATGATTGCGTTAACCCCTAGAGCTCTGATGTTCACCACATCAGACATTATAAACATTACACAATGATCGCGTTATCCCCTAGAGCTCTGATGTCCACTACAGCAGACATTATAAACATTACACAATGATTGTGTTAACCCCTAGAGTTCTGATGTCCACTACAGCGGACATTATAAACATCACACAATGATTGCGTTAACCCCTAGAGCTCTGATGTCCACTACAGCGGACATTATAAACATCACACAATGATTGTGTTAACCCCTAGAGCTCTGATGTCCTCTACAGTTAGACATTCTGTGTTTTTATCAGCATTTGTGTAACAGGATTCAAAAAATGAAATATTTCAAAAATATGTGATATTGAGGAATCTACGATCGGCCTAAATTTACCAATATAATCTTGAGGACAAGCCCTCATAAACTGGCGACCCCTTTCTTCAGATCCTGGATACTCCACTGACTAATGAAGAATGATAAAGTGGCATATTTATTCAATTGAAACCCCATTAAGTTTCGAAAATTAGATGAAGCACATGTATTTTTATTGTAAATAAACATACATAATTAATTACAAGTAAATATTGTGCCTATGGAGTGCATAGAAAAGTTAAAACCATTTGTATTCCGTGTGACATAATATTATGAGCATTGGCTCTTCTGTAATCTTGTCAGTCCTGTGTCCAGTGTTTAGATTACATATTATTATAACATATGCTGAAAAGTCTCTGAGCTCTAATATTGATTGTTTGATTGACTGATTGATTGATTGATTGATTGATTGATTGATTGATTGATTGATTGATTGATTGATTGATATATTTATCATGTAGCAACGTTGTAGCTACCACATTATATAAGTGTGTGTCTGACGTTTCAAATGGCTCGTAATATAAGTAACAACGCTACAATCAGCCTAGAAAACGCGCTAAACGAATAACTTTCTGCAATTGGAATGACCACTATGAGCCACCGTATATCGCACATAGATTTACAACACGCAGCAATACACACCATCCAATGACAGTCAGTTTGTGCTCTCTACACAGATATTGTCAGATTGATTATATCTGAATAACAACAGTCCTCTACACAACACAGTAGTGACATTCTGCTTCCCATATAATGTGTGATAGTGATTAGCCATGTAGGCATATACACGAAACACAAGGTAATCAAACGAAGAAAAATGTATAGGTGTCTGACTGTGAGCCACTGGACTACGAGTATACTGATTCAGAGGCTTCAGTGAATATCTCAGCTGAACATCTTTTTTCACCACTCGGATTCGTTGCACTAGCTTTACGACCATTTTAACCTTGTAACATAGTCCTTAGGGCACTGCCGACATCAGCCACACTTGGGATTATCTAAGTGGAGATTTTGATAATGGCATACCGCCCGGAGGTTTCACGAGGATGTATCGTTGATATTGTCTTGAATTGGGATGTTAGAAACAAGAACAAATCAACAGTGTTTTACACTGGACCTTACACACATGTAGCCTTTGCTGCAAGGTCGGCGAATTTAATACCAGACCCTGATGTGGTTCAAAGATGTCACGATAAAGCAATCAGCAAAGGTGGCAAGTACAAGGATTCAAAACACAGAATTTCACTAACTCTCTTGTTGGGTGAACATGTCAAATTGAAGTTCAAGTTGTCTTCAAAAGACACAAAGGGCCGTTCCCCATGATGCGGACTATATTATATCAAAATGGATGGATTTCTAGTGGTATATCTGATGTAGAGAGAAATCTCATGCGATATCAGTGGATATGAGAAGGAGCGGTGGGCTGTTCCCGCGGTCCCTCCCCAATACTCTAATAAATGAAACGGTGGGGAATGGATTATAAATATTAATTATGTTATAATTATGTCCAGTCAACTTTTATTAGTCGTTAGTATACATGGTATAGGCCTATAGGGTTTGTTCAACAACAGTGTGGTTGACTTGGTGCTGTGAGAGTGGA
The DNA here is from genome assembly GCA_964017125.1 of Flabesymbios commensalis. Classification (NCBI taxonomy): domain Eukaryota; kingdom Metazoa; phylum Annelida; class Polychaeta; order Terebellida; family Flabelligeridae; genus Flabesymbios; species Flabesymbios commensalis. The sequence continues at coordinate 123,979,205 of OZ024902.1, read as the reverse complement.
CTAACCTTTCAGGTGACTTTATTTTAGAATAATATTTACTGTCAGTATACAACATGCTACCCGGTATGACTGGGCCGCCTAACTCATTTACTGCGCGAGGCCCAGTCACACTGACAGCCTTTTTGTTTCCACAGCCAGCTGTGTAAAAACGACACTCGCGCTGCCTACCAAAAAACTCGGATGAAATGAGACGAATATTTCAAGTGCCTACGAAAACTAGGCCATTTTCAGCAGTCGTAAACTACTACATTTAAAAATGGAGGTCACTGTGTCAGAGCCTTGCGATATCATCAGTGTAACAACATGCTATATTTTTGTTAAGTTTTCTTATATTATTTGTAGTGTTGTCTATTAAATAATGTTGTGTTTGTTTTGCACATGTAGGTCTGTTTTAATCTATATTTTCTGGTCAAGGTGAATTCATCGCACACATTTAATGGCCTCGTGTTTTGGAAAAGAACGTTCAGGCCTACTGATCATGCTTATAACATATCTCAATTCTATACAACGGAATGACTTGTCAGTGCTGAGATTACACACTCAACTATCAAGTTGTATGGTCTGCACGGACCTGACATTGACAGATGGTACCTCAAAATATTTATTTAATAACCTGAAAACTATGAAGATGCATGAGCTAAACTATCATGCTTCTAAAATATCTCAATTCTATACAACGAAATAACTAGACCTTAGTAGAATTATTTATTATAAACTATGAAAGCTAACTACATGTGACATACAGGCAAATATTGACATTTATTGACTTGTTGGCATGTATTGACTTGCGCTAAAGTCGTGGCATAGGCCCAACATACGGGAAAATAGTCCTGTAATTTGACTTAACATGCTTAAATTACCGCGATTTACGACTTGTAGTAGATGAAGATCATTTGAAGTGAATGATAAATGAACAAATAATTTTCATTAGGCCCAAAGCATGTAGATAGATGCATAAAAATGTTCGTTCTAAAAACCATAAGTGTAGGAAATATAGTCGCTTTTCAGAGATAAAAAGTATGCTTTGATGTATCGTGGGATGCTTTAGCTCTACCTTCTCTCAGCTCTCTATTACTCCGTATTTATCATATAATTTATAAGCATGATAAGTGGAAATATATTTTTAAGTGAAAATATAAATAATTTATTGACACCGAGTAAGAAAATAAAAATGGAAATTGAAGTATTGACACCGAACACATAGAAAATAGAAATTACAGTAGGCCCTACCCGTTTTTCAAATTGGTCCCATATTACCCTTCATGGCGGGTAATATGGGACTGACAGGAGCGAAATATGGGACATCAGTATAAAAAATATGGCAAAGCAGGGACAAAATAGCGGTCTGATTTCAATAATTGTCATGTAACGGTAACTACGCTCATGTAAGTTAAAGTGCATAAAAAGTTCTCCGTCTAATAAAACACTGTTCATCATGTTCATGTGCCAATTGTTGACAAAAGTCTCATATTTCCCACAGCTTATCGTTTATAAATACTGTTTTTTTTAGAAAAGTATAAAATATAAGATATATATATTATATATAGGTCGTACGCCCAATATCGCGAACCACGTTTTTCGCCATTTATATTTACTGGCAGAATTGTTTTTACATTATTCAACTCACAGTATACAAAAATTGTCAGTTTTCATGGTGATGTCTAGTGAGCAGGCGTCTATTTCACCTTAGAAACACAGCAAATCGATTCCAATTCGTACATGTGTTTGCAAGATGGTGCAACAGCTATTCATAAAATATCTAATAACACAATTGAACAGTTTTAGCATATGTAAATATACGAAAACTGTGAATTACTGGTCGTCATATGCGCTTGTTGACGGTTCATTAGAAAGCAGGACACCATGTTAGAGAGAGTATCCCGCATGACACCATGTTAGAGAGAGTATCTTCATGACAGGTCTACAGAGGGTGCTGCAGCACATTGGTTTTCCATTGGTTCCCGTGCGTAGGCGGTTTCTCAGCAAGAAGGCGTTGACCCGATGTAGATTTAATGGTGTAACGACGTGTGACAAACTATCCCAGTTAACGCGGGACGTGCACCCAATGCTGAGTTACTGCTGGCCCAAATTTAACCCTTCGCCTGCTATTCTCGACAATAGTCATAGTCGTTTTTATTCAGTTTCTGTTAATGGGTATGAAATTACAACAAGATTTGTAAATACTTGGTGTCAAATTTATTAAATATGAGCAATTTTCAACCACTTGAGGTTGTGGATCGCGGTAGCGAGACACAAATTTAAGTGGTTGAAATTAAAAAAAACTATTAACTTAGCAGGATATGGAATAACACCATGACACTCGATCGTATGCGAGATATTCAGATATTCTAACAAGTAACGCTAGATAATTACGGTGTGGTATTGAAAAGTGTAGCCAGAAGCCTCATACAGCCTCATAGCTGATAATAGCAAGTCAAGAGCCCTGTGTCTGTCTGATCACACACCAAGTAAGAAATGCTAACCCACTGCTGTCTTAATGGGCCAGCGTCGAAGACGAAGGCCAACATTGGATGAACGTACCATGTTTACGGGGCAAGGTCAGATATGTATCCTAATCTCTGAGGTTAGTATGAACCACTGTACGTTATATCCTCACACAAACTCGTGTACACACACACCACTCACAACATGTGCACTGTTTATTCACCATGGCGCACGTCCCAAAGGCTTCTGAAGGTTGTATTGTTGATATTATTCTGAAGTGGGATTTTAGAGACAACACAAAAACTACTGCGGTTTTCATTGGTCCGTGCACACACGTGACATTTGCTGCAAGGTCAGCTAATTTGATTGCACATCCGGATATTGTTCAAAGATGTCATGAGAATGCAGTCAGCAAAGGTGGGAAATACACAGACTCCGACCACAAGATAACACTAACTCTCCTGGCTGGTGAATATATCGAGTTAAAATGTAAAGTGAAAGCTAAAGGCAGGACTGACACCTTTCCCATGATGAGGTCTGTGTTATTCCAGCATGGCTGGATATCTACTGGTATATCAGACATGGAGAGACATACGAAACATTTTGAACGTGAGCGATGGGCTGTTCCAGTGAAATAGGGATAAAGCCTGTAACTAGCATGTGCTTTTAATTTTACTTTCTCATGTTTAAAAATCTTCAGAACACGCAAAGTAAACACAGCAGGAGAGTGACATGCAGGAGGTACTTGTTGTGAAATGGCAATAAATACCCATTAAGCTATGAATTAATGTGTGCTTATTATATATGTATAGACCTACATTAAAGTACGTCGGTCGTTTCTGACGGACCGCACTCTTTAGAAGTTTCCATGCTGCGCATGCCTGTGGGTCTACACACTGTGCTCAGAAATCATAAAAGTGGTGGTCATCCCAGATGTTCCAGTTAACAATAATACATTTAAACACACGAGTGATGGATCAGTGCATTCATTCTGTTGTAAATTGCAAATTTAAAACGGTTTCCACAAAATATAATTTAATTTCTGCCTATAAATGCCGCAGTACACTTAAAATAAAGATTTTGTTTGCTGTTCAGTAAATATTATCAGTAGGCAGAATACAGGAGATGTATCATCTGTGGCAGCAGAGCTGTTGGATGCAGGATGTAAATGCGGAATGGCATTAAGACCCATCAAACAAAATGTAGGCCCCTATGTAAATAAAGGTTCCGAATATCATGTTTACAAGCAGATTCATATCATGTTTACCGGCGGACTCCTTGATATCACGCATATGTGCTATGAGTATACGATCCCTCCCCCCTCCACCCTGGCCAACTCATAGTCAGGGCCGAAATCTGAAAAAAGGCTTTTGTTAAACTTTGCCCGGCATTTTAGAGTAAACATCGTCATCTAATTTGAATGTGCTGAATTCAAATTTGCTTGATGACATACTCTATTTTGTGTCTTTCATCTTCAAATTAACAAAAACAAAATGGCCCCCAAAGCGTAAATGAAACCTCTTTTGTATATGATTTGCCGCACAAAAATGGCCAATTTATGGTCCCATATTCACCACACAAATTCATACGCATATATCATTAAAAAATGAGAGAAAGTTACGATCTTTTTTATAAAATGTGGTGATTTATAGCAGGCTTCAATGGGGATATTATATTTATATCATTTTCATACAAATCCATCTAAATTGGGTGACCATTTCTTCCTTCAAAAACATTGAAATCGGGAAATATAGGTATAAAATGTAGTCCCTACGCTGGTAGTAACAAGCCATATGCTGCATTCGGAAGTTCCCGTGTTTTGGCAACGCCCAGGGAAGGTACTAGGACCTTGCATTTGCATGTGAAAATAGAAAAAAAGCCCCATGTTTAAGCACCCTTTTTATTTTTTAGATTGATAGAGTATTAGAAATATACAGGTTTACATAGATATTTTCATATATTGACCATAATACATGCAAGTCTATGGGAGCTGTATTATGTGGGGTATTATGGTTTCTGTTACTATGCCGTTTGTGAAACGAGATTATTTTATGACGTCATAGTTATCTCATGCAATAGGGCGTGTTAGTCTCGTTTGACATGGGATCCACTTCCGGGTCCAGGTCGCCCAACCACGGAATTTCTGAGCCACATGGACAAAATTCAGTTTCGCAGTGTTCTGTGGTGCCGTTGTTCAAGTTCAATTTTGTCACTATCCTGACAATTTTTATTGTTGCTGGCTAGTCCCATCAACGAACATAGAACCTGTGAGAGAAGTACCAAGTCTATAGTCTCAGGAGAGTGTTGTTTCATCTTGTAAAACTAATTTGAATCCGAAGTTTGTAAAATGCCGGTACCTCGTCTCGACACGGTTTTTTCGGTTATTGGGTACCTGCAGTCTAACCCTCAATGACGGGATATCGGAGATCTGTTAAATATGACACCTCCCAATTTCAATTCCTCACACAATTCTCTTCCGTCCTGATGCAATTTGTTCACCATATTCGTAAAAATATAGGCATGGTAGGGTTAATTTGCCGCCACCTCTTTGGTCCACGGATTGGAGCAGTCATAATTCCAAGCGAGGTCCACTACTTTCACTGCAACATTTACAGTGATCTCGCCCTAAATTATACAGAAACACAATGTGGGGTGTTGCTTTTGTTATTAGAGAGCGAGACCAGTCAGTAACCACAACAACAAAGTTATGACTGAACTGTGACGTCACAATGCATGATATATGTGATCATGCATGCACGCACTGAGCATGTTACATGTAGCCTACCATGGCATGGGCATGGTGAGTGTGACAGTCATAGAAATGTATCATGTATGATCAGAGCTTGATGGATTGTATGATAATGTTCTATGGTGACAGTACTGTCAGCAGTCACCACTTGTGGATTGCCTGGCACTGGTCACAACACATTCAAGGCTCAAGCTAGAGGCTAATTATTAAATTAGCCCGAAAAAGCACAAAAAACAGCAAAGCCCATCTCCCCCTTTTCTTCAGAACCTGTATGCGCCCCTAGCCCTGAAATAATCCTAATCATGAACATTACCAATATTTTCCATGTAGGCTATACATTTTTCGGGACAATATTCCACCAAAATATTTAAGAGTGAAATTATTATTTGTAGGTCTACTGTAAAACTGTCAATATTAATCTAGATATAGTCTTTTTTTAGCTAGATTATCTAATTCTTGTAAAGTCTCATATTTAAAAAAATTCTGGTGTGAAGGGCACACTTTCCGTCAGTGTGATGGCAGGCTAATATGATGGGTTAGGCCTACATGGCCTGTACAGGTCCAGAATAGATAGACCCTCTAGGTTTACATTCATAACATATAAGTGCATGATACAAAGTCCACCAATGACAATGTAAAAGACCCCCCCTTCAATATATATAGTCTAATATTTTTAAAATTAAAATGTTTTATTTTGCTGTAGTCTATTATACTCTGTATGTCTGTATAGACTATGACCACTGGTGTAAATCAGCTTTTCGTTGATTATCATGATTTATACTGATTACTCAGTCAATTATCTACCGTTTTTCATGAAATTTATTTCCCAATTATTTGGCAGACATCTAACCCGACATATTCCATTTTTTTACATTTAAATTTTTGCTTTGTAGCCTATGTTGACGTAGTTTTTAAGTCATGTGGGCCTATTACTAATTAAGCCTACAGGATTTAAAATTGTAAAGACACCCTTAGGAGGCTAGGTAATACAATAATAAAATAGACTATGTACAGGTAGCCTACTAAATAATTGTAGATCTAGGCCCAAATATTAACAAGATACTACAGGATAATACAAAACTTGTCTATATATTAATCTAGACCACAATATATAATAAATAGCATTATTTAGGCCTAGGTTACCCCCATGCTTCGTCTGGTGGATAAGCATTGGGGGGGGGGGGGGTCGTTTCAAAAATTTAATACTAGGCCTAATGCTTATTTTGAGATTTATCCCCCACGTCTTTGTAGGTATTTTTATAGTTATTTTGACCACGCTCCGTAACGCATCTCTTATAACCCCCCTCTCTAAGAGTTACGTAATTGTCGAACAGCCCCATATAGTCTAAATTATATATATCCCTGAATATTTATTTCAACCGTTTCTAACAAACCTTAGGTTATTTGAAGTCCTTACAAAAATATAGGCATTGAAATGAGTATTCCTAAATCTATAGAACCATGGTCTGGATTAAAACTCTCATTTATAATCCATGATAGAACTATAGACTACTAGTCTATAGAACCAGGGGCGGATCCTCATCCAGGATTAAAAAAATATTTTTTTTGCCAATTTAGGGGACTTTTTAAAGAATTTGGCGCAAAAAGAGGTGGGCGTGCCCCCCCCCCCTTTGGATCCGCGCCTGAGAACTATACTAGTCTAGACTATAACGTTAGTTTTAACCTTATGATCTACTGTAGGCTAACTGTAGTCTTAGAATTAGTCCAGTTATTTTTTATCTCATTATGACGTCACGGCATATATTAAGTCTACAATCAGTCATGCACTGTCATCTCAGTAAGCCTACAGATATGACAGACACTGACTATAACACTAGGAACTAGGCCTATAGGCTATACTGAATTTAACTTTTCTGGTCTGATTATTAGGTACAAATTGGTCCCTCCAGAATTGCAAGTTATGTCAAATTGTTAAACTAACGACAACTATCTGGGTGAGTAGAAAATTCTGTGCTGTAGATCAAGCCATAACATGACAAAAATGGGCGTGGCCTGTAGTCATGGCAGGCTGTTGAAGTCAGGGAATGTAAGGGTGTCCCGTCGTCGGGGAGTGTAAACAACGCCAATCACCCGGTTCAGGGTCCAACTTCACAGCCTAAATAAACACAGATATATTGAGCTGTTATACTACACCCGCTATTATTTTGATATATAATTAACATTATATACAAAAAATAATCTGCCAGGTATAAATATATTGTTTATCGTGCTCTAATAAGGAACGCAAACATGTACACTTCAAAAGTTGTAACATGATTACAGTGGGAAAAAGCACGTGTTTTTACCTGCTGAGCCAAGTGGACCCGGAAGTAGCGTATCTCGCCAAATCCCGCTACAAATCTACGAGACTAACACGCCCTATCAGACCCGGCGATCTCCTGGGCTCCTATCTGAATGACAAATCAGACAAGTTGACCTGAGTGTGACTTTCCACACTGCAGACAGTAATCCGGTGACGTCATAATGAATATTTATGTCACTCGCACCCCTCCTTTTCGTACAGGTCCAACGCACACCTTTTGTCATGGTCAGACTGGATTAGATGCGGCAAGATGACAATGTCTTGACTTCCTTCGAATGGTATGCGTGGTATTTCAATTCCTTTAAACTGGTATTTAAAGTCGAAATGACTAATTATGGAATTCAATGCAAAATACAATAATACATATTTGAGCATAAAATAGGTTTAAAACATTGCTAAACCATGTGCTTTTCACGTATAAGTACATGCACGTTTATCTGTTTATAAATGCGCGGGGATACGGTATATGCCTATACAGATACCACACGTACCCTAGTGGGGAAGTGGGCAGTACATCACCCCAGCAACACAGAACGAAAATTGTGTTAGTTTGTGACTTCTGAGAGCACCTGACATGAATTCTGGAGACATAGGTCTAATGGATTTGTTCAAACATTTTATATTTTTAGCTTGACAAAATTTACTTTTGAAAATTAGTATGCAGGTAAACCAAATATTACTCAAAGCATTCGGATTGACAAAGGGCTATTCAAACAAAATCATTAGGGGCCTATATCTATTTATGAAATATAATTCCAACTATTGGAAGGGTAGGCCTATTTGATTATTATTTTGCTTGAGGCAAAAGCCAATTACATTATTGTACTGACAAGTACATAAGCAAGTACATAATACATACATTTCTTGCACCCATATTATATACTTTAAACACGATGAAAAAAAACCCCATCACTGCATAATAAGACATGCAGGATTATCGTATAATGCACATTTAGTTTTGTGAAGTAATTTCAGTAATATACTCTCGTTCCAGTAGACTACTTCATTAAGATAAATATGACATGGTTAGAAATTAAAAGAAACAATTATTTGCTAAAAAACTACATATGTAGGCTCACATTATCAGCGTATTAATAAGACTCATCGTTATAATGTTTATTATAAGAGTGAATCTAGCTCAAGACGACGTGTATGGAGCTTTGGATACAGATCAACAATCTGGTTAAAATCTAATTGTGTATCATAATTAAATCTACCCCTCCATCCTAGGATCTACCCCCCCCCCCTTTTTTCGCGATTATGTGAAGTGTCTTCTGATCCCAGAATCAACCCTTCCGTCCCAGAATATACCCCCTTTTAAACATCTACACGAGGTCCTCCCAGAATCTACCCTCCCTCTCAGAATATACTCCCTTTTAAGCATTTATATGTGACTCTTCCAGATTGTACCCCTCCCTCCCAGAATATACACCCCCCCCCCCTGTTTTAAACATCTTAAATCTATGTGCGACCCTCCCATAATCTACCCCTCCCTCCCAGAATATACTCGCCTTTTATATAAAGCGACACTCCTAGAATCTACCCTCCCCTTTTTTCACAACTATGTGCAACACTCCCATGATCTACCCCTCCCTCCCGGAATATACCCCCCCTTTGGAAAATCTATGCGATCCTCCCAGAATCTACCCCTCCTTCTCTGAATATACCCCCCTTTAAACATTTATATGCGACCCTCCCAGAATCTACCCCTCCCTCCCAAAATAGCTACCCCTTTTTTGGCAACTATATGTGACACTCCCATAATCTACCCCTTCCTTCCAGAATATAACCCCTTTTCTACAACTATATGTGACGCTACCAGAATCTATCCTGCCCTCCCAAAATCTACCCCACCCTCCGAGAATAAACCCCCTCCACTTAGATGTGTGACCCTCCAATAATGTACCCATCCCTACAGAGTATAGGGCCTACCCTCTTCTGAGGCACTATACGCAACGCTCACATAATCTACCCCTCCCTCCCAGAATATACCCTCCCCTTAAAACATCTATATGCGACACTCACAGAATCCACCCTCAGACCCAAAATATACCCCCACTTTGAACATCTGCGACCCTCCCAGAATCTACCCCTCACTCCCAGAATAGGATACCCCTTTTTTTTTACAACTCTATGCGACACATATATAGTTAACACATATATGCGACACATACTCCACCCCTCCCTTCCAGAATATAGGGCCCACCCCCTTTTATATCAAGTGGGGCTTCCAGAATCTACCCCATCTTTCCACAATATACCCCCCTTTTCTACAACTATATATGCGACGCTCAAAAAGTATCTATCCCGCTCTCCCAGAATCTACTCCTCCCTCCCAGAATATACCCCCACCCCTTTTCTATAATGTGATTCTCACGGAATCTACCCCTCTCTCCTGCCTCGATAAGTGTGCATGCTCTAGAAGGCATATGGGCGGTGGCCCTAGGGTAGTGGCTAGCACCGCTGCCTTTCACGCCAGAGTTCGGGGTTCGGTTCCCGGTCTCGGCGGTTTCAAAGAAACAAAAATGTTTCTTCCCCATCCACGTGTGAAAGTTAGTATTGTGGGGAGCCTCCGTGACCGAGAGGTAGCGTGCTCGGCCTCAGACCGCCAGGGCTCGAATTTCGAATCCTGTGTCTGGAGGACAGTGTCATCTCAATCATCTCACCATCCTCAGGAGGTTCTCCTGGCCCAGTTTAGCCTATATGTGCACAAAAGTGGCCTAAAGCCCGATTCATTTCATTTCTAGAAGGCATATATAGCATACAGGGCCTATATATCCTCCCCAGGGACTGGATGTGTTGAGTGTATTAAGACTGTGACAGTTCCGCCCACGAGGGGTTGCAGTATCAGTGGCGGATCCAGGATCTGAAGAAAGGGGGCGCACGGGGTTTTGGGGGTTTACCCCCAAGATTTTTTGGGTAAATTTTATCCAATTTAAGGGACTTTTTAAAGAATTTGGCGAAAATAGTTGGGGGGGGGGGGCGCATGCTGCCACTGAGTATACTTTATTTTACCAATCTATGTGCGGACCTTGGCCTTGAGGTAGGCCTGGTGAACGTTCTATGTCCCAGCGGTGGGAGGGGGGGGTGCAAAACTCACCCAACGCACCCCCCAGCCTACGGCCCTGACGTTGTGTCTATGTTGTTTTAATTTTGGTTCGTAGTGTGCGACGCTGGCCCATCATAGACCCTTTCAGCGCGGGGACCGACTTTAGACGTCAGATTCTGACGTCTAAAGTCGATCCCCGTACTGAAAGAATTTCATATTATTTATAAAGGCCGTAGACATGGTAGACACATAACAAGGACATTTGCTATGACATTTATGAGGATTTCAAATTGAAAAAAACCCTTTGGTCTATTGGTTTATATACAAAATATTTCAGCGCCTCAAGGGTTAACCAACATTGACTCATCTGTGTGCTGGGTAGAATAGCTTCTGAAGACCACGCATACAAAGCACGATTGTCCAGAATAAATAAGTATGAGCCAGTGTTCCCTTCAATCATCAGATTATGGACTAAGCACACACACGTCTAGATCCACGCCAGCGTGTATGGCAAACAGTACTCCACAATCTGCTGCACGAGTGTAGAGTATTTTGGATAATGTCATACCTCCGAGAGACACCAATGGCATATGTAGTTGATATCGTCCTAAAGTGGAATATACGAGATAAGAAAAAATCTACTGTGTTTTTCATTGGTCCGTACAAACACGTGACATTTGCTGCAAGGTGAGCTGATTTAATAGTTGACCCGGATGTGGTTCAAAGATGCCAGGATAAAGCAGTCAGCAAAGGTTGAAAGTATAAAGACTCCAAACATGGTATATCTCTAACTCTCCTGGCTGGTGAACATGTGAAACTAAAGTTCAAGGTGTCTTCAAAAGAGACGAAGGGTAGAAACGACACATTACCCATGATGAGGTCGATATTATGCCAGCATGGATGGATATCTACTGGTATATCAGACATGGAGAGGGGGGTCAAGCGGTATGAACGGGAACGATGGGCTGTGCCAGCTAAACATTAATCATGTTAATATTAACATTATGATTATGGATTGCATATTAAAAAAAAATTTTTTTACAATTTCACACGAACTGTGTTTTTTTTTCCAGCCATTCTAGCATGAAGGGCGTGGTGCAGGAAATAACCCACTGGGACCAACATTAAGTCATCCCCCCCCCCCCTAGTTCAACTAATAGCCATATCTAAAGGCATAATAAGTGATTATATGAGGAATTTATAGGCGAAATATCAACAATAGTAATATAATAATAAACTTCTAAAGCGCCTAAATCTTCGGTGATCCGAGCTCAGAGGCGCAACAAACATAATCGTAATCCGACGCATAGTTTCAATACCGTTTGCGTTTTTTGTCAAGGGTCACGAAAAGGGAAAAGGTGCTTTGCAAAAATGTAAAAAGTATATTTTCAAAAAATCCCCAGTATTGACCTAATAAAAAAATATGACCGTATAATTAGAAACATGACAAAATCTGGTATAGAATGGGTAATATTGTAAAAGATTTCATTAGACTGCATGCTATTTATCTTGTTCATTATTTAATTCACAGTAGAAAATGTGTATATCTCACTCGGATCTTAGGCCTTCTGATGTTGAGGCGGGGTCAACTACAACACAGCAAACACGAGACGTTGACCTAATGTTGGAATAATGTTGAGCCAGCGTCGCAGACGGTGGCTCAACATTAAACCAGCATTGAGTCAATGCCTCATGTTTAGTGGAAAGTATCATACTAGCGTATAACAGCGTATGGTAAATAGTCCTATCACCCATATGATAATACGTTTTTATACATGCCCAAACAAATTGTGAGTATGGCTTAGACACACTTTGTGCACACACGATGGGTTAATTACGTCGGTCATACGTGGTTACATCCTGATATGAAGGTGCACCCCCGCAATAAGCATGATAAGTAAAACGTTTGGATATGACAAAATAAAGTATTTTCCATAAATAAATAGGATCTTTTTAAAAATGGTTCAGTGAAAAGTTAAAAATGTTTAATTTTTGAAATAAATTTGAGATCCCATCAAATATAAGTATCTCACAAAATATAGGCAAATAGAAAATATCAACAAAATAATCATTGGACGGCATACACCACAAAATATAGGTCCAATGTTCTTCATTTTAGTCAGGGCCCATTTTTCAAAAAGAGGCATTCTTAAAGTTTGTAAGGCATTTCTTAGTAGAATTTGTCATGCAGTTGTTTTCACACAATTCAGATATGCTGATTCCAAATCTGCCCCATGCCAAGTTCTATTTTTAGTTTTTCCCTTTCAAAATTGCAAAACAAAATGGCCGCCAAAATATCAGATAAAGTCTCAATTATCATGATTATACATCATGTCTGGGTGCACAGCGGACACACAAACTTCCTTTCGTGTTCAAAATAACATTTTTGTTTTGAGGAATTTCATGCTTTAAGACCTGGTCAACTATGACGCAAAAAATCCAAGATGGCCGCCAATAATACAGAAAGTACCATAAAGTTTTTCTAAGAGTCATAGAAAATTGTTTTTTGGTGGCCAAATATAGGTTTCTAATACCAATAAATCTAGAACAATACAGTAATGACCTCTAACTTTTATATAACATGTAGTTTCAGGGGAAAATCCAAGATGACAACAAGTAGCCTACTATAACCATTTTTGGCCCATCCGGCCTTTAGGCCTAAGATGAGCTTATGCCATCGTGTTGCGTCTGTCGTTTGTCGTCTGTCCACAATTCACAAGAAATGCTTCTTCTCCCTCAATTCTTATCCGATTTCAATTCTGTTTGGTTTGTTTGAAAGATCTCGGTCCTGTGCATTAAATTTCCTCACGGATTTTAGAAATTTTAATTATTTATTAACTTATGGCCTAATTAAGACCCAATTAGGGCACTCTTTCCACAATTCACAAGAAATGTTTCTCCTCCCTCAATTCTTATCCAATTTCAATTATTTTTGGTTTGTTTGAAAGAGTTAGGGCCTGTGCATTAAATTTCCTCGCGGATTTCAGAAATTGTAATTATGAATTAACTAATAACCTTATTAAGACTCAATTAGGGCACTCTGTCCACAATTCACAAGAAATGCTTTTCCTCCCTCAATTCTTATCCTCAATTCTTATCCGATTTTAATTTTGTTTGGTTTATTTGAAAGAGTTTGTGCCTGTGCATAGAACTTTCAGAAATTTTAATTCGTAATCAACTAGCGCTAATAAAGGATTCCCTTCTGTGTCATTGCCACTCTGGTTCTAAATGTCGTAGGAAGTTATTTTTGGCGCTTGAATAGTTTTCTGATACAAACAAATTACACAGCATCAACAAACTCAACTTCCATGTTACATGTAGTCACGAGGAATGCAAAAAATATGATTATTTAAAAAACAACACATTAACTATGAGGAAATTGCACAAAAGTAGCATGTGTTACTTTCATCACTGTAGCTACATAGGCTTGTTTTGTATATCTGAGATTTGCATGAATGCCATCATCTTGCAAAAAGATAATGCTAGAATAGTCGCCCTCATCAATATATTGATCATATATTTGTGCAGCTTCGAAATTGATGTAGAGACTCCTTGATAGGACGCCATTGCCTACTTTCTCGTGGTCCTAATTCACACTTAATCAAACTAAATGTGATAGTTCTTCAGGTTGAGCAGGAAGCTTTTACACGAGAACTAGTTGCAGTTGTCCATCAATGAAGCTCCAACCACAATCTCATACATGTTTATGATATTGTTATCTGGCCAGGGCTGTATTTATTGCTAAACAGGCCTAAAATACAACGGAAACAATATCCACTTTTTGTGGCAGGGGTTATTGACGAAGAGGATACATTGAAATACTCCAATTGGCTGAAGTTCTAGTTCTGGGTGTTTATGAATTAATTTAAATGTCTTTCTTTTAGAATTAATGTGCTGGTGTTGTGGAAGCCATTGAAAAGGCTGAATGGCACGATAAATATCACAAGTTCTAGGTCTAGACACATAGGCATTGCTATGATTAGAACGTTTCGAAAGCAGAATGATCAAGTTTACATCAGTTCCTAAGACTACCACATTGTTTGATTGCCGTAATAACATTTAACGTCCCATCATGTACCTCAGTATCTTTCACGCTTAAATACCAGTGTTCATTGAATAGTTGAATAGCATTGTTCTTTACCAAAAGTGGTGAATTTGAACTTTGAACTGAAACTGTATTGCCCTCCTCCCTGATTCTGTACTTTATCTGTTATATATTCATCTGAAATAACATCGCAGTGAGCATGGAAATGTTTTTGATGTAGGATACATGTGTCTTGCATAGATTATTAGATGATCAATGTTTATTACAAAAGAATATAGTACATAAGTACTAAATACTCTGTATGAATGATAATTATTCTACTATGTCTGGAGGAGACATATAGTTATTAGGGACCTAAATATCTTCACGTCCGTCATATGATTTCATCACTTTATATATGGTAAGACTTATTGTCTTTAACTTTGATACCTCTTTCTGCAAAATATCGTTGCCGCTCTCATACCACTTCAAAACACAACTGAACCTGTCGGGTTATTGTATATTATGCGTGAGTGGGAGCTTATATCTGATTAGAAGCATGCATGACCAGAACCTACTGATTCCTCATACATTCTACCATATCACGACCACATCTAGAAAGTTTCTGTATTTTATGTGTTTCTTCATAAAAACATTCTGATCGTGCTACAAACGGTATTATCGCCCCAATTACCACATATTCTACATCATATCTTGTTGCAAAAGTGTACCCAATAATCTTTGGTGACTTGTTCATGACACTATACCTTTTAGTTGCCAAGACTAGGTTAGTTACTAACATCTTCTGAAGATGGTGTATGTTCACACTATATCTATAAAATAAATTCATCGTCAGTATTTTCAACATTACCCTAGCGTGTTCTCAACCATCAATCTTTTATGCCTAAAACATATATAAGTCAACTTCTGCACCAAATTACAGATTTCCGATATCGTGTAACTGTATTTTATCATAGTTATTTATGGTGATATCATCTCATTCAAGTTAGGGGAGTAGAGGTATGTGTACCAGCCTACATTACGGTTTTGTGTGGATCTCTGAGCCGATGGTTGGGACTTTATTCGTTCAATTATGTCTGAACAACTGTGTTATCAGCGCATTACCAGGTTTTTGTACGGTATCTATTCTGATCAACAATATAAAAATTAAGATGATACTATTATCATGATTATGTAACTTGTCAATCCGATTGAGAAACATATTTTTTATGGGATGTGCACGTTTTAACCAGCACAATATACGTAGTTACTAGAATCATAAATTGTTAAATTTAAACGACTGCTTGTCTCAATAGGAACGGAGCATGTGTGTGTGTCAATATTGACATGGTTATGCAGACCACCTTGATGGATTAACTTCATGTTTTGCTCAACTCTAGTACAGGGTGTGGGCAGGAGGGTGCCACCCGTGGCCAACGTACATTAAAATGATTGCTTTCGTCCTTACGGTACTGCAAACACATGATCCAGGTGGATATCACATAGGCCACATACTAATAGACCTAGAACAAATATATAGTGAGCGACAGGTTATCAAGTGCCGGACAGTGATCAACAATCATAAAATATTTTTTGTCAATAGTTTAAACATTTTTACACCATGCCGGATATGAAGTTTGTTTCCCTCGGCTTCTAAATGTGAAATAATGACTTTATTAAATAAATCATTATTATTACACTGGCCTACGATCTGTCGTTTTCCTGGCGCAACATTTGTTTTTCCCCTATACCTTTGTGAAATATTGATAATAGATGTTATCACGGCTCTGAATTGGTTTCCCGGGTGTGAGAAACCTATATATATGTAGACACCAAAAACACATCTCTACGTTATTTGGAAGCAAAGTTATAACACTTTGCCTTTCAGTGGCGGCCATTTTGGATTTTGTCCTCTAGCGGCGAACGCACAAGGTGAAATTTAGGGGACTTCAAGTATGTTGCTCAGGTGGGTGTTATTACACCGAAATGATGTTTTTGTGTTCATTGTAAGCCAAGCCGTGATGTAAAGTTGTGACATTTTCACTAATTTTGGCAGCCATTTTGTTTTTGAATTTTGAGTATGAAAAACACAAAATATAGCTTGGCATGGGGCAGATTTGGAATCAGCGTTCCCAAATTGTGTAAGAACAACTGCATGCCAAATTCTACTAAAAAATGCCTAACCAAGTCAGAAATTTCGCAAATGGGCCCTGACTATTTGTTAAATTTGCGAATCACAAGGGGGTGTAAAACACCACACATCTAGGCCTCCTATGCATATGAAATGCTAACGTATTTGTGAAGTTTGTGAACCTATACGACGGTCCCTATAATAGGGGAGACATGATATTTACATGTATGCCAATCACTCCTAATGATAAGGTTAACATATCGTGCGTGAGTGAGTCAATATTGCTTCACGTCACTTTCTGTACAATCATGACAATATCGCGACTCTTATCCAATGACATCAAGGGTTCTTTATAGTGCACAGGGCCATAGGCAGCACTGCACACTCCAGGCCTTTGAACAGGAGCGCTATATATGCACAACCCACCCAGCCGGGATTCGAGTCCAGTACCTCTGAGTTTTAAGCCACAACCGGACCGAATGAGCCATCGAGGCCGGCTTGATATATTGTAAAAAATGAAATGAAATGAATCGGGCTTTAGGCCACTTTTGTGCACATAAAGGCTAAATTGGGACAAGAGAACCTCCTGAGGAGGGTGAGATGACACTGCCCTCCAGACACAGGATTCGAAATTTGAGCCGTGGCGGTCTGAGGCCTAGCACGCTACCTCTCGGTCACAGAGGCTCCCCACAATACTGAGTTTCACGAGTGGATGGGGAAGAAACATTTTTGTTTCTTTCAAACCGCAGAGACCGGGAAGCGAGCCCCGAACTTAACCACTACCCTTGGGCTCCCGCCCTTGATATATCGTGTTTTCCGGTTGATTAGATCAACGACATAATGCTGATTTAATGTTGGCCCGCCGTCTGCGACGTCGACCCAACATTAATCCAACATTGGGTCAATGTTGCAGTTTTTACTGAGATGCTACGGTCCCGGACCCACAACAATAACATTATCAGTAGTATCAAGGAGGTTATGGTAGTATCTGGATAAGCTCCTATCTGGGACTTAGCACACCTTGCATTGACCAGCCGTCGTACTGTGTGTAGATACCAATTTATTTAAAATTATTATTGTGCTGATAATATTAGGCTATAGGCTATGTAGCCCCTACATAGACCATACACTGTATATTGCACAAATTTGTCAAGTGCGTTATTGCGCTGTTGTATATATTATGTATCCTATTATATTGTATGTATAGTTATGAATCATATTTTATATATTTCCACAGTTTATTTTATGTACATGTATCTAGGCCCGGTTATTTATGACCGCTTTATTTATGCTTGACCTGTGGCGGATCCAGCAATTGACAGAAGGTGGGGGGCGCCGATTTGTGCAATAATTTATACACACCACAGCTGGCACTTATATGCTCTAGAGGGGTCCGGGGGCATGCTCCCTTGGAAAAATTTGAAATCTAAGGCCTGAAATAACGCATTATAATTGCTTTTGTTTTCGGGACCCTGAACGGGGGGGGGGGCGCTGGATCCGCCACCATTGACAAACTAGGCGACAATGCGAGAACGCATCAGTTGCTTTGATCGGCGATCTGATATAGATCTGCAGCAATTACGACATGTTGATGCAATGTTGTTTTAATGTAGGGCCAGCGTCGCAAATTGAGTCCATTTTCGTGTTTGCTGGGTACAGCAAAATGAGCAAGGTCAGTACCATTCTAACCTCAGAGATTATTTTTACCTGAGCGACCAGTATACCTGTATGACGCCTGGTCAGCGTACAAATTCATACACGTACACAGCCTGTGGGCATGATATAGTGCACACGAGTGTACATATTATTTTTTGGATAACGGCATACGCCCGAGACACGCCAATGGAATATATAGTTGATATCAGCCTGAAATGGGTTTTTAGTGTTAACCTTTTCACTACCATACATGACGGAAATTTCCGTCGTCATTCGTCAATGAACGTAACCATAAAATGACACAAATTCTCGTCAAATATATACTACATTTATGTATTTTTCGTCATTTGAAGCTGGAAATTGCGTCAGCAATTCCAGCTTCAAATGACGAAAAATAGAACTCCTACACCAGTATATCTGGATCCTGGCATGCACCCCGGCCAAAGTCAAAGGGTTAAGAACAAATACACTGTGACGTTCATTGGTCCGTACACACACGTGATTTTTGCTGTAAGGGCAGCTAATCTGATGGTTGATCCGGATGTGATGCAGAGATGTCATGATAAATCATCCAGCACAGGTGTCAAGTACAAAGAAACCTTAGACTCAAAGCATAAAATATCTCTGAACATCTTGGCTGGTGAACATGTAAAACTGAGATTCAAGGTGTCTTCAAAAGAGGACAGGAACCATTTTTTTCCTTTGATGAGGTCGATCTTATGCCAGCATGGCTGGGTGTCTACTGGGATATCAGACATGGAGTATAAGGTTGTGCGGTATGAACGGGAACGATGGACTGTGCCAGCTAAAAGATTATAATCTATCAAATTTGCACTCAAATCGGTTTAAATTGGCACTCAAATCTGCTCGTGTAACACACTGAAGTCCAGAATTTTATTTATATAAAATATGCTCTAATGTATTACAATGAGCGATATACAGATATAGCTCGAGAGTGTGTGACAATCTTCATCGATAAAATAACTACTTTATGTATGCACGTATAATTTATGTAAAACGATGAGCTTATTGACATACATTTTGACAATATTTGACAATATAATCTTTTTTTATGGACATTCTTTCCCGATATCAAATATCTGCTAATACTAATGCTGCACTTCATTTGCCCATGGAGGTGGTAATGATTTGACTCAACATATTATATACACTGTCCAATTAAAGGGACTGTCTCAGGCTAAAATCATTTTATTTTGGCTTTTTAATATGGCCATGGATGTAGGTAGAAGTGTCATTGGTAAAAATACCATAGGTAGGATTACTATAGGTAAAAATGTCATTTGTAAAAATCCCAGATGGTAAAAATGCCATTGGTAAATATGCCAGCTTGTAAAAATGTCATTGGTAAATATGCCAGATGGTAAAAATGCCATTGGTAAATATGCCAGATGGTAAAAATGTCATTGGTAAATATGCCAGATAATACAAATGTCATTGGTAAATATGCCAATATGGTAAAAATGCCAATGGTAAAAAGGCCAGACAGTAATAATGCCAGTGGTAAAAAGGCCAAATGGTGAAAATGCCGGTGGTAAAAATGCCGGATGATAAAATGGCAGATGATAGAAATGTAATCGGTGAAAAGCCACTGATAGCACAACCCGAAAAATATCCCTGTGTGCCGAAGAACACTTTCAATTAATAAAGATAGTCAGCTCTTTGTAAAACAAGTTTTTTCACAAATAATGTAAATGCGAACAATAACCACATTGAACGAACACGCTAAATATCCACACTTTTATTCCCAAATTATGGAGATCGGTCTGATCGCCGTCAATTTTAATCTGATCCTCGTCATTTTCAAACTAATCTGGGGTTGTCAGGGTAAACACATGGGCCAAGTATGAGAATAAAAACTGATAAATTAGCCCCACGCACAAACAAAAAACTAACATGTCCTAGCAACAGTAATTTTGAATCTGGTCTGCATTATTCTCATACTCGTTTAAAAAAATACTTAAAATTTGCAAGTCGATTGGGATAGTAGGAAAGAACATAAATGTAGGAAAAGCGGCATATCTGAATTTGATCCTTGACAATTATTTTCAAATGTGTTCGGAGAGATCGCAGGGTGAACATGCAAGAAACAGGTTATCTCGCCAAGAGTGGCGGACGGACGCACGGCAAAAGCAGACTTCTACGAAAATTTGGCCGGGCATTTTTACCATCTAGCATTTTTACCAATGTCATTTTTACCATCTGACATTTTTACCACTGGCATTTTTACCATCTGGCATATTTATCAACGGCAGTTTCTCCATCTGGCATATTTACCAATGACATTTTTACCATCTGGCATATTTACCAATGGCATTTTTACCATCTGGCATATTTACTAATGACATTTTTACCATATGACAGTTTTACCAATGGCATTTTTACCATATGGCATTTTTACCAATGGCATTTTTACCTATGGCAATCTTACACTGTAAAAACAGTGCTTGTGTTTTAAATGGCTCGGAAACGTGTTTTCAACAAGACATGATTATAATTATGTTTAAATTATAAACACCACGATGTATAAACATGTTGAAATCACATATGATTAGAAATTGAATACTAATATCTCCCGCTGCCGTTTAAACTGCAAACGTGTTGTAATTAGACGTGTCACAAAAATGAGCGCCATCTGGTGAATGACAGAAACACTGACGAACGCCGCCTGGTGTGGCGAAAAAGCCCCAGCAGAAATGAGAGAGGAAATCAAATTGGTCAAGCCTAAATTTAGTATATAAATCTGCATTCATCGAGCTTTTAATTATTAAAATTGCTTTGTACAATGGTTTGTTTGTGGTGCATCTATATGATAGTTTATAAGATTAATTTTAAGTTTATTGTTGTAAGACGTTTTTAGTGTAGATTACAAAAAAAACAGTTTGGCATATGAATATCTCCGAGGCAGAGTTCGAAATCAAGCTTTTGAAAAAGTTAACGGTATATGGAATACATAACAAATACCCGAGTGACACTGCAATATTAATATAATTTTTTGCGCCAAAATGCATTCATCAATTTTTTCTAAGAAAGATGAGGGTTGGAAGACCACCTAGAACCATGCCTAATGCTGACCCCCACCTTAATTCTGTGAGACTCAATGATCTTGACCTCCTTTGTTTTCACCGAGCTGGCTAATACAATGAAGTATGGGGTATGGGGTATGGGGTATATGGGGTTATATAACCTTGTTTTCACCGAGTGACGTCACTGCGTTTCACAGAATGAAGTATGGGGGAGGGGGTGTTATATAACCTTGTTTTCACCGAGTGACGTAGCTGCGTTCGGTCTGACCAATCCGAGTTTTTCTCGTATTTTTGGATTTTTTTAACTTGACAAAACCCCTTACCCTGTGCAGCTCATATTATTACGTCGTCTCATGACGGCACTTATCTTGACCAATCAACCCCAGGAAAGAAAATGATGCAATGTTACTAAATATAGCACATAGGCTGATGGCGATTGACGACCAATATATCTCTATATAAAGCCATGAAGGGGTGGGGTACCCGTTTCATACCTGGTTATATTTCTATAGTACCCTGTATATGGACTACACTGTTGGCAAGTATTATCAACACCATTGACTGGATCAAAACGCTTGCAAAATTAATAACTATCTAAATGCCTGTGGTTCATTCCTCATAATAAGCTTAATCATGATAATATATCTGTTAATATATACATGTTTAATCATGTTAATATATCGCCAGTCCCTGGAGGAGACGTGATATTTACATGTATGTTCATTACTCCACGTGATTTAAGCTTAATCACGTGATAAGTTTAATCACGTGATAGCCTAAGCTTATTCATGTTAATATATCATGTTTGCTGTATGCGTAGGTTAACACCATGATGTCGATTTAACCCTTTGACCACTGGTGCCACATATATTCGGGTTATCATTTTTTATTATCACATTAAGTACCACCTTTTAAAAATGTTAAAGATAAAATGTGACATCAATCAGCAATATTTGAAAACAGAACTTTGACCTCCATTTTGTCAAATCAGAATAATTTTCACTCACTTGAAGTTGTATATCGCGTCAGCGAGACACAACTTGAAGTGGGTGAAAATTCAGATTGAATATTTTGGCGGTTAAAGGGTTAATGTTAAAGTTTACTGTATACCAGATGTAATTTAAAATTATTATTTTGCTTATAATATTATTATAGCCCAAATAAATTGAGTTGTCAACGGAACTTTAAACTTATTATTCTTGGCTATTTCTCCCTGATTTTTTGTCTAATCAGCTTGAAATTTTGACACAACATTCCCAGAGTAGATTTTCTGGATCACTATACTCTTGAATGGCAGAAGGCAGCTTATGCTTACTTGTAAAGTGAGCAGATACCGCACTATGCTGCTCTTCAAATGCAAAAGGCAGTATCTGCTTACTTGTAAAGTGAGCAGATAGTGCATTTTGGCTTGCACGGCAGTTGTCATATGATTGGGTCCAATTTTGGTTCAATAGTGGACATGTCGGGTGATTCTCCATTCATTGCCAGGAGGGTGAACAGGGTGCCCCTATGTTCAGACTTTCTCGGTCCTTTAGTCTCTAGATTTGATAATAAAAATACATTTATTCAATTTTTCAATTCCATGCCAGCGTCGCAGACGGTGGCCCGGTATTGAACCAATATTGTGTATTTGGTATGGACAGTTGAAACTTTTCAAATGCTACAATTAAAATAACCGTTGCAATTTTCAAACACAAAACGTTAAATCTATGTTGTTTTAATGTTGGGCCAGCGTCGCGGATAGTGATACAACATTAAATCCACAGAGAGACAAGTCAATGTGTGTACTGTGTACCCTGAATGCGATTCCATTTGACGAACAAATATATATCTATTTAAAACTACAAAAGCTCAGTGGGGACTTCTGAAATTTGAAGCCTGAAGTCCGACGTCTAAAATTACAGTTCAGAATGGCTGCCAAAAAACTCATACGCGAAATTCCAAACAATCTGTCATAATAAAAATAACCCAACCAAATGGCCACCACAAAAACTCATAAACCTAGCCCAAATATTATTGTTACTTGGAAAAGTCACAATTCATGTCTAGTTATATGTACATAGGCTATTTTACAAATTTGACAAGAGCGTTATCAGGTTATTGGGCTGTTGTATGCCTATAAATTACGTATACCATTATATCGTATGCCTATGTATACTTATGAGTTATATTTTATATATATTTCCACAGTCTATTGTATGTACATGCCTGTATTCGCTTATTTATAACTAAATAGACTAATCCGTGGTTGATTGATTGATTGATCAATTTATTGATTGATTGATTCATTCATTAATTTATTCATTCATCGATCGATTGAGTCATCGATCAATCGATCGATCGATTGTAGGCCTACATCAGATCCACTGATGCTTGACATAGCCGCGGCGATTGTCGCTACAATGGCAGGACGTGCTAGTTGATGGATCTGATCGACGATCTGATATAGGCGCGTACAAACACACGATACGTTGACCCAATGTTGTTTTGATGGTGGGCCAGCGTCGCAGACGTTGGACCAACGTTGGTCAGTGTTTCGTGTTTGATGTATACAGCACAGTCAGTGCGGCGGTCGGCCAGTGCACACATGTATCCATACGCCTAGAACGCGTACATCTAGATGTGAGTGACGCATAGTGCACACGATTGTTATTTTGGCCGGGTATTTTGGATAATGGCATACGCCCGAGACACGCCAATGGGATATATAGTTGATATCAGCCTAAAATGGATTCCCAGAGATAAGAAAAAATATACTGTGACGTTTATTGGTCCGTACACAGACGTGATGTTTGCTGTAAGGGCAGCTAATATAATGGTTGATCCGAATGTGATTCAGAGATGTCAAGAGAAAGCGGCTGCAGCAGCCAGCACAGGTGGCAAGTACAAAGACACATTAGACTCCAAACATAAAATATCTCTGAAAATCCTCGCTGGTGAACATGTAAAACTGAAATTCAATGTATCTTCAAAAGAGTCAGGCAGAAACCATTTTTTTCCTCTGATGAGGTCAATATTATGCCAGCATGGCTGGGTGTCTACTGGGATATCAGACATGGAGATTCGGGCTGTGCGGCATGAACGGGAACGATGGGCTGTCCCAGGTAAAAGATAATATAATATTACCATTTTTTATATCTGAATCTCATCAAGCATTGAACTGCTGAGACCACAAGAACAAGAACTACTGGTTCACTCTATACATTACATGTCCAGACAGAAAATGAAATGAAATGGGGTTTGTGCTCATACATGCTAAACGGCCAGAGGAACCTACTGAGGATGGTGAGATGAACGATATGACATTGCACTCAAGACACAGGTTTCGAAATTTGAGCTTTAACGGTCTGAGACCGAGCACGCTACTCTCGGTCTCGGAGGCCCCCACAATATTGAATCTTTATAAGTAAGCGAGGAAGAAAAAAATATATCTGTAAAACTTGAAGGTCATAGTGGGCTTCGAACCCGCGAACTCCGACTGTCCATGCAGGCAACTTTACCCACTGCACCAGTGTCCCCGCTATGTGCAGGCAGAGAGATAATATGTAGTCCCATATATATGCCTACATACTGGTGTTTATTATATGTTTCTACAAGATATAAACCACTTGAGCAATTGAGTCAGCCTTAGTATAACTGTATAACCAGTGGTGATGAGTGGAGATATTGAGACATTTATTCATTTATATCAGTAACATAAGCCCGATTCTTACTCTATGTGTAGTGATTTACACTGCGAGAGGTATATCAGTGGATGGTAGATATATATGCATATGACATGTGTGGCAGACTTGATTGTATATGAGAAAATATAAACGTTGGTAATTTTTCGTGCTATATCTGTATATGGGAAAGAATCACATGTCCAATGAATAAGGTGTTCGCCTAGAGGCTCATACCTTATTTATTGGACGAGCGTTGCATTTTTCCATATCGCACTCGAATAAACACCGCTTGCATGTCTTCCCGAATTCTAGTTGGTATTGATCCACTGGACACCCAGTCTGGATAATGTCAAATTGGCACGGTACGCTCGGCTCGCGTAACATCATAAATCGCTGAGCTTATTGACGTGAATATTTTGTAAATTTTGACAACATACCTCCTTTTTATGGGCATACTTCACTGATATCAAATATCTCTTAGTAGTTATGCTGCACTTCATTTGACTGAACACACTGTCCTCTTTAATAAACCCACTGATATTGCAACCAATGTTGAAACTATAATGATGCAAAATAAAAATATATAAAATGTTCCGTTCCATTTGCAGATTATTTATTGAACAATGAGTAGATATGTATAATTCCAGATACGTCAGATAAGCATGCATGTTAATTATTTCAGCGGGTGGACTGTCAAAATCTGACGTCAATAGACGTCAGATTCTGTCGTCTACAGTCGACCCCACAGTGTTATGGAACAATGCGTAGATATACAGAATTCCAGGTTCTCGTCCTCAGGCCTTTTTTTCTCTTTTAACTTGTAATTGCGTCAGATAAACATGTTCACCCAGCGCGGGGACTGACTTTTTACTTCAGAATCTGACGTCTATGGACATCAGATTCCGTCGTTTACAGTCGACCCCACACTGACGAGTAAAAGATGTGTAATGACAGTAAACCCATAACATATATGTTCAGCTGAAGCAGAAAGAACTACATGTAACTAAGACATTTATGGCGATTTAAAATAGAAAAAAGACAAAGTACCGTGAACTCCATGGTTTATATGAATATATTTTAGCGCTTCAATATTTTATATATACGCTTGTAAATTCATATATATAGCTTAAAATGTATAGGCGCATATTATTATTCTTAATCATTGGTACATTTTACAAAAAAATGATTACCTTTTTTACAGTACGCGTGCTCACAAAACTGAAACAACAATAAAGCTAAACAGCATAATGTGCGAAGGTTTTAAAGTTATGATTAACAGTTAGATAGAACAATCTACAATGTGTATTTTGATACTGTTTTTTTTAGATCACGAAATATACACCAGCAAATTATTAGCAGTAAAAGAGTATTAGCATATGATCATGATGATTATTGTATCAAGCAATATTGTGCCAGGTCAATTTATAAAATCACTGACATTAAACGTATTAAAACGTATTAAAAAATATTTTGTCGTATTGTCTTATCATTAGACATTTCTTTACAAAGGAAATAGATAGGTTGAACTGTTCAGCGCGGGACCGACATTAGACGTCCGAATTTGACTTCTATATACGTCAGAATATGACATCTAATGTCGATCCCTGCACTGAAGTAGCAATATATCTATAATAACCGTAGATCCATGCATAACATAGGTATTTTCAAATGAAGCAGAACGAAGACGATGATTACAAATTGATAAAAACGTCATTCCCTCTGGTTTGTGTACAACTATTTCAGAGGTGTAAGGGTTAACCCTTTAACCGCCAAATTATGCAATGTGAATTTTCACCAACTTGAAGTTGTGTCTCGCTGACGTGATCCACAACTTCAAGTGAGTGAAAATCATTCAGATTTGACAAAATGGAGGTCAACTGTTTTCAAATAGTGCTGATTGATGTCACATTTTAGCTTTACATGTTTAAAAGGTGGTATGAATGTGCTAATGAAAAATGAAAACTCGAATATATGCGGCACCGGCGGGTAAAGGGTTAAGCAACTTGACATGGTGTGGCTGTGGAAGAGAAAATAGATTGTCTTTATCAGGCGTTTCAACAATAGCATATAAAAATTGAATGACCATTGCTGCACCTGAGAAGGTTTGAATTTGACTAGTCCATTTAAAGGGACTGGCCCAGGCTAAAATGATAAAAAAATCGGTGATTTTATTTTGGATTCTTAATATGACCATATGATGTAAACATGTACATATTTTTGACATAGTTGTCAATAATTAGAAATCAAGAATTTCGTCTCTATATCTAGCCTAACTGGTAAATGTGCAGCACAAAAATTATAATAATTTGCAGTTCTAGTCTATGGACATGTTTAAATCATATGGTCATATTAAAAACCCAAAATAAAATCACCGATTTTTTTTTATTTTAGCCTGGGCCAGTCTCTCGTAGTCTAAGGGTTTTTGGGGGGCATTTTCACCCCCCCCCCCCCTTATTAAGAAAAACAAGTAATTAATATTAATAAAAACATTCACCAACTATGACTACAGAACTGTTTATTAATGTTGTTAGTAATTTATTTAGGCAAATCAAGGGCTGATCCATGTGGCGTTACGGGCTCACACCACCTTTTTCGACATTTTTTTTATAATGATTACCTAAATTAGTTTAAATCATTCATAATGTGATAAAAGCACTTAATTTGGTACAAAGCTGCACAAAAGTATACCAATCTATATTGTAAGGAGAACAACAATGCTAGCCCCAGTGGTTTCAGCCACAGATTCACCGTGTACAAAATCGTGGGACATTTCTTTGGACTGTCATATCGGAAAATATCTGGGTATAATCAGGTCAAAATAGTTTTTTTTAAATCAGTAACATTTCAGTTCCATGCCTGCATGCTCAGCTCAGAGGTCGCACAGTCATTAAAAAGTTATGGACATTTTTCGGACCATGGGGCTGGGATCGCTCTCAGTCACCGCCATGTTAGATTTTTCGGGTAAAGCAACTACATCAATCCACGGCTTCAAAGTGGACGACACGGCTACCTTGTAGCTGTAATGTCTTTTCTATATATACAAATCTAGTTATTATTAAACAAAAAATGTATTTCACCAAATATATCTACAAAACTGTTTATTAGTCATGTTAGCAGATATATAAACAAAGTAGGGGCGGATCCATCGGGCTTGAGGGGTTCACACACCCCTTTTTGTCAAATTATTTTGAAAAAAATCGTTGAGAATGTCATAAAAGTACAAAATTTGGTACAAAGCTGTGGAAAGTCTACTAATCCATATTGGAAAGGGCAAAAAACATTAGCATGGTTAGTGGGCTCTATTATTTTCATATACTTTTTATCAGGCTCAAAATGCACAGGTTTATATGTTAGTGTGTGATTATACCCCCACAGTCGTCGACATACTTAAATTCTACAGATGTATGGCTATTGTGACCTGAGAAACATATTGACATCGGATGGGAAAAATATTAATAATAACTAGATAGCAGATTCAGCTCATTATACATTGTCAATATACGTTTTACAGAACTGGGCTAGCCCTGTTGTATATACATGCAAATATATATTTATACTGTTCATTTTAATGACACATACGTCTATATAGACTTCCCGTCTTCAATAAATATATATCCATCCATAATCCATACGTCCATCCAACCATCCATCCATATCCATTCATCCATCTACTCAACCATCCATCCATCTATTCAATCATCCATCCATCTATTCATTTATCCATCTATCTATCTATATTTTTATTTCTTGTTCTCCAGTTAGGTTTTGTGAGGGTGTCATTCTAAAACATTGTAAAACGCATAGAATTTTTTTTTTCATCCCATATCAATTTTTAAAAGCCGATGCCATACATATCCATACACTTAACTGTCCCTTTGAATTATGTTGACTCATGAGAATATTTATGTTATTTTTTATACACATTTTTTCTTTTTCTTATGTGTGGCTCGGAATTGCTCAATTTATTGATTTTGTATGAATTGGGGGCCGAAACAAACATCTCTGATTTTTATTGTTTATCGTCTGAGCTATATTTTATCGTAAAATCCAACATGGACGTCATTTTACATATTTACTATTAAAATAATGACGTCATCATAAATACTAAGCACATCAAAGCATGCTAGCATACATGTATATACCAGTACTTGGCCTATTTATATAGCAGTTGAGTGCCTGGAACTTTACCAGCTGTCATAAGTGCCATAAAAACATTATTACAAAATGTCATAAAACCTGTATCTAGAGATTCTGAGAATTCACAATATTTATATGAAACTAATGACATTAAACTAATTTATATCAAATTAAAAATAAACTGCATGAAAAGTTATAGGATCCTACAAGTTCTGGGAATTTACATATGGTTCACCATGTTATCCATCAAACCAAAACTGCCTGACAAAGTTTAGGATCCTATGTATAGATATGATATATCTATACACAGGATCCTAAAACTTTTCAGGCTGTTTCGGTTTTATGGATAACATAGAATGTGACCTTCCAGAATTTAAAATGGCCTATAACATTGGCAGCACATCTAACTATACCTGACCTTTAATAATATAATCCTATAGGAACGGACAGACACGCTCCAATCTACTTCCCTTATAATTCAGCCGTACTAAAAGCCACTCCATATAACATTTCGGAAAGTTTTTTTCGTGAATCACAGCCTGTAATGTTTTAGGCAGTCAACAGTAAATTCAAAAGTCCAACTATATATATATATATATATATATTTGTATAAAGGTATTTGGTCTACATAAAAAATTACCGGTTGTCCCTCACATGAAAAACTTTATGTAACACTAACACCATGAAAGTTCTGAAAATTTACATATGGTTTAACCATGTTATCTATAAATCCAAAACTGCCCGAAAAGTTTTGGGATCCCATGCATAGATATATATACAGGCACTTAGACTAATTATATGACAATTGACTCTCTGAAACATTGCCAGCTGTCATTCACAAAAAATTATGAAGTGTATCTTCATTATAAGCCTAAAGCACTGTATCTACAGATTCATTCAGGGAATTTACAAAACCTCATAATGTTAGAATATACGAGTAATGATTCTGAAAAGTATAAAAGCCAAATGGTTAAACTGAGAGTCAGTGTCAAGCTATTTTTATTTAGTCCCTGCTATGCTCTAATTTTTTTTAAATTTACATACTATGTTTTTTATCAAACTTAAATAAACTTCCTGGGCTTCAGGAAACCATGTATTGAATGCATTAAAAAAATTATTGACAGTTTTTGGCACTTGAGAGTTCTGGCAATTTACATACAGCTTTACACAAATTACAGTGTTATCCTTAAAGCCAAAATTGCCTGAAAAGTTTTAGGATCCCATGTATAGATATATACCAGTATTCGGCTTATTTTAGCCTATATATAGCAGTAGAATGCCGGAAACATTGCCAGCTATATATTGGCACTTGGCCTAATTATATAACAATTGACTGCCTGAAACATTGCAGGCTGTCATTCACACAAAAAATGGTAAACTAAGGGTCAATGTCGAGCTACATTTATTTAGTGCCATTTTGTTTAATTTATATACTAGGCCTATGTTTTCTATCAAACTAAAATAAACTTCCTGAAAAGTTTCAGGAAACCATGCAATAAATACACTTCATGACAGTCCTACTTATAGGCACTTGAGAGTTTTGGCAATTTACAGGCCGGTACAGCTTTACAAAAATTAGTGTTTTCTTTAAAACCGAAATTGCCTAAAAAAATTTAGGATACCATGTATAGATATATACAAGTACCGAATACAGCTAATAAAAAGTTATAAAACTGCCCGAAAAGTTTTTGCCTGGAATGCTAGGCCTATATACTATTATACTATAGAATAGCCTAGCTTATAAAGTTATACTGAGAGTGAGACCGTGTAGGCTGTACTCGTGTACATAGCCAGGGCCTAACGTTAGACCAGGCCCACCACAGACAGTAAGCTCTACTTATGTGACGTTAGTCCTAGGCTTAGAATATCCAAACATATGATTGCTGAGAATTTACATCTATCGCATCATAATAATGTCATCACTTCAATGTAACTGTTCAACTAAAACCACACTTTACTTAAAATAATGTGATACCCACTAAGAGGGACAACTTGGGTATCTTGTCATTACACGTCGCCATACGTTACTTTCATTGAATTTAGAAGGGAACGTGTATGAACGTATGCGTTCCGTACGTGCGACGCGTGTAACGATCGCGTAACGTACTTGTTACGTACGTTTAGCGTGTGAGTAACGTTATACGCAACTAGTACGTCAGATAGTTTTGACCATGCTCCAAATTTTTAGACGGCCGGGCGTATAACAACGTGTGATAGCGTGTACCAACGTGTTTATAACGTGCTTCTAACGTATGCCTAACGTTCTCAACGTATGCCAGCGTTCTGACAAATTTTCTTCATATATACGTTGGCATACGCTGGCTCATACGCTGGCTCATACGCTGTAGTGTGATAGCCCCATTACATTCCGGCTTGCCATTTACACATTTAGACAACTCCTCTTCGCAGTATATGCCCCATGGGGCATATACTGCGAAGAGGAGTTGTCAAAATCTTTCACTGTTACAATTGATTATTCTGATGTTAAACGATTATTTCATCCATTTGCTAATGTCGTAGGCCCCTATCGTTCCAATTATTGTATCTTGTCATTTGTATTGAAGATCATTCACATAAAAACGATAAAATAATAGGCGACCTATCACCAAATTTGCATTTTTACATTGGTTATATCGAGTCCACAGCTTTGAAACAACTGCACCACAGACATGTAATATATTTTTTAGATAGGAATGCTTGTTCACAGTTGGATAAATGTAAAATGAAAACATTAAGTCCTTCTAGTGTTCAGGGAATGTGTTTTTTTTATCACGTCGTCTCGTGTGTTTGGACTCAGAGGCGGACGTTTATACTGCAAAAGGGATGTTTCGCCTCTGAAATGGACTAACGATTATAACATGTGGTATTGGCACTGAACGTTTTCATGTGCGACCGAAAACGAGGCTATGACGGCCTTTTGATTTTTTTATTTAAAAATTCCTTGTTAACGCGATAACTTGAAAAATAATTCAGAATTCATCACAACACTTTTGCGGCTACAGTACTGCTAACGAGTATGGCAGTGACGACATGCTTTCTGCACAACTTGATGACCTTGTTGGGCAAGAAAATGATCAATGTGTTTTTTTCTGCTTGACAAGATTTTTTACTTTTATTCATGCAGAATCTTCTACAATCAAGTACTGGATATGCATATTCACCCCACTTGACTCCTCAATCATGTTTCATCGTTGTAGATGTCAAAGATGACTCTTGCACCTGCATTAAATTTCAGCATACCTATGAATGATTTCACTTAAAAGCTGGCCAAGATTTTTGCATGTCTTATACTGTCCAGTATGTATATTAGTTTAAGCGACAGCCATACCATAGTCTGGATAGTCAGTATTTGACAATACTGGCATAGCTGTGGAGAGTATGCTTTGTTGGTGGCTCTTGAGTATTTGCCATCTTAGCGACCTTATAGTATTTCATATTTTGTAACAGATAAATCAAGGTTAAAACCATTCCCATAACCACGTAAGCCTTCCCGCACACATAGCTGGGAACAATAAAATATTGTCAAAAAGCTATTGTATTATGATGTTTGGGAGCTGAATAGAAAAAGAATATGTGAAAACAATTACCACATGTAAACATATCAGTATTCTGAACCAACATGTTGATGTTTGTTTCCGGAAATAAGAAATGTATCTAAGTTATGCCTTTTTTTAATAAAAAATTGGTATTGTGTCTTATTTTTGGTTAAAATACATCACCAGAAACACAGAACTCAATCATTTAGTATATATGCCCCATTTAGGATTTTTCCCCATAAAATGCAGTGTTAGGGTCATAGTTAAGGTCCACAATCGCAAATTTGACATTTTTAGCGCTAAAATGTCGGCCATTTTGAATTTTGAATCTTGAACTTAACAGTTGGCGAAAACAATGTTACCAATGGAATTGTTGATTAGTAGACACTACAGTGATTTAAATAAAAAAATCAATCTTGAGCAAAAAAACATCAGCTTCACATAAGGTCTTACACTATAATTATGCATTTGTGTTATTTTCAGAGTGAACATCAAAGTTGAAAAACGTTAATTACGTAACCATGATAATCTCCTAATCACATAATACGTCATTTTTATAGTCGTTATCAATTTTATTAATTTATCAATCGTAGGCCCACAGGCGCCCTCCTCCATCTTCAAAACATGGGTGTAGACACCTTGTTTGTAGGCTAATGATGTCATGATTGCTTAAAATGAAATGAAATGAATCGGGCTTTAGGCCACCTTTGTGCACAAATAGGCTAAACTGGGCCAGTAAAACCCCCTGAGGATGGTGAGATGATTAGATGACACTGTCCTCCAGACACAGGATTCGAAATTCGAGCCCTGACGGTCTGAGGCCGAGCACGCTACCTCTCGGTCACGGAGGCTCCCCACAAAACTGACTTTCACACGTGGATGGGGAAGAAACATTTTTGTCTCTTTCAAACCGCCGAGACCGGGAACCGAACCCTGAACTCTGGCGTGAAAGGCAGCGGAGCTAACCACTACCCTAGGGCCCCCGCCCGTCATGATTGCTTAAAGAGGTATTGATAAAAATGTATTTGTCGGTAATGGTGGTACAAATTAGCGATTTTACTATATTTAGACCTCACCAATTAGTCTACACTTTTGATATGTATATCAAAAGTACATGCCATCAAAAAAAATATGTTTCCATTTTTTTTATGTTGCCCCTTTTTTAACATAGAATGATCGTACTATTAGTGAAATTTAATGGTCAAAACTTATATTTCGTGAAACAACTGGCTCTGTACTTAAGATTGTTTTTTATTTTAATAGTTTTGTCACGATAAAGGCCACGTTTGGGCTTAAATATGGCTTATTGAAACACCAACCAGTTCATTTTAATATTTAAGGCCATAATTCACTCCTCCTTGTAATATTGATTTGTCCTGCGGAAGGGATGTCAACATCCAGGGCTATTCTCTGTCTATAAATAGATTTCATAAAAGTAATTCCACCATTTATGTTTACTAAGATACCTTGACACGAGTGAATTTCCGCTTTAATAATAAATATATAGGGCCGTGAGTCATGACAGCACTGACGCCAGTGCACTGACGCCAGTGGCAGTGGCAGTGAAGGTATAGACCTACACACTAAGGCTTGCATGTTTCGGTTGATATAATAGATATAGAAAAGCTCTTCTATACAAAAAATAAAGCATATCTTATCATAAAAAAAACGTTTTATACTCACCTATTCTAATGTCATTTAGACGGTATACCCAGTTAGACTGTACATCAGTAACTCACTGTTGTTGTTATGTACCGAAGTCGGACCTCTTTGGACATGTGTGAAGAATAAGGCCTGGCGGGGGCGAACATTAAGCCTGGCGGGACGAACATTAGGCCTGTCAAGTACAAACATTGGGCCTGGCAGGGACGAACGGCGATGTGGCGAGGGCGAACGACGGTGTGGCGAGGGCGAACGGCGGTGTGGCGAGGGCGAACGACGGTGTGTCGAGGGCAAACGACGGTGTGGCGAGGGCGAACGGTGGTGTGGCGAGGGCGAACGGCGGTGTGGCGAGGGCGAACGATGGTGTGGCGAGGGCGAGCGGTGGTGTGGCGAGGGCAAACGGCGATGTGGAGAGGGCGAATGACGGTGTGTCGAGGGCGAACGACGGTGTGGCGAGGGCGAACAGTGGTGTGGCGAGGGCGAACGGTGGTGTGGCGAGGGCAAACGATGGTGTGGCGAGGGCGAACTGTGGTGTAGCGAGGGCGAACAGCGGTGTGGCGAGGGCGAACGGTTGTGTGGCGAGGGCGAGCGGTGGTGTGGCGAGGGCGAATGGTGGTGTGGCGAGGGCGAACGGTGGTGTAGCGAGGGCGAACGACGGTGTGGCGAGGGCGAGCGGTGGTGTAGCGAGGGCGAACAGTGGTGTGGCGAGGGCGAACGGTGGTGTGGCGAGGGCGAACGGTGGTGTGACGAGGGCGAACGGTGGTGTGACAAGGTCGAACGGCACTCTGGCGAGGGCGAACATCTAAATCACACAAAAAGGAGATAATGTCCCTTTTGAGCTTTCATAGGATACACTGACACAATGTTGCTTCAATGTTCCGCAACGCTGGACAACATTGAACCACCATTGATACGGCAATTAAACATCAAACTGAATATACGATTATGAAGTGCGGTACTTGTGCATATATATACATGTATAAATAATAAAGCTCTTTTATCCATCTGAAAACAATTTTGAAATACTTTGAATTCATATTTTTTCAATTATTAAAGACAATATTTTTTTACGACAGATATTTATTCAAACAAAAAATCTTTCTCGGCTCTCATAGTCAACACGTGATTGTTTGTTCCTCAGTAGAGTCAAATTTTGACATTATCCATGAAATTCCCAATTAGCTTCGAGCCACAACCAGACAAAAGATGCCATCGGCGACGACCACCAATTATAGCCTATTCTCGAATGCGGCATGACATACTTGTGCAAATACGACAACAATCTGTACATGGTGCAAATAAACGTATTCATAAATGGGTGCCATGTTCATTCGTGTCCGTGTATACGTTGACCAACACCAAAATAGGATAGGCTACTCGTCGTGTGTTCGTATACTAGTATAATATGCTGTATACCTATAGCTTAACACAAATTATTGCACGACGCGACATTTCAACTACTCTGGTTCCCAGAGCCACACTACGCGGCGTGGCCGAGCTTCATGTAGCCTCTGGTATGCCCCAGTGGCGAATGTTAGTGACTAGTAGCTATATTTAGATGAAAAAAGGGTAATCCCCGAATTCAGACATTTTTGAAAGATCACTTCCCCGGATGAAGAGGTGTTCACAGTATTGTATTTCCCCTCTGACGCATTTCCTATGACTTGACCCAGAAAATTATTCAACGGCCTCAATAGCACAGGCATGAAAGTCACGTGACTAAGAACCTTAGCCTTGACCCGGCCATAAATGAAATTGGCCGGGCTCGTCAGACAACATTACAACCTACTTTAGCTATTCTAAAATGCGCATTACGAATGGTATATACAATAAGGAGGGTCCATGATCCTTGCATTACAATGAACTGACATAGAAAAATGGACATTCAAAATATCTTAACTTATGTAAACTCATCAGCCAAGCAATGTATTTATTCTGTGAAACTCAATTACCTCGACCTCCTTTGTTTTCACCGTGCTGGCTAATACAATGAAGTATGGGGGAGGGTTCTTATATAACCTTGTTTTCACCGAGTGACGTCACTGCGTTTCACAGAATACATGTATATACAGTATGTGTGTGCATATCTGATAGAAGACTAAAACATTTTATTGATTACATTGTATGGCTGTATTATGTAGAGCATCAGTCGGTGGTAAATGATCCAGCTCTTTCTTTCCTTTTATTTTTAATATGTCAGCCCTGGCTTTGTCAGCGCCACCTTTAACATCGGTAGTCACGACAAATAACATATGAATTCCTCATCTGGCTCGAAAGGGCCATCACGACCGACCCCATCTAGAAGCAAAGGGTGCTGAATGAACATTTTCCAATAGCTTTTCTTCCCAAATCCAGCAAATGATGATGTGGTATCCGACCCTGTAAGCGCATGAAAGCCCAGAATATGTTTGTGTACCTCCTGTGACAGCAATACATCAGTGTCTTTGCAGAAAACCATAATGTGATCATAGCCTCTCTTAGTTGGTTCTAAACCACGGAGGATGATTGGTGTATCAGCCTCCTCGTGGTCACAGGTCAATAAAAGAACCTTTTCTTGGCTGGATAAAGAAGCTTTTTCTGTGCAGCCAAAGCCTCTTCCCAAAACTATTTCGCACCCCGCTGGGACATTTGGAAATCTCTTCACAAGAACTTCTGACAAAAATGCTGCAAGATCAGCCTTATTTTCGGAGAGAGAAACAAATTGTGCCCATACTCGAGGCAGTGATACCAAGCCATTACTCACAACTTTACGGATTGTCTTGTTTGCTCGTAATCCTCGTTTGACTTTTGTTTGAGATTTAATGGATTCTGCTCCAAAGTATCTGTCAAATACTACATCTACCCTTGCTGCTCCTAGATTGAAATAGAAAAATATTGATTTTGAAAATATGTCTGCAGATTCTGAAAAGGATCGACAACCTGTTGGCTTTCCCAGATTTTGAATTAGTGCATGTCCATCGACGAGAATGCATGCCCCAACCATAGCATTTGATAAATAGGGAGATGAAACATCCGCCTCAGCTTTCACAACTTTTGTTACATTCCCAGTTGTACAGACTTGAAAATGTTTTAGAGCAAAGAGAAAAGAAAGGGATGTTCATCTCAACGATGCGTATAGACACATAATTCCTGACTTGTTCTGCACCACGTATATTTGCAGTCAGAAGAGCATCCTTAATGTCTTCTGTTGCTACATCATTTGTGGTCAGAGATAACAAATGACCAGAGGCCTCTGCAGTGTTGACTTCATCTACGGCATCAACTTTTGGTCTACACACAGAAAATATGCCAAATCGCTCGAACTGCTCAACAAGTGACTTGACATCAGCTTCATCTTTTGATGTCTAGTACTTTGTGAGCTGTGAGAGATTCGTCTTCATCTCCGATGCTGAGCAGATACCTTGTTGTTTCAGAAATAATAGCCATCTCTCCCCATGTGATGCAGTAACGATCTCGTGCACTGTCAGTTTTGGTGATACCAATAATGCCGCTGGATAACTCACATAATTTGTTGACCCATTCAGTAGCTTGGTCAATGGGAACCTGATTTGATGCTCCATTAGTTTCCTAAACAACACAATTGCCTCCCACAAATTCTTGATATACACCAGGAGCACTTTGCTCTAAGCTTTGCATGTCTGCATAATATATTGGAGCAAACCGAGCATAGTTTAAGTGATTGTATGTGCTAAACCAATGTAGCAGTTTTGCAAAAGTTTGCAGATGTAATTTCCAATCTCTAATTCTGTAGGTTCGGATGAAGTCAACCATAATTTTAACAAGCTCCATATATTATGTTGAACAATATGAATAGTTTGGGTCCTCACTGAAGATCTTGTTGAATTGAATCTATAATCTATTTAATATGACACTTTCTTTCAATGTTTGTAACAGCTGTAAAACTGCTCACTAATTTCTATATGCAGTGTTTTATTGTGTTTATGTACAAAGAGGTCATGCAATGGTTTTATTTCATCATTAAAGTCATGCAATGATGATTTTTCTCTAGCCCATTATTGGAATAATTTCCATTTGATCCGACAAAGTGCTTCATATGCCATCACATGCCCCCCCCCCCCCCCCCGAACAGCTCTATATTAATGCTTCAACGTACATCATAGCACTTGTAGAATTTTGTACAAATGCGCCAGACTCCACCCAGACACCATCTAGGCCTGCATTTTCCATATGCTGGCCAATGGCCATCATGAAATTAAATAAGAAGTACAAGCCACCCATCATTACTACAACATTTTCATATTTATCAGGATTTGACCATTGTAGTTATTTTGTTGATCTCCGACAATCAAACATGTTTTTGGCCGAGATGATACATCATCTCCTGGAATTTATTCAAAATGGTCAACACAGTATTGTTTACATCAACATTGGCATCATACCAATAACTGTTACTGTTGCTTCAGAAACACCACATGTAGCATGGAAAGCTGCCCATGATGGAACTTTTTGTTCATCTTGGTTGTTTATACGAGCTTATTTAGTTGTTTATGTTCAAATGAAAGATTTGAAATGGCTTGGCATCCCATATTTCTGGTTCAACTCTACTTGGCATTATTGGATTTGGCCTTGCACCAGTGTTTACAGGTGCGATGTCAATAGTGTGAAATTTCTCAAGGAGTTTCTGATCAGGTATTCTATTTCTTTCTGTTTTACAGTCGTTTATTCTGGTGGTGACGGTAGCCCACGTTGCACAAAACACATTGTGTGGCATGGAACGTATTTTCCAAATCTATAGTGTCCTCTAAAACATCGATGTTGTCAAATGATGAAAGTATTATACGACCAGGTGTGCATGGTGATATTCCATTTGGAATATATATGTAACCATTCTGTTCATATCTACGTAGATTATCATTGCCTATTATTGATGAGTCAATTCTACGAAGTGTATCAATTCCAACAGTATGACCGGCTGCATGGAAGATGTTTTCCATTTTTTCTGAACGTGTAGCCTGATAAAGAGCGAGACCAAGGCACACGTGCTTTGGTGTAAGTTTTCTACTTTTAGAGGCAGTGTAGACTAGATCTTGAACAATGCTAGATATTCTTACCTTCATAGACTTATCTTGTTCTTCTAATTCAAAGATATTTTCCCCACCAAACAAAACACTTAAGAAATGGTAGAGACTATTTGGTATAACATCTAAAACATGCTCCATGTCGATACCATGCCAACTAGTATCATGACCTGGTGAATCTTTATTCCGCTCACAATTGAAGAGCAGTGTGAAATATTTCCTGTAGTGGAGTTGCATCAGGTGTCAATTTAGGGCGTTCTTCATCAGACGAGAGTGAGGAATCATCTGAATGATATATTGCAATAGTCTTCTTTAAGGTCTTTGATACAGCAATATGTGTTATATCAGGATCCACCTATGTTATACTATTTCGTAGCTTTCACTTCAATTTAAACACACAGGCGCACTCTATGAGCAGGATAGACATAACCGGACACAATACAACACTGGCAGACTAAAGACGCATTCAACATAATTCCGCTGCGGAGTGGTTATATACATTTATATGACCATTCTGCTCCTGTCGACGTTATCATAATATAGGATGTATAACATTGAAAACATACACTGAGAACAATATAAACAGACCTTAGCTAAGTGATTATATAAAGCTTTATCGTTATTTTAAACGTGTCCAACGTTCTCAGTAGCACAGAAAACCTGTAAAATGACATCAAAATCATAACAATCGGCATATTATTAACAAAGTTATACAAATAGTCCTCATATTTTGGTGTCATTTTGTTGTTCGTTTCTGTGACACCTAACACGAAAAAAAGGTTTGTCAACAACCCCC
Organism: Flabesymbios commensalis; assembly: GCA_964017125.1. Lineage (NCBI taxonomy): Eukaryota > Metazoa > Annelida > Polychaeta > Terebellida > Flabelligeridae > Flabesymbios > Flabesymbios commensalis. The sequence goes on along the minus strand of OZ024902.1, from coordinate 123,938,949 downwards.
AGTGGCGTTATATGGTATATAATAGACATGGTGAAGATGTTTGTTTGCTTGTGACAAACAATTTCCATATGTTGAAATTATATCATATTTTGGCTAGCTGACTAAACATCAAAATGACGATTTTATTAAATAAAAAGTACTGCTATCATGATATCATGTTTCTATTGTCATAATCGAAAACATTATATCACACACCAAAATTATCAGAATAGGATACATATTGACAGAGTTATAGCGATTTACATCAAATAATAACGCCAGTTGGCGGCCATTTTGTTTTCGCTAATTCAGACACTTTCGGATCGAAACAAATGATGTCAGCAGGCTAGACGTCATTCCTGAGTTATTAAACTACATGTCTGTGTTGTTGGTTTGCTTGTAACAAACATTTGCCATCTATTCATTTTTTTGATAAGATATCACATGTTGGCTGGCTGACTAATATAGTAGTTCCACATTCTATTTATGTCTACTAATTACAGCTCCAAGTAATATACAACTTTTAAACTGACTACTATCGTGTATTTATCATGCTTAAATCAGTGCATCTATGGAAACATTAGGCTGCTATTCAAACGAAATATTCCAGAGGGGGGCAGATTATTATATTATCATAACCAAGAGCTCAATTTCTGACAAAATAAGTATTCATACTGGTATCATTTGGGATTCATTATTTTGGTATCACCTTTTAAGTTATTATTACAGCGATCCTCATCACAACAGGCTGTGATGGTGACAAGATGGGTTGTCTCTATGTAGTTATTCTCACACTCGTCATCGGGGGAACACGTTCTCTCTATACTCCCTTCACCGAGCGACCTCTGAGTATATGTCAACTGAAAGTAAGAGACAAACATAATATATGTTTCATTGGCACTACAATCCAATGTATACGTCATTCAGTGTTTTAACCGTTTAAACTCGATTGCTCAGTGTTTTTAACCGTTTAAACGCAGTGTTTTAACTGTGTCGAGCCATAATGTTTTATTGGAATCTTCATCCACAACAAGCCGCGAATCGCAAAAAACGCTATTTTTACACCTTTCATACCCGACATGATGTATCACAGGACGTGGTTGTCGCTGAGTGGGGGAGATCACAGTCACCGGAGCAGGACTCATCATCATGATTATAGCATGTCAAAGCGTCACCTACAAACGTAACGACAGTTTATTGCTATTATCCTCAGATAAACATATTATTCTACAAAAAAGCATTATGTTTGTCATGTGTGTTGTGAACTACTAATACATTTGTAATACTTATGTAGATACTATAAGTATTAACCCTTTAACAGCTGGTCCCGATTATATTCGGTTTTTTATTTTTCTGATAATACATTAAGGGCCACACCTCTTGAACATGTTAAAGATAAAACGTGACATAAAACAGCAATATTTGAAAATTAGCTAACCTCCATTTTGTCAAATCTGAATAATTTTCACTCACTTGAGGTTGTGGATCGCGTCAGCGAGACACAACTTCAAGTGGGTGAAAATTCAAATTAAATAATTTGGCGGTTAAAGGGTTAGGTATTCAAGTATAATTCACCATTACTCACCAAGTCCAGCCACCAGAAGTAATATTAACCATACAGTTGTTGTCACATTCATCGTTCTAGTGTTGATTATGTAGGCCGATTACGATCATCTGAAAAATACAAGTTTAGCGTTTTGACCTATTACTATAAAACATATATGAGGTCATGTTCATTTTGTAGAGGCCAAAAATTGATTTTTAGTATTTTTTTTTGGATCCAGGCCAGCTTTGTCGGCCGTGACCCTGACCATAAGACCCCTGATAGAAATTCAATTTGGTCTCCATTGTTCACTATGAGAAGTATACCAAGTAGCAATATTAAAGCACATAGTAATATAAATAAATTCAGGCAATAGGGCTTTAGGCCACCTTCGTACACATATTGGCTAAACTGGGCCAGATGAACCTCCTGGGATGGCGAGATGAATAAGATGACCCTGCCCTCCAGACATAGGATTCGAAATTCGAGCTCGCTACTTCGCGGTCACAGACGCTCCACAAAATAATGATTTGTTTACGATTGAGCAAGGAAGATACATTTTGTTTTTTCAAACTTGAATGCCAGAGCGGTGTTCGAACCCGCGATCTCGGATTTTTCAAACATGCAGTTTTAACCGCTGCATCAGAGACCCCCCCCCCCCCCAAGTAATGCAGTGCTTCATGTCGCTATAAACGTGACGAAAAGATAGGAAAATCATTTATCATCTATATTCTTTTTTTTTACCCGAAAATGGTTTGTAACCTAAAAAAGACTGGAACCCATAGCTTACAATATGTGAATTTTGCCATGGTTGTTTTAATGGTGCCAACAAGTCCTTGAGCTGTCTTGCCTATGGCACGCCATGAATGCGAAGTCATGAGTTCAATGCACTGGGGGAAACAAACGTGGATACAGACATATTTGCTAGGGTAAAGCCCTGCATAAGCAATGCTCGGACTGTACATCCTCTCTAGAGAGTCCTATCTGGACATGAAATCCGATCATTGCACTGTCCACTCTAGCAAACGTGTATAACTAATTAATTATTCAAGCAATTAACCACACTACTTCCACTCAGTGGTTCAATGCATAATAGGCGTGTCATTTCCAATTCATCAAATCTGTCATATCATTCAACTTCTTTTTTAAATTTTGTTGCATATATTATACATCTTTCAGCCTTTATATACCCTAAATAGAGACATACTGGTATTGAAGTGTTATGTTATGGTACGAATCTGAAAAATTGCTTCATATAAAATCAGTACATTGAAGAATAATCAGGGGATAATCCACTAATTATTTCACCTAGAGAACGCCCCTCAGTTTAAGCTGACCTGTAATGACCTGTAATGATGTAATAGAATTCCAGAGAATATCAATAATGTGTGGACTGTCGGCTGCAGAATCACTGTTTGTACACAAACTGGACATAAGTTTGTTCATCCCCAAAGTGATGCCTATTACACAGATGCTTAATACATTAATCATAGCATAGCATATAAACTTAAACCCGGATAGTTTATGTTATTTTTTTACAGATTATGAACGAAAATATATTTCTGATGCTAGATGAAACATAATTAGTGTCACAATTAATTTTTAGTGGGGTAGCCACGTGATCTTATAATGGCCGCTGATCTGCTGAGCGAAGAGGAAAAACACTGTTCTGATCTTTGCAGGAGGAATTCTGTCAGAACGTCTGAATATTGGTGCTTTTATTTCTTTACATGTAACTGGTTTGATCTCTCATGCATCCTTTTTCATGCAACTTCACATGTTTGTGACATGATTTACATCTGGAGACTGCGGAGGACATAGCATTTTGTGTCTATCATTGTTTTTGAATCATGCCTGCATCTCCATGGCTCTGTGACAAGAAGCATTGTTTTGTTGGAACACAAATGGGAGCTGTTGGTCCCTAAACATTTGCTCTAATGGCTCCAGCAAATTTCCACCCTTGAGGTCAATCTAAGATTACTGGTTGACATTTCCACCAATCACTACCAAAATGCCAATGCAAGGAAGCTGATGCATCCCCAAACCATAACGGAAACGTTTCTACGTAGCCAAAATCGCATTGAGTCTGGATTCATACTCTATCAATTATTTCTCCAACATCCTTCACTTCCATCATCATTGTGTAAAATAAACTTACACTCATCAGAGAGCACCACAAAGGATCATTATTGTCATTGGTGGTCCAGTGCTGAATTATCTTGGCCCAGCTGATGTGATTCTGCCGTTTTTGTTATAAACCATTAGGGTGTTTTCTTGCCACCAGGCTGCATATGTCCCCTGTATGTATGTAGTCGTCATCTAACAGTTGTTTATGACAAATATGTACCAAACACGTGCTCCAGTCAAAAGACAACTTCGAGGTAGTCTTCAAACGTTCCAAACTTGACAGCATCTTCAGACGTCTGCCAGCGTCTTTTTTCATTCCTGCCTGATAGACTGTACCTAGCCCAAATATTTTGCAATCTTTTTTATTGCAGGTGAACTGCGCTGCAATTACATGATTTTTAAATCCCATTCCATTTGAACCATATAATTTGAATTTGATTCCCATTACAAATTAATGTCTCCACTAGAACCCATAATTACAATGCACATACATAACCTTGCATGACAATGTGTAAAACATACGTGGATCACATGTGACACAGTTTAAAAGCTATAAAATTATGGTATGGTATGGTATGGTATGGTATGGTATGGTGGTATGGTATGGTATGGTATGGTATGGTATGGTATGGTATGGTATGGTATGGTATGGTATGGTATGGTATGGTATGGTATGGTATGGTATGGTATGGTATGGTATGGTATGGTATGGTATGGTATGGTATGGTATGGTATGGTATGGTATGGTATGGTATGGTATGGTATGGTATGGTATGGTATGGTATGGTATATGAGCTGGCCGCTCAGTAGTGATTAAACAGTGGTTTGTGCATGAATTGTGTGGGGATGAACAAACTTATGTCCAGTGTGTGTAGGCTCGGGGAACTACAAATGATCGCTACTGTATACATTTACCTGATATGCAAATTATCCTTTATAATTGATTCATTACGAAATAATGCCCAATTATGATATACTAAATTCAGTGCAAAACAAAATTTTCCAGCAGGTCAACCTGTTTCGATGCACATTCGACCGATATTATCACTAAATAAAGCAGTCAGAATATATGGCCGCATACGCGGTATTGAGAAATGTCACACATGAAGGCAATAACCACTTGAATAAAGATGAATAAATATACGTAGACTTGTTAAGGGATAACAGCCCCTTAACCCTTTCAGTGCGGGGACTGTCTATAGTCGAGTCCCTCACTGAAAGAGGAAAATATGTATAATGGCCGTGGAACCATATGTAAAAACATAGGTATTCAAAGAAAGCGAAATAAGCTTACTTATACTAAGACATTTAAATGATACTTTCTTATTGAAAAACAACCCTGGCTTTCTCAGTTTATATTCACATAAATATCAGCGCTTTAAGGGTTATACAGCTGCAATATGAGCGGTGCTATATATATAAAATAATGTTGACCGTTCACACAATATGTACAGAAACATTTTCGAAGGTGACGTTGAGTTAGACGACCTTAATGCACCCTGATGCACCCTGACAAGAGTTTGAAATAAGTTAAAGCTACTGAATGAAGCTATGCAAAATTGACATCGTGGAATAAATGTATACTGTACAGAGATTTTAATTTTCGCCAATTTAGCAAAGAAGACAAATTCGCCAGTGCAAAAATTATGCAAAAATTATCGCGAAAATTATTATTATAAAGCGCTACTAAAGTAAAATAAAAAATCGCGAACTCTAAACTTCGTGGAAAGTCCAAAAATCATTATTTTGCGAAAATTTAAACACGCGAAAATTACCAGATCTACAGCAATCTAAAATAATATCCGGTACGATGTTCTCGATATTGAATGCAAATTTGAAAGAAAATTGGCAGAAAATCATTTTTTTACAAAAAAACCCGCAGATATTAGCCCAAAACTGTTTTTTGGCCTGACACTACATCGGCTGTTATAGTTATTTTTTTGGTGGATTATAAGTCAAGAGAATATCCTTGAAGCATTCTGATCATACTGGCAAAATTCAAGATGTCCGCCAAAGCACATAGGGAATATTTACTTTTTAACTATTTGGTTGAGAATAGCTCCTGCTCATTTCGGTGGGTGTAATTCCTTTTTGAGGACAGTTTTGTAGTTTTAATGCAATAACAAAGTAAAATTTAATACTTAATGGAACTTTTACAAAACATATAGTTTCCAAAATAAATTATTATTTGGATACACAACCCTGAATAGTGTTTCGCAAGTGTTCGCACATTATTTTTAGAAGCAAGAACATTTCAGAATCATTTTGAAAGACATTTTAATAGTCAGTACCATCCTTACACATGTACTGGCCATGCACTTAGAACTGATGTATCTTAGCATGGATATGATACAAAAAGGTAACTTTATACATATGTGTGATGTTGCCGGTCATAAACGGGAGATCAAACCATCAATCTATAACCCCACATCCTGTATGCTACATACATCATCACAGATCTAAAAATAAAAACCATTTAGAAAAAATGTTAACCAACCTGCAACAATGAATTATGAGATCTACAAATCATATAAATGCATTTTGGTTGTGAGTATTAAAATATCAATTCTGTTATGTGTGTAAATATGGTATGTATATACAAATAAATGATAATAACTATAATTAAACATTAAGACATTGCTATAATTTTTGGTTCACGCTGATCCTTGTATGCCTCATGACGCCTCGTGAACGGCGGGTGCCGCTTGTTCATAGCCAAAGTCCGCTCAGTATCCTCTCAGTCGCTGGCATCTATCTGATGCATCTAATCGAATGAGCCTCTGCCCATTCACGTGAGCCACCAGTATCTATGTCATGAACACCACTATGACCATCAGTTGTCACAGCTCGCATAATTTTGCTTATAAATACCCTCATGCCACTGAGAAATTTGGTTGATGAGAGACTGAACTGCTGCTGATCTAAGTGACAAGTAAGATACAAAATAACTAATTAATCAAAACCATTGTCATAACTTAGTCGAGATGCAAATAAAATACCGATGCCCGGATTTGGATTATATATATATATCTACTATTGAGATGGCCGATGAGCTGACAACGCACCATCTTCAGAGGCGAAAACTGTGAGCAAATTGCTTAGCATCTTTGACTAAAATGCAAACCTTTCTCGATCTCAAACTAAATGGGATGAGGGGATTTTTACAGTTTCAAGTCTTACCTGAAACTACAATCATCTGTCTGCTTATCTGAGAACGTCTCTAAAATTTTGACGTCTAAAGTCGACCCCTCCCCCACCCCCACCGAAAGAATTAACAAAAAATATAATGGACAAACAATGCTGACAATTTATCTCTTATGTATCCTCTCAGCCCTCGGAGATAAAGATTCTAATATACTTGAGCTCTTCGGTGGTTTAGGTGTGATATATTTTTTAATTGACTCACTCAAGTCAATTGATTCAATATCTGATAGAAATACAAAGTTTAAAATTATTGATAAAAAACGTTTCATGGGGAAAGGTAAATTTCTAACCGCAACGGTCTTTCTGAATAACCCTTTGCAAAATGATTGACTGATTATAAATACATGTATACATAGTAGAACACTGATTAATAATCAGACACATGACGCTAATGGGCAGCAGCATAACCTACTTGGATATTTCAACTTTACTAGTGCTAGAAATTTTGAGACCTACACATTCAAGGTTATGTGTCATAAATATCAGTGTTAGATTTTTATGCATATTAAGCATATTTCAGGTTTAGGGAATCTATTGTAACAAATGTTCTTTTCCCCAGTGCCATTCATGGCACGAATGTATGCCGCGGTGAAGGAATTGCTCGTGAAACTGAATTCTGAAAGTCAAAATCTGACGTCTGTAAATGTAAGATTCTGACGCCTAAAGTCGATCCCCGCGCTGTAATAGTAGGCCCCCTACAGCATATTCATGATGGCCGTAGACCCATAACATAGGTATTCATATGATTCAGAAAGAGCTGACTAAGACATTACGATGATTTCAAATTGAAAAAACAGATTTAGTCACCATGGTTGAAAAAAATTGGTGCCCCATTTCCAATAGGTGTATTCAATTTTTCCAAGTTTGGTCTCAAATGAACACATTGTCATTCAAACACACGCTATGTGATATGAGTATTATACAGCGAATAACTGTTATATATACTTGACCTAAAACAATCAAATATATTAACGGTCTGTTATATAAACAAAACGCTATAAAGACGTTAATTCAAGGCAAAAATATAGCATAAACAAAGAGAGGCCCAAATTATATGTCTACAAGTAGCAATCCAAGCCTATTTAGGTCTAAATGACCATATAATTATGCATTACAAATACAGTACTATAACAAAATCTTCTTCGAGGTGCCTGATATTTCGTCATTGTAATGTATTATGATTTTCTACCTTTGAAGGAATTGAACCTCATCATGTCATGTCATGTTAGACCCCTATATACGTTTTAATTAGCCTTGGTCATGTTAGACCTTTATATACGTTTTAATTACTTTTGGTCATGTTAGACCTCAATATACGTTTTAATTACTTTTGGTCATGTTGGACCCCTATATACGCTTTAATTAGTTTTGTTCACGTTAGAACCCCATGTAAGTTTTAATTATTTTTACTCACGTTATACCCCAATATACGTTTTAATTACCCTTGGTCATGTTAGCCCCCTATATACGTTTTGATTACTTTTGGTCATGTTATAATCCTATATACGTTTTAATTATTTTTGGTCATGTTAGCACTCCAAAAAAGGTTTGAATTACTTTTGGTCATGTTAAACCTTTATATACGTTTTAATTACTTTTGGTCATGTTAGACCTCAATATACGTTTTAATTACTTTTGTCCATGTTAAACCTTTATATACGTTTTAATTACTTTTGGTCATGTTAGACATCAATATACGTTTTAATTACTTTTGGTCATGTTAAACCTTTATATACGTTTTAATTACTTTTGGTCATGTTAGACCTCCAAAAAAGGTTTGAATTACTTTTGGTCATGTTAGACCTCAATATACGTTTTAATTACTTTTGGTCATGTTCGACTTCTATATAAGTTTTAATTACATTTGGTCATGTTATACCGTAATATACGTTTTAGATACTTTTGATCATGTTTGACTTCTATATACGTTTTAATTACATTTGACCATGTTATACCCCAATATACGTCTCAATTACCTTTGGCAGTTTTCGATATTGTTTTAATTACGACTATAATCGTGTTTAGTCATTTAATGGTTCTATGGAGGGAAATGTATTATTATCAGCACACATAACAGTAGAAAGTTAAAAACACATATAAAGGTGATCTATCACACCTTATATGGTATAAGTAATTATGTCCTTATATGGGGTGATTGGCTATCATGTGACCCTCTGAGAGGGTCACATGATAGCCAATCACCCCATATAAGGAAACACTTGTGCCCCATCTTGTGACAACTTTGATTTATTTGTCACAAAAATATTCATACTATATAAGGGATGATAGATCACCTTTAATATTGTGTTTTGAGGTAGCAAGACATACCTCGAAGTGTTTACTGATTTCAATTAGACATGGTGCTTAATGGGTTATTTTATAGTTATGTATATATAAACTAAATGTTCTTTTATTTATACTTTTGAAAATCATATGTGCGGTGTAAACATGTCATTTGCAGTATTGACATTTTCAAATATAGGTATACAGTAATACCAGTTAACTTACAGCAAATCAATTTTTACGTACGCAGATATTTCCCGCTATTTAAACCTTTTCTGACATTTTTTATCGAGGTAAAATTAAAATTCTAACTAATAAAACAAATTTCACCCAATTTTTTTCGATTCAGAGTAAATTTATGTTAGCATTTTTAAATTATTTTTGCATCAAACTCTTGGTTCATCTCTTAAAAAAATCTCATATGTTTTTTTTTCTTTAGATTCAGATACCAGAGTATACTCCGGGTCCATCACACCTATTTCGGACAGCCGGTCTCAAGGGAAAAATCATATGTTTGTCTTTAAAATGAGAACAAACAAACAAACTATTGTGAGAGTTAGGCAATTTGTTTTTATTTTGGGTCTCCTCAAAACTAGCTCAACGGCTAAGGTTGGTCTGATCCGTCAATGCATGGCTAAAAATGAACATAACATAATAAATTGTGATATAATAATATATACATTTAATGTGTGTTATCGTCTTGACAAACCGGAAACACAGGTGGGTTTGGGCCGTCAATGTATTATCAATGTGAGAAAACATGATGAACATAAAATAATGCATTTATATATAATGTAATATATTTCTACGTATTTTATAATAAATACAATATCCAATTCTCTAGTGTCATCGGTATTATTAAACACATTACAAACTTCACTCTGCAGACAGTCGTTGTTTAAAAACCATGTACTGGACCCATAGGCTACTTGGCATCAAAGTAATACATATTAGTACATATGGATGAAAAGAGTGGAACTATACAACACCTATATTTTAAATATGTTTTCGTTGATATATAATATTTAACACCGAGGAGAGTATATAGATATTTTGTTCTTCATATGTAATAGACTTCGCGAACTAATCAGTCTGTACGAGAAGTCATGTACAGACTTCGCCTAATGGAATGTATCTGAATAAGCATGATAAGCTAAACGTATCTTATCATGTATATTGCTGTTAGCTTGGTTATTATTGAATATTAATAATTTATTTAGAGCCCACACTTTCTAATAGTATTGCCAAATGTTATTGGAATGGTTCTAGGCTACACTGAGGGTCACTGAATATAATTATATGTAAATAAAAATGGCAATGTAAACGCATGTACAATTTCGATCTCTTTTGACGTAATTTCCACGTCATATCTTAAAAGCAGATTTCTTCCTCACATTATATAATAATTGATATATATGAACACGATCAGATAAGTGTAAATGCATAAGTTGTATCCCGCAATCGTTCTGGCAGCTTCTGACGTATCACCATCTGAAATAATAAAATATTATTTGTATTATTGTATGTGGATACTATGTAGTGCAACAGCCAGATGCGTGTGTTAATCCTTTAAGCGCGGGGACTAACTTTATGTGTCATAATCTGACGTCTACAGACGTCAGATTCTCACGTATAAAGTCGGTCCCCGCACTGAAATGGTAAAATATTTATAATGGCCGTAGACCCATAACATAGGTATGCAATTGAAGCGGAAAGAGCCAAGACATATTTACGATGATTTTAAATTGAAAAAGGTGACGTTGCAACTGAGACTTGGTAATTAAAGGCACCATAGAATATGTTAATGTGGCATGGAAATGAAAGTTCAATGTGTCTGCTACAATCTGATCACTTTATATTGATCTCCAAATGTATTATTATTTTGTAAATTAATTCTAAAGTATGATCGGGTATGCTGAGGAAAAATAGGAAGATACATTATTTCCACCTTTTCGGGTACATAATAATATTGTTTTTCACCTATTCTCCTACTAAAAGACAACCTAAAGCCGATCAACCCTATTTAATCATTATGAATGCGCTAATTGATTGAAAAATGTGGCTTTGATGATCTCAAATTGTGCAAGATATTTTGAATAAATTTCCAGGGGCGCAAATGGAAGAGCCTACAAACCAGCGACCACGTGGAGCTGAACTATTGTTTTGGTTTGATGTTTGGTCACCGCCTACGACGCTGGCCCAACATGAAACCTACTCTGGTTCCCAGAGTCACACTACGCGGCGTGGCAGAGCTTCATGTGACCTCTGTTATGCCCCAGTGGCTAATGTTTATGACTTGTTGCTATTTTTAGATGAAAATAGGGTAGTCCCCGAATTCAGGCATTTTTGAAAGGTCACATCCTCGGATTAGGAGTTGTTCGCAGTATTGTATTTCCCCGCTGACGCATTTCCTATCAATTGACCTAGACAATTATTCACTGGCCTCAATAGCACAGGCATGAAAGTCACGTGACTAAGAACCTTGGCCTCGACCCGGCCATAAAAGAAATTGGCCGGGGCTCGTCAGGCAACATGAAACCCACAGTGGACCAAGTTCTTGTCGTTACTGGACAGCGAATACCGATCGGCATCCAAACCTGGAACCAGTGGTAAGTCCACAGCGGCAGTTGCAACGTCACCTGGTCAACATCTACAGACTGGTCGAGAAACGTGAATGCAGTGACTTGGCGATTGCCGAGATATTTCAAAGCTGACTCAATTTAACATTTTTTTTTTTAAAGCTGACTGTTATAGATTTCCCAGTTTCTTTTTCTCACCTTTTTCAGTAGTTTGGCTAGTTTCAGTAGCTTCAGTTGTATCTTCATGCCCAGTCGAATTCTTGTTACCATTACATAAATCTTCCTTACAACAATCAGCTTCATATCCGACCAATTTTAACGAGGCTTCCACAACACTACATGATAGGTTCCCAATTTCATCAGGAACACATGAACGAGTTATGAACTCAGGGGTATACATCGTCTGTGTAATATAAAATGTAATATTATGTATTCAGGTTTTGCTAAACAAAAACATATTTTTCATATAGGTATTGGGATGTGTTAGTATGTGTAGTATTGTTTATCGTTGTATTCACCCAAACAGACGAGTTTGAGTCACGTGGGCCTTGTTTGATCTACAATACAGTTAACTGAACTAGAAATCTTCAAAACGGAATGAATTATTGTTATTTGGACACTTTTGCCCAAAATTGAATCGTGATCATCGCTTGATGAAATAGAGAGCAGCAGCCTCAAGAAACAGAGTTCGAAATTCAAGACACCTTATTACTAATATTGATACGGCTAGATGTGTCTGAAAAGACGAAAATCCTTGCATTACATGCCAATCTTGCATTTTTCAACTACCATATTTTCACTGTTGCCGACATTATTACTTTGGTACACACATGCAGGAGAGACCGGGGCTAACTGGTAAAAAGTGTCATTGTGAGGAGCGCGCGAAATTACCGTCAATGCACTGGTCTCAAAATTAGCTCGACGAGGCCGCCATTAACGTGATCGTCTAGTCACATTGAGAAGGGAGAAACAATGCTGCTTCTCAGAAAACCCCACTCGGGAACAGCAGGGCTCGATACCGGGACGCGTGCATGACTGGCGAGGCAGTCAGGCGCTCTAGCCATTGCGCCACATGATTCACACAGTCATTCACACAGTATTTCCACTTATATCTTGTCCCAATTAACTCGTGTGCGTAAGTATATGACACCATTTCAAGACTGACTTGTAAATAGTCAACAAAATAAAACATAAAATACAAATTGAAATTTTGGATTGTTACATTTACCACGTATAAATGTCATCACGGTATTTTAAACTATTTAAGTTATGGCTCGCTACCCTTCAAGTGGGTAAACATTACATATACTTCTATAATTTGAGACCAAACATTTACAAAACTTGATGCTTAAACACACTCTTCGTTCCTAATAATAGCGATTTACACGGCTAATAAAATTGATTGAAAACGACTATAGTCTTATCGGTTTTAAGTTATAAAGTACTTACTAAGCACCCATATTCACATATCTGTGTCAGTTCAAATCCACCTTCAGGACGTATTTTATTCCCACAATCTCCGTCCTCATCGAAACCGACACACACGTAACATCTAGACATGTCACTCTGCTTAGGATTCATTGCTACATTGAATTACAAAACAATTATTCGTTCAGTATTAACACAATCGGTGCTACAAAAATAACATGAGCTGAAATTTAAATAATAATATATATTTGGGAACGATGGTGAGACGCATTCAAAGTATGAATCTCACACAAGTCTGCAATTTATTATACCTTTGAAGATAGAGTTTAATATCACATATACGCCATATTGCATTTTATGTATTTAAAAAAAACGGCATAGGGCCTAACACACACATTACAAGAAGACGCTATGAGCAATTTACATTTAAAAGTTTTTAATATAAATCTAAATGGGATAATTTTGTTCAAAGCCGGATATACTTTATGTTATCTAAGGAGCTGGAATTTTCGTTACTGATCAATTCCACCTTCACAAAACTGGAAGCAAGTAGCACAATAATTCAGAAAAAAACGTAACAGGAGCGGTAATTCATAACCAAAGTTGAAAAAAATGTTAAAGTAGGCTTACACACTTTTCTACTAGCTTGAGGAAATAAATTGACAAACCAAACTAATTTAACCTTAACAGCGCGGGGATCGACTTTAGACGTCAGAATCAGTCAATCTTCCTGCTGAAAGAGTGTAATGACCGTGAACAATGATGATTTTAAACTGATAAAATTCCTTTGTTCTTTGTGGTTTATACAAACATATTTCATCGCTTTAAACATACTCACAAACCAAGCTTTTTAAGTAAGTTAAACACCTTTAGACATATTAAAAGCGTACACAGTATTATGCTATACGGTTCTTAAAGTGCATTCAGAGCTTTAATCTACATCGGTTATTTACGAACTTACCTTCTAGATCGGTGTTACATAGATCTCCTTCACAGCATGAAGTAGCTATCAACGTCTCGTCCGTGGAAACCAGTGCAGAGGTACAATTGATGGCACAACCTCTGGCGAAATGATCTGTTCGGAGTTCTCTGTTATGAATATGTGACATCTGTAATAATAAAATGCTATTTAGTTTTGAATATTGAAAAGGCAGTGTAGCGATTGAGATGAATTTAAATCGTTGGAATGTGGCCAACAAAACGTAATTGTACAACGTATAGTACATGTTTCATTCCTTATATAGCTATAGCTAAGTCATATATATAGCTAAGTCACAGGATGTACGGTAGTTATTAAATGGGAGAATAGCCCTGTGGGCATCAGAAATTATTCAACATCGTTCTTATAATTTCTTCAACATACTCATCTATTTTGAAAAGCTTATTATATAACATTAAGTATATAACATTAAGACGCGTGTATGCTCCTCACATTATAAATACAAAAAAAAGTAAACGAGAGATTCAGAACCACATAATATAGGCCTAAGGATAATATAACACAGTGTTGTTTTTCTATAAATTATTTAATTGCTTAATTCTAGATTGCCATATATTTTATGCTTATAATTATTAATTCATAGTCATACTCACTCACCATACAGCCTTCCTTACACACTGTTTTCGTCATCAGTGGTGAACTGTCATCAACATTTTCACCGCAAATTCCCTTCTCATCTCTATCTTGACAGCTGTAGCATAACGGTTCATCGACTCCTGCTTTAGGCCCCATAGCTGAAATAAAAATATTATTTACCTATAATCTTGACAAACAATGAAAACTGCATCGCAAACCTGTCTTTATATCGTTTCAATATTTATGTTAAATACAGTTCAGCAGTCACGAAAAAACGCATTTGTAAAAATATGTAATGCATGTAAACACAGAGAATATTTATAAGAAATAAAGATGATGTAACGGCATTCAAAGTGTTAATTTGATATACCATGTAGATCGATAAGGTTTGTATTCATTTATATCTGTGTTCAATGTGTAAACTTATGCATGCCTAACGCAGTAGGGAAACGCAGAGATGATAACTACTGTTGATCTGACCAGAACGGAACACGACAATCCAAGATTGGATTGGGGCAGTAATGGATTGGTCAGCACAGGCAAAGGTCAGCCGAGCCATCAAGGCTGATGGACGGGCGACCGTCGCCGATTATGATCATGTATGATTAGATGTTAAATCAATGTTGTGATTATGATGATGTAAAGTTTATATAAGAGACGGACGTCAATGCGGGGAGTGATGCGGGCTTGGTACGAAGTTGAGGCGGGCCAGAGTGCTGTCACAGGCACGATGGTGCGCGCTCTGGTTTAGAACCAAGTGGTTTTATGTTCTCTGCCACGTTGGGTAGAGTCAACTGACTATGTAATTGTATCTGCATATTATATGTGGTCCACACAGTGAGGAGAAATAAACACGACGTTTTCCTAAAGAAGGACTTTGTTAAATGAGCCTGGGGTCTGAGATTGAAAACCAACTCTTCGCCGTCCGCCGTGTCGTGTTGGCGTCGGGATGGCGTCAAGGGTTGACGTCACTTTTCAAATGGATCACGTGAGTAGTCAATTCTGCCAATTTTGTCAGTTCTTAATTCTTTTTTTTCATAAACCGATACACTGTGATGGTTTAGCCCTTTATATTGATGCAAGTGGAGTTCATGGTCTCTCCCCCTTTACACTAACCTTGCACTTCAGTGTTACATAGATCACCAGTACAGCAGCTGTATGTGTATATGGTATCACCGACATGAAGATATGACGGTGTACATGTGTCCTGCATACAGCCCCGTGTAAACGACTCGTCACCAGTACTAGGATTCCGATAATAGATCATCTGTAAGCATCGGAAATTAACCATTTTGGCTTAGCGTTCATGTCCTTTTGACACATGTATGTCAAAGAGGAGTAGTGAGAGTTAAATGAGCACTCAAAAATGATCGAAGGTTTAGAATATTTCGATATTTACATAATAAAAATTAGCCATTCATTGATTTGGTGTTTCAATGTAGCACAAGGAAATTACGTAATGAGTGTATTAATTAAATGTGATATATATATTTGTATATATTTGAGAGAAGCAAATCCAATGACTAGTAGATATATTTTGTTGTTTCAAAAATGATTTGATAATAATGCTGTACCTGACATCCGATTTCACATCTCGCTTGGAGTAAGTTTTTATTGCTACTGTTCACTACATGACCACATGTACCGTCTGGTTGATCGCTGTAACATTCGTAGCAGAGAAATCCCTCCTCAGATCCATCGGTAATGACAGCAGACAAGCCTGCGATACAAAAAATACAAATTTTAATTTATTGTCTGATTTGATTTGTCATTAAATATAGCACATATATATGTGGGTAGCATGAACAAAAACTGTTATGAGACAAACAGCTAAAAAATCAAAGCAACTAACAAAGCAACACACTTACTAATCAGCCAAACAACCAACAAAAACATACCCCCCCCCACCAAAAAAACCCACCAGGGTTCGAATTTCGAATCTCTTGTCTGGAGGGCAGTTTCACCTCATTCATCTCACCATCCTCAGAAGGTTTAGTTCAGACCCACTTTAGCCCATATATGCAAAAAAGGTTGTGAACTGCTAAAACGTGCAGGACATGCCTACCCCCCCCCCCCCACCCCGGAATGCAAAAGTGTCCGTGTGTAGGCCTAGCCCCTATATCATAATAATGTTAAAACATGCGTCTCATACCCATCGTCTCATTAAGAGCAAGTTCCCAAATCATAGCAAGTCTATATATAGTTGATCGACATCTATGAGGTAATAATTCCACCAAAGCTCAAAGCCCTTAGACCTGTCTCTTAGCTGGGCGTCGGGTTTGCTACTGACTTTATTCTGCAGGGATTGCAAAACAGTTGACCCCGCGAATGTGTAATGACAGGACAGCCAATATACACTCTGCCAATATTGCTTAGATGTTGGGCCAGCTTCGAAGTTGGTCTAACATAAAAACAGTATTGGGTCAATGTCTCGTTTGAGTAGTATCTTGTAATCAATTTAGTTTATTTATTTATTTATTTGCAGTATTTAAAAACATACACACAAATCCAGCACAACTGATCATGGTACTTACATTAATAACATCATGTAATAAGAATTAAATACAAAGTTATACTAAAAAATAAATAAACATAGTTATGAATAAATATTGCCATTAGCTAGGTAAAGTAAATTCTAAAAAAAATGTTTTTAACTTCTTTTTAAAAATATTCACAGAGTTTGCTGTCTTGATATCAAGTGGAAGTTTATTCAACAGGACATGCCCTTGTACACTAAAAGCTGCCTCTGTGGCTGATCTCTGTGTCAGAAGCACTTGCAACGAAAAGTCTCTAGGTTTTCTGAGATGACTAGGACGTTGTTTGTAACAGCACCACTGACCTAAGTATTTTGGTGCCTAGCCACGCAACGCTTCAAAAATATATAACAGGGAGCACTTTAAAATGTATGCGTAACTCTACAAGCAGCCAATGCAGTTCTTTATGAACGGGTGTGATGTGGTCTCGGATACCGACTCCAGTAATCAGTCGAGCAGCACGATTTTGAAGTCGCTGGAAGCGGTCGAGCTGGAAAGCTGTAGCCCCGGACAGCATGGCGTTGCAGTAGTCCAGGTTAGATAAATCTAATGCTGTAACAACAGATTGCAAAGTAACACGAGGTAAAAAACCGTCTAGCCCTGCCTATGCAGTCTATGAGAAAAGATATTCTCTTGCACAGAGAGTTAACATGTGTTTCACAACTGTTATAACGGTCCATATAAAATCTCAAGTTACGCACTGTGGAGCTAGGTTGAATCGCGGCTTCACCAATTTTAATCTGAAATTCGACATGCTTTCTAAAGTGATGTTTTGATTGTAGTATAATAAACTCTGTCTTTGATGGGTTTAGCTTCAGTTTATTGACACCCAGCCAGCTGCATGTTATTGCCATCACCCTATACTATATAGGCTATTGTAGGCCTACAGCTCTGTACTCTATAGGATATTGTAGGCCTACACGTGACCGTCCCACGCATGCCCGTTTTGCAGTTGATGGGATCCTAAATTTACCAACGCAACAAACTTACTAATCAGCCAAACAACCAACAAACAAACAAACAAACAAACAGGTAAGCCAACCAACCAAGCAGCCGACTATCCAGCCAACCAGTCAACCAACCAATCAAGCAACTAACCTCCCATCCACCAGAACAGCTAACCATCCGAACTCACCTAATTAAAAAAGCAATGATTGAGGTACTACACAGGTTTTAAACTGAGTCCCAACGTGTATTTTGCATGCTCATGTTATCTGTGAAAACGAAGCATTTTATAGGGAGGATATATTATTATAATGATTATGACAACCGAGAACTCAGTCGTTGACTAAAGCTGGCATCACCCCTGGTAAAATTGCGGGGTCTTGATTGTGGACTCACTTTGTAAGTTAGTATTACACAGATCATCTTCACAGCAGGCTATGATGGTGACACTTTCTGCCATCTCTGTGTAAACACTGGCACACTCTTCAAATTGAGAACATGTTCTCTGAATACTCACTCCACCTGACGTCTGCGTGTATGCCAGCTAAAAGAAATAGCCAAATATAAGGTACATTTTTATATGAATAAATTAATAATTGAATAAATGAATGAATGAATGAATAAATGAATAGATGAATGAATGAATGAATGAATGAATGAATGAATGAATGAATGAATGAATGAATGAATGAATGAATGAATAGATAATTTATTTAACGAATGAATGAATGAATGAATGAAAGAGAAAATGAATGAATAGATGAATGAATGCATGAATGAATGAATAAATGAATGAATGAATGAATGAATGAATGAATGAATGAATGAATGAATGAATGAAAGCATGAATGAATGAATGAATGAATGAATGAATGAATGAATGAATGAATGAATGAATGAATGAATGAATGAATGAATGAATGAATGAATGAATGAATGAATGAATGAATGAAAGAGTAAATAAATGAATAGATGAATGAATAAATGAATGAATGAATGAATGAATGAATGAATGAATGAATGAATGAATGAATGAATGAATGAATGAATGAATGAATGAATGAATGAATGAATGAATATATGAATGAATGAATGAATGAATGAATGAATGAATGAATGAATGAATGAATGAATGAATGAATGAATGAATGAATGAATAAATGAATGAATGAATGAATGGATGGATGAATGGATGAATGAAACGAATGGATGAATGAATAAATAAATAAATGAATGAATGAATGAATGAATGAATGAATGAATGAATGAATGTATGAATGAATGAATGAATGAATGAATGAATGAATGAATGAATGAATGAATGAATGAATGAATGAATGAATGAATGAATGAATGAATGAATGAATGAATGAATGAATGAATGAATGAATGAATGAAAGAATGAATGAATGAATGAATGAATGAATGAATGAATGAATGAATGAATGAATAAATGATTGAATGAATGAATGAATGATTGAATGAATGAATGAATGAATGAATGAATGAATGAATGAATGAATGAATGAATAAAGGAATGGATGGAAGTAGGAATGAATGAATTATGAATGAATACAAGAAAGAGTGAATGAATAAATGCATGAATACATAAATGAATGAATAAATTAATTGATAAATGAATGAACGAACGAACGAACGAACGAACGAACGAACGAACGAACGAACGAACGAACGAATTAATGAATTAAATGCATGAATGAATAAATGAATGAATCAATCAATAAATGAATCAATGAAGGGATGAAGAATAAGCTCTAGGCCACCTTTGTGCACACACATACTGAATTGGATCAGGAGAACATCCTGAAGATGATGAGCATGCCCCTAGCCAGACGAGGCGAGGCCCGGTGGCTGAGCCAAAAGGTCTGATAACCCAAAATTTCTGAGAATTTTCAGTGACAAAAAATAAAAAAAATGGAGAAGACAGACGAGGCAACTGCCTCATTCTGGCTACAGGCCTGGTGAGGTGAATCAGATGACCCCACCCTACAGACACAGGATTCATTTGATGGTGGTTTGGGATCGAACACGTTACCTCTCTATCACAAAGGCTCCCAGCAATACTTAATCTTTGCAAGTGATTAAAACTAGCTAGGAATGTGGCAAATCACCCCCGCTCTAGCATTCAGATTTCATAAAAACAAAAAAGTGTCTTCTCCACTCACTCCGCTCGTAATGATTCAGTATCGGTGCATCCGATACCGAGAGGTACCGTGCCTGGCCTCGAACAGCCAGGGCTCGAATTTCGGATTCTGTGTCTGAACGGCAGTTTCATCTCGTTCATATCTCGTTCTCCTGGGCGAATTTAGCCTTTCTGCACAAATGTGACCTAAAAGTCATGTTTTTGTATCTGGGATCGATTCAGACTCCAGTCGGTAACATTTGTGATGTTGGTTAATGATAATTGTATGACTTAATTCCTTAAAGGGCTACATTAAAAAAGCACACATTTGAAGTTGGAAATGAAAGTGGTTGAAAAAAATTATTCATATTTGTAGAAAAAGTGAGACAACACATTTGCAACTCCTAATGTTTAACCCTTTAAGCCCTCACGATACATTAAAGCATCATTTTACATCCCTGAAAACAGACTTAATTCGCGGCTTGTAGTGGATGTAGATGACAATGGCAAATTCAGGCCTGAAACATGTGAAAGAGTTAAACACTCATTTCGTTCAGAATGACAGCAATTTAACATGATAACAAAACGGATTAATTGTCGCGCTTGTCGGTGGAAGGGTTAAATGGCTCATACCTGACATGATGTAACGTTAGTATTACATGAGGTAGTTTCCGGTGACTGTGTTTACAGGGTCGCAATTACTGAAGCAGAAGTCTTGATAGCATGTCAAAGCTTCATCTACAAATGGAACACAGTTAATTACTATATACATCGTTATTGAAGTCACATGAATATCTTATTTTATTTTACACAAAATACTAAATAACTAATATAATTGAGACTGTTGCTTTTGATAACAATAACGTTACTATGAGTGTCATAAATAAAGATAAAAACATTATTTTTGTCATCTAAGTTTGAATTACTGATATATGTTTATTACATATGGTGTAAATATTATAGTAAGAATTCACCATTAGACCCACTCACCTCCTGCAATCAGAAGTATTATCAAGCATACAATTTTTGTCACATTCATCGTTCTCGCCATTCTTTTAGTGGTTGATTACGTCTAAAAAATATACACGCTTAGGATGTTAGTAATGTTCGTCCTTCAGATATGTGTGATGTTCCGACACGATCCTAATATCTGATAGCTGAGAATTAATCCTGGTTAAAGTTAGGGTCAAAATTTTCCATAAATAGTAATATATAAGTATTTTTTTGTCATTTGAAGATGGAAATTGCGTTAGCAATTCCAGTTTTAAACAAATAACAAATAATAAACAAGCATAATGGTTAAGGCAATCGATTGTGACTTTTCAAATAACAAGCGGCCTGAATTCCATTCGTTTTTAGCTGCAGACGCGCAATTGTTGCGTTATCAAATTACATGATGCTGCTCTTATGCAGGGTACTATAAGCCTCCAGGCCCCAAATTAGCTGCTTTTTAGGTTCATATGTACCCGGTATGACTGGGCCGCCTAACTCATTTACTGCGCGCTGTGTGAAAACGACACTCACGCTGATTACCAAAAAACTCGAATGCCACGAAATTGAGACGAATATTTCAAGTGCCTATGAAAACTAGGCCATTTTCAGCAGGCGTAAACTTGTGGTCGTATTAGAAACTATCACATTTAAAAATGGAGGTCATTGTGTCAGAGCCTTGCGATGTCATCAGAGTAGTTCATATGCACTTTTTTTTAGATATCTCCCTTTTTTGTTTTGTCGACCGATTTGAATTTCTACCAAAGTAGTCCATTGATTAAATGTATATTTTTATTGTAGCAGTGCGGACCTAGAATTGTACACCTCAATAGCAGAGTTTCCGATATATAGAAAATCATTGAATGCTATTTTGTTTTTATATATCATGATATATATCCTGTTTATAATATTTGCAACAAATACAAAAAATCCACTCCGTGACGGCTGTTCTCCATCACCATATACACAGTGTGAGCCGTATTTATCATGTTTATAGGGAAATATCACTAATTTATATGCTTGGACTGTCCGCTGGAGAACTGTTTACATAGGCATAGTGAACTGTGATTATTCGCTGTTGTATATATTTACCTGATGCGCAAATTATCCTTTATGATTATTCCTTTCAAAAAAATATCCAATTATAATTGTAATGCTAAATTGAATGTAACACACAATTTTCCAGTGATCAACCGGTTCTGATGCACATTATTTTCTTGCCAAACTGGATTCAAAGGATTGTTCAGTGACACAATTTTATGTAAGTCCTTTCACCTCTTTGTAAATGATCCTACAGACATAATAGCACAGTTGCGTGTTGGTGTGACGGAGGTAAAAAAATGAAATGAATCGGGCTTAAGGCCACCTTTGTGCACATATAGGCTAAACTGGGCCAGGAGAACCTACTGAGGAAGGTGAGATGAATGAGATGACACTGTCCTCCAGACACAGGATTCGAAATTCGAGCCTTGGCGGTCTGAGGCCGAGCACGCTACCTCTCGGTCACATAGGCTCCCCACAATACTGACTTCCACACGTGGATGGGGAAGAAACATTTTTGTTTCCTTCAAACCGCCGAGACCGGGAACCGAACCCCGATCTCTGGCGTGAAAGGCAGCGGCGCTAACCACTACCCTAGGGCCCCCGCCCGTGACGGAGGTAATGAAGTTAAGGTTGACACGGTTGACACGGTCCAATGCGCGTCACAACAACAGCGGTATACATACATGCCACACATAAATGCACACAGACTGTACTCTAAGCCAAACCAAATGATACACTTAACCTAAGAGGAACAATTATACATGTAGGTGGTAAAATTAGCTATATTTTGCATACGTATTATTTTTACTTGGTTTTATATTATATGTGATAATGTAATCCTGTATACTGTATGTATGCAGAGGATATTGTCTTAGTCGGCTCTTTCCGCTTAATTTATATGCCTATGTTATAATATCTCCTGTCATTATACATGTTTAATTATTTCGGTGCGGGGATCGACTTTACACGAGCCCGCTTTTAACCCTTTAAACCCTCACACCACACCAACGCTTCGCTTTTTGTCTGTGAAGGATTACTTAATTTCCTAAAACCTCGGGGATTCAGAAAGGAAATTATCATGAAAATTATCTGTTTTTAAACGCTATTTTTTTCATTTGCCACCCACTTAAAGTCATCTTCATCCACTACAAGTTGACAATTGCGACAGCCATTCGCAGCTTGTAGTGGATAAAGATGGCAATGGTAAATTCAGGCTTGAAAGAGTTAAGCGATGCGGTCACATTATTATTAGACGTGAAACATTGTAACGCTGTTAAACCACGTCCTGATGAAACCGTATATAAGCTTAGAAGCAAATTTGACATAATAAACAAATGATAAAGCCACTGAAATTGAGGAAATATTTCGTGATCATGATGATAGATGCTTAGCAAATCAAATGATTCAGTTTGGGAGATGCTGATTTTCCGTAAATATAATTTTTTATTTTTCATTTGCGTCAGCAATTATAATCTTCAAATGAATGTAAAATACACACAAATTATTCAGCAATGCGAAGGTAATTATTAATACTCACTGTATACAGCGTGCACCAGACTGTGTGTAAACAGGTTAAAGCTCGTCAGTGTATTTTTGGCCCAAATTCAATGGGGACATTTTGCATACGACCAGTGGCTTCACGATTTAAATATTACTTTATTTTATTCACGTTAGGTTGTTTTGTTCTCTTACTTCAGCTATGTACTCTTGGTTCAACTTGTTCAGTCAGACTGCCAGCCACACAGTGAATTTCAGGTGTGCTGGCGTTCCATTGATCTCACTAGCTACCTACATTGTACATGGCGGCCGAATCAATAATCAGGTGGATGGCATCTGAACCAATATTTAGCGGTTGGGTTAGACCATGACAAACACACTATACCGTGTTATTGGTAATAAAACAAACAACATTGGGAAATATATATTCCGCATAGATTATATTATGCGCCAGCGTCATAACAGCATTGGCAAACCATTAAACTCACATGCAGGGCAGGTCTAGATCAGTTCATATCTTACCTTAGCCCGATGTGTCCAATAAGCTGTACACTGTCATTACATCGATTCCAGACATGGAAATATTTACAACACAAAGTTTTATTGAACTAAAAAAGTGTATCTATTAAAAAAAGGTAAGTTTACTATAAAAATTACAAATACATAACAATAAAAACGCCGCATTTGAATTGACGCAATAAGGTTATTTTTGTTAGGTTAGGTGTTTGATATTCCAATTTAAATTTTACTTAAGTTCATAATTTTTGGCTAGATGTCATGATCCATTCCATGTGTTTTGTGTCATGTTATATATTACAACATACACGTGTGTATTTTTTTATATTAAGATCAAAGTCTTTTAACAGCGTTTGTATTAATCACATTTTTAATCTAACAACCGTTGTTTTGGATCATATGTTGCTCCATTTTGAAAATGCGATTCCATAGTATGCAGATGGTGTTTTTGTCCCAAAACTAAAAATAATTGCATATCCCTATGTTGCAATTGGCGAAGCTGGTCATTTTGTTCTAAAACCAACAATTCCTGCAACATAATTAGATATGGGTACAATCGTGGGATTTTGAAATTGAGCGTAACTAGTAAATCCAGCGTCTTTTATTGATTTGAACATCTAAATACATGATCCATGTATTTATAATTTGCACTTCTTTGGAGGTGCATAGTCTCGCTAAAGATGGCCGACCGCGACGGCTGTTTCGTATTGACTGCGGCTTGTAGCTTGGAGGTATCCCGGTATGGCCGGCTATTTGTCATCGTGGTTGTGCATGTCAGTGCTCCAAACTGTTCAAATTCAGGAGTGTACAATGCTGCCTATGGTACTGTGCACTATAAAAAACTATTGAAGTCATTCGAAAAAAAAGTAGGGCATAGTCCCGGCGTCGGGCTTCCTTCTTTCGCGATATTGCCATGATTGTGCAGAAAGCGACGTGAAGCAACATTCACTAACTCTTGCTTAAGATAACTCCTTATGCTCGCTACTTATGTTCAGCTTCTTCTATAACTAAATTATGTTTCTTTTCGAAAATGTGCTATTTCGTATTCACCCGCATAAATACAAATAATCCATTTTTCACTACATGGACATACACCGTTCAGCATTCCCTGTAAGTTGTTTTCATTTGCTAGTAATGCCATCCATGTATATGATAGGAAATAATAGTATGCCTAGACCTATATGTAGACCAACATTACGAGTTTGTATCCCGTTTGATAAAATTATAAAAATGAATTATCCACCCGTCGAACTCCATATATTAAAACAGTTAGACAATCTAGCATTAAGTTTTACACACCAATATGTTTGACAATATAATGATTTATAGCAAAATAAAACTTCTCATCTGTACTATTGATTCATCGTAAACGTATAAAACAATACGTTGTGAATAAAAACCATAATACCACTATAGGTGAAAAGTATATTTTTCTTCAGGTATTGGCGTGATTGTAACCGTCTCCATATTTAGTTCAGAAAATAGAGTTAAAATGCAGGTTATGTTAAAACATAGGTTAGTATACCATTGATTCCATATGCGTTGGTATAATTCTAGTGGTACCGATTTGATAGAATTTTGTAATGAGACTGGCTTTGTAATTTTGAATGGAAGAGTTGGAAAAGATAAAAATGTAGGAGAATTAACACGAATTAACTATAATGGTAGCAGTGTAGTAGTGTAGTGTACTTAGTAAACGATTTTGTAGTTCACCCTTCAAGTGTATATTCTGATCACTCACTTATTCAATGTACCATAAATATACAGAAACCGGCTAATTTTCCCAAACGTGAAGCAGTGAGTTAAAAAATATAAATGGGATTCAATTAGTAAAGATGAGTTTATAGAGCGCTTGCAGGATGAAAGTACACTGGAGAAAATGGCCATCTTGTTCTCGAACGCGGGAGATTCACCCAGTGAGCAATCCGTGAATGATTTTATAGAAAGTTTTACTAATTTGATACAGGAACATGCTGATCCATTATTTTCTCACACTACAGTAATTACCGATTCACCCCTTCTGATAAAATGTCAATTGGTTGTCTGATGAATGTTTAAATTTAAAGAAGGAATTTTTAAGTTGTTTAAATGATTTTCGAAACATAAAAACTGATGAACTACGTAAAAAAATGGTGAAGGCGCGATCAAAATATTCAACTTGTGCAAGGAGATGAGATATGATCATGATAGACATATAACACTTAGACTTCAACAAACAGAGAAGAGTAATATTAGAGACTTTTGGAAGATTTTACGACCCAAAAATAAAAATAGATCTGAAAATTCATGTTTATCAACCTTGAATGACTTTGGTAAGTACTTTAAGACACTAGAAAACCCTGACGATGTTGTATATATAGCAGACGATGATGTTCATGAATATTTACGTAGCTATAATGATGGTAACGTTGAAGTTTTGTATGAAGAGTTGAATTATTCTATTACAACTGAGGAAACGATAAATGCTATAAAAGGTTTAAAATATGGTAAAAGTGCTGGATAAATAAATGAAACCTGTTGATAAATGAGTTTTATATAAACGCATGTGGAGCATTAACGGATAAGCTTACATTACTCTTCAACATTGTTCTCAATAGTGGTTATTTCCCAAACATATGGACAGAGGGTGTTATCGTGCCGATTCACAAAAAAGGGAGTAAAGATTTAGTAGATAACTACAGAAGTGTTACGTTATTAAGTACTTTAGGTAAGCTGTTTACGAGATTACTAAACAACAGGCTTTCATTTTGGGCTGATACTTACGGTATTCTAATTGAAGAACAGTACGGGTTCTGAAGCGGTCATTCAACTGTGGACAGCATATTTGTCTTAAAAAGGTTTCAAAATCACCATACAATGAAATGGTATATGGCGAGCTAGAAAGATATCCTTTAATTATGAAAAGTTAAAATTTTATCATATTGGTTGAAAATTGCTCATAATGAATCAAGTTTACTTGTACAGAAAGTTTATTCATTAATGTATGTGGCCGTAACCCGAAATACCATGTCGGAAACTGGACATCACTAGTCAGAAAACTATTATGCAGTATAGGATGTAACGAAATGTGGTTACAGCAAGGTGTGTCAAATAGACATTCATTCCTTAGGCAATGTAAACAAAGACTACGAGACATATACATTCAAAATTGGTCGGAGTTGATAAATTTTAAATCAAGTTGTTTACTCTATAAAAATTTCCATGTCGATTTTAAACTGTCTAAATATTTGATTCTTTTAAATGTGAAGAAGCATCGACTCGCACCCACCAAATTTAGACTCAAAAAACATAAATTACCAAATATTGTTAAAGGATAGGGGCGGGCTCGTTTACCATATAATGAAAGGCTATGTGACACATTCTACCTGACTATTATTATACAAAATCCATGCATGTAAAAATGCATACAACATTTATCAAGCGACAATCAAGCTGTCATTAGAAAATTAACTTTATTTTATATTAAGATCAAAGTATTTTAACAACGTTTGTTTACCTGATGAATATATAAATGTGGCGATATATAGACATGTATTGTAACAATATTGTGATACCATGCCCTCAACTCATGTTCATTCACTACACTTTGCTTTTTGTTTTGTATGCACACAGGCTGTCTAGCCTATTGCTAAAACACTATTACTTACTTACTTACTTACTTACTTACTACTACGATTGATTCCATATGCGTTGTTATGTTCTACATCATTTAGCTTTAATCACAAGAGCATGACCCAGTGACTATTCGTTTTATCTTATTATACTCGGCTCACCTTGGTCAAATCATCCATGAACACGAAGGAAAGAAACATATCTATGTCACTGACAAAAATAATCTATACATCTGTGACCGTTCTAGAGTGCTATAATTCCTTACTCAAGATCTAATGTAACTAATATTTCCAAAGCTGAATATGAATCCTAGCTAATTGATGTGTTCATGTTTAAATCAGCGAAGCGAAAAGCAAAGCGTACATCTCTTTGCTCTGTCTAATTACTTGGCAAAGTTATATTTTTTTCAAAACCATACTTTAAACTAAGTATACTTCATCTGCTGCGCCATCAGTAGTTACCACCTCACATCAGCTGTAAATCACCCCAACTTATTACATATACCCCCACGTGTAATCTATGATCTGTGAGGCTACTCGTTTTACAATATCTCCTCGGTTTATTGGGAGTTTTGGTTTTGAAATAACTTCCATATTGTGTTTCATCTTACACTAATATGTGTAAATGGGTGATTATCCGTTCTATGCACTTTTGAGATCAAGAAAGAACAAAAAACATTATCGAACAATTTCTACTTTTTTTTATCGAATCATAACATGGTTAATATTATGCGGTTTACTACTTTACAAGCTTAATAACCCCTAATGTATTGTAGAAGCCGAAGGTCGTGCGGTGAGAATTTAGGGCACTTTTGTTACTGGGCATTTTGAACAAATATTACCACAAATAACAAATTAAACTGTTCATTTTTGCCACCACACATAGATATGGCACAGCGATGACAGTGTGGATTTTTATTTAACAGCAATATGACTGGGCATATTCAATTTAACTTTTATACAGTCATAACACAAATTCAAAATTTTCAAATTAGCAGGTATTGCGCCTTTCGACATAGCTACATTTAACAATTTAGACATATTTATATTAACACTTTGCATTATCTAACACAATCCACTTGAATGAGCTACTTTGTAACAGCAGTGACTGACCAGAAGTGACGATTGTTTTATATTGCATAAAGTTATTAGCACAGTGATATGGTCTTTCCTCGCATCTAAAACCATAAGGATGGCAAACATTGCTCCTAGTCAGTTGATTAAGTAAAAACATATTAAAAGGTTGTAGTTGGGACAACAATTTTAGGGTGAATTTGTAACATTCAGTTGATCTAGCATATTGATACAGCAAGAATACTAGTTTTTTTAAGTTTGCGAATGAAATCCACTTGGTCCACACATCATATAAATCAATATTGTTATGTAAAAAAACACATTTCAATAGTATAACCGATGTGGACTTAAATGATCGATTTAACATATTTTTTGTAAAGACATACATATAGAGAGGCATATATTATATTGCCAAAATTATCCGTTGTTGCTGTGATATGTAATCTAATGCAATATAAATGACATGTGATTACAATACAACAGTCAAAAAGCACATATTACCCGCACGTTCAATAAAATTTGCATATGCATACTACAACACATCACTGATGATTTTATATGCTTATTGTATGTATGTTATGTACTGGCATAATCGAGACAGGTCTATCCATTTAAAATCAAAAGACCTTAAACAAACGTATTTTAATAATAAATGCAATACATACAATGTTATATGATAAAAATAGCCATACAACTTATATTAGTATTTATTTTGCTACTTGTTGAATATCTTATTTTGAATACATTTCATCACATCTTATAATGACTCATAAGTTTGAAAACTAAAATACATGTGTACATCCACTGTGTGTATCCAACAATCACCCTGGAAGTTCCCGAAGTATCGCCATCTGAAATAAATCAATATCACCGTATTATGAGAACCAGTTTTGACATTAATTGTCCATGGTTTATACAAAATATGCCATCCTTGAAAGGGTTAATTACGTAATGTTTGCCGGTAACAGCTGGACCAGTTCCGAAGCCCCTGAGTACACTTGTGTCATCCCAGCTAACACAAAACGTCTTGAAACGTTACGAAAACATTTTTTTGTGGAATTTAAAAAATGAAATAATAAAACATTTTTAAAATGTTTTCTGAAAAACAAAACAAAACATTATTTTAACGTTATAGAAACATTTTGTTTTCTTCTGGAAATATTTTTATGTCATTTTAATAATGTTTTTTAAAAACATTTCACAATAACGTTGTAATTTTATTTTCAAAACTCCACAAAAAAAAGTTTTCAAAACGTTTCGCACAATGTTTTTTGAAACGTTTTTAAGGTGGGATGGTTGAAAAACAGTTCCATCTCACCTTTTTCGGTAGATTTAGTTGTTGTTTCATCGGCTGCACTCAACTCCACGTCACCATTACACAAATCTTTCTGACAACAATAAGCCGTAGACTCCTCAAATTTGGACGCTGCCTCCAAAGCGCTACAGGATAACTTGGTCGCTTCATCAGGGACGCATGAGCGAATTATAGTCTGATCAGGGGCAGACATCGTCTGCGCAACAGAAAAAAGACACCTCATGGCAATGTCAACAAAACTCAACATTGTCTATACATCATAATCGTGTGCATTAGACGGTAAATTAGACTTAGTAGAATCATACAAAGTATCGGGTTTCAAACTCAAAAAGGTAGATACAATCGGGAGTTGACACTATTTAAGGTAGTTCCTACATCTAATTTTGTAGTGGATACTAAAACATGTAGAAATAATGTAGTATTGGACATCTTTTCCGATTTAAACACTTCCCGATAGGGAGGCAAATAGCGACATCGAATGAACGTCTTTGACGTTGATTCAAAGTCGCTAAAACGCTTCGTTCTCAACACAATAGCATCCCACTGGGCGCGAGACGCTATTGCGACGTTAATAGTGCAGCGGCCAGGAGGGTGAAAAAAAAGTGAACCCCTCCCCACGGTAGAACAAAGAAAAACCATATTTTTTTGATTCAGTGATATGTCAGGGGTACAAAATGGATGGTTGTGAAAAAAATATTTGAGGCGTTGCCATGGTTACGGCGTTATTCCAACACAGTCTCTTTTGCGACATTGACGCCATTTTGCGCACATATTTTTCAAGGCAATGAATGAAGCTGAAGTGATAAAAAACATGTAAGTGGCATCAGAGATTTGTAACGAGCTAAATATGTAGCAGTTATGATCTTATTACATTTGTGCATTAAAAAATATATTTTACCTTAGCGTGATTATAATTTATTACGCTCGTATTTCACATAATGTGTGGAATATCCGGTGTGTTTTTGCTTAAAAAATATATCTTAAACTGGTGGAAATTCAAGAATATGCTGACCACTATTTAGCATATAGGTTAAATAATACTGAGTTAAATATCACAATGTACACTGCCGTATATCACTTGATTGAATACCTGATAAAAGGTAGTTAAAATATAATTTTAATTTTCAAGGTCGTCCAAGGTTAAATAACAAAATGACTGCATCCGGAATCAGTGAAATATCATAAATTTCAGCGTTCTGGAATCGTACGACCAGATTGTTATGGAGTATATCTTTCTGATTCGTTCAATTTGGACCTTATCTTTAATAGGACTATTTCTAATGTCGTACAAATATCACAGCAAACGACCTCTCATTTCTGAAATTAATTGTATTATTCAAGGTCATCTTCAAGGTCAAAAAGTCTATTTTAGGGTCAAGTGAGTGAAAATATCATCTTTGAAAAAATAAAGCTGGGAGCATGTGTAATACCTCTTTTTCGTGTGATTTTGTGTGGAAAAAAATCAATTTATAGTCTTTTTTTTTGTGATTAAAGGTCACCTTCAAGGTCATCTGCAAGAGCAATTTCAAATCAAGGGCATGAAAATGTCAATTCCGAGGTCAAAAATGTAAAAGTATGATTTTTAACAAAAACAAATAGCAAAAGACGTGTAGTACGTCGTTTTGATATCATCTTGACTGAATAATCTATGTCTGCTACTATTTTGCTGATTAAAGAGGCCATTTTCAAGAAGCCAATGTGTCAATTTCTAGGTCGGGTAATCTAAAATATGATTTTTAACAAGTAGATCTAGGTACAAGTCATACATTTTGATGTGATCATCTACGTCAAATGGAGAATTCCAAAGCCAAATATGATTTTAACGGACAATACAGTGCATAATAAACTTCCTCTTCGAAAATTAGTAAATAATTTATAGTAATTATTTTCTTTTTCGAAATAAAACGAAGTCTTCTTTTTTTCTTTAGAATAGAAAAAAAAATGTTTTTGCTTTAAAGAAAATAATTTTCGTTTTTGATAACGAAAAGAAAAATAAATCTTCAATATTCTTTTCTGAGAAAATAATTTTCATTGTTGGTAACAGAAAGTAGAAAAATGAGAACACAACCGGAAGATACAAATATGCAACGACCGCAAACGACTGCCAACGGTCACTTAGTCACACATATCCACCTCTTCTTATCCTTGAAAATTTGTTAAAATGACAATTCGTGCAACTAAGAATTCTCGAAAAAGAAAAATGAAGAATTCTTTTTAAATATTTTTTACGAATTTTCTTTTCACGATAAAAACACGACAATTATTCACTATTTTGGGGGAAGTCATATGCATTGTTATGTATTTGCTACAAATTGGAACACACATAATACATTGTTTTGGTGTGATTTTGACTGGATTATCAAATTTTGGCAAAGTTTTATTGATTTAACATCATCGAAGTGAAATTGTCAGGCAACGGAAAAGCATTATAGGTCGATGTGGAGGCATACAAAGGTATAAGGCATTAAGGGACAATGGGAGCGTTAGATCGCGGCGCCGATGCGTTAAGGGGCAATGAAGAGGCGTTAAAGTGCGACCGGATGCATTAAAAAGTGGTGGGAAGGCATCAAAGGGCTATGGAACGGAGCTAGACGTCGACCAGGAAGCGTGAAATAACAATGGAGGTGTGGTAACGGTCGATGGGGAGGCGTTAAAGGGTGATGCGTGGAGGTCTGAGGGCGAAGAGAAAGCGTTAAAGACGAAGGAGTGTCGCTAAAGGGCAACAGAGAAGCGTTAAATGTCGCCGGAGAGACACCAAAGGCGACGGAAAGGTGCTAAAGGTCGGTGGAACTGCATATAAGAATGACTGAGAGGCGTTAAAAGGCCCCACAGATGCATTGAATGGGCATGGGGAGGCATTAAATGGTGATTGCAAGGTGGTAAAAGGCGATTAGGTGTCATCAAAGGGCGACCATGAAGCATAAAATGACGATAGAAAAGCATAAAGGGCAGGAGTTAAAGGGTGATGTGTAGGCGTTTTGGAGTGAGGAGAAGGCAAGGGTGACAGAGAGGCGTCAAATGTCGAGGCACTAAGGAGCAACGAGAAGTGTTAAAGGGCGTAGAAAATATGATAAAGGTCGACACAAAAGCATTGAAGAATAATGTTAAAGGTGCTGCTTTGACGTTGAATAGCGATGGGCAGGCATTCAAGAGCGATGGGGAGGTGTTGAATATCAAAGTAGAGGCGTTAAAAGGGGACGGAGAGTTGTTAAAAGACAATGGAGAGGCGTTCTGGGAAAAGAACAGGCGTTAAAGGGTGACAGAGAGGCCTTCAATTGCATCGAAGAGGTGTTGAACTAAATGCATATTAAAGGCGAAGAAGAGTCGTTGAATAGCGGCGGTAAGGCACTCAATTGCAAAGAATATGTGTTAAACTAAAAGTGCTACAATGATGCAGAAAAAGCGACAAAAAATCGTTAAAGCGTGACAGGAGTGTGTTTACAACGCCCATTAATGCCTCTCCATCCCCTTCAACACATTCCTATTGTGAGTTTGTTGTCGCCCTTTAATGCGTCTCCATAGCTCCTCAATCCCTCTTCATTACTTTATAAAGCATCCAGTCAATCAATCAATAAAGCTTCTATATCGCCTAAATCCTCAGCGAACAGAGCTCAGAGGCGCACAGATCCTCACAATGATCTAGTGTTTCGTTAACAGGGAGGCGGGCCACCAATGGGCTATGGCAGGATAACCAAACCTATGGGGAAAGCTTTTGACCCAGTCTTAGTTTTAAGGCGAACAAAAAATGTATTGAATTTGTTGAGCATAAACATCTTGAGCATTTCTACCAAACAAGTAAATCTGTAAGATATGCAGGCTGGTTTTCTCTTGGGGTTCAGAACATTACAATGCATATTTAAAATGAATGCGAAATTTGACAGGACGCCAGTGTAATTGTTTTAGAAAAGGAAGAGAAAGATCAAAACGTGAGGCTTTGGTTACCACTCTAGCAAGGCAGTTCAGCACACGTTCTAATCTAGCGATGTCCTTTTCTGAAATGTTGTGAAAGAGCGATTTTCAAATAAGCTAATTTGCTACTAACCAGTGCTCTCTGGCTGATGCAGATAAATTTGTGCCTTGACCTACAATTCAGCATGAGAAATTAGTTCAGGATTTTTCTCGATAAAGTTTGGACCCAATGAGAAGCCAGTGTTAAGCTACAGCTTGGACCCTGCCATCCAAGCCAATACACCCATTAGCCAATGTTGCCAACACTCTTAGAGATTCCTAGATGATAGGGACATGTAAATTTGGATATCATCGACATAAAGATGGTGGTTTATATAAAGACTAGAGATTATAGCGCTGAGTGGTGTGGGGTGTGGTCAAAAAGGCAAAAAGTGGTCCCAGTGCAGAGCCCTGTGAAACTCTATAATATTATGAGAGTGTAACTTTAATCTGTAAGAGTGTCTGCAATTGTTATCCCCCGCCCGACGAAGTTGGGGCGGGGTATTAACGTTACCTCGGTGTCCGTCCGCCGCCTGTCTGTATTTCGTTTCGAATTCCGGAGCAGATCTCTGAAATCCATGGGGGTATTTTTTTCATATTGCACACACATATCCCTCGGGGGGTATACAAGCGCCTTTTTGGAGTATATGAACTTTGACCTACTTAAATAGCCGACCATCAGCCATAATTAACTGCAATATGCTTGATATCTGACAGCTATCATTCCCGGAGCAACTCTGGGAAACCCGTCATATTGCACACACACATCCCTTACTGTTAGGTGGTGTAGGCCTAGATGTGCTATTTGAGGTTTAAAAAATTCGACCTACTTAAATAGCCAACCATGAGCCAAAATTACCTTTCATATGCCTGATGTCCTGCAAACCGTGCCAGATAGCCAGACCATTACTATAAAACCAAATATGCGGTTTCAGGTAGTGATATGCACTGAAAAAGTTTAACTCGATCAAATTCAAATGGCCGACCATCGGCCATAATATTAGCTTTAATATGCTTGATGTCTTGCAAACCATGCCAGTTAGCTAAATCGTTACTACAAAAGAAAATGTGCGGTTTCAGGCAGGTTATGCCTCGACAATTTTTAATTCGATCAAATTCAAAATGGCCGACTCTCGGCCATAATTAATTTTAATAGGCCTGATATGTGGCAAACCCAGACATTAAGTAGGAAACAAAATGATTGTGTGGTTTCAGGTAGAGATATGCCCTGAAAAATCTCGATCAAGTTTAAAATGATCGACTTGAGGCCGTTATTGACCTTAATATGGGTAATATCTGGAAAATTGTGCCAGATAGCTAGACCATTACTGCAAAACCAAAATGTGTGGTTTCATGGGGTGAAAAGCCCTGAAAATGTCAACTTTATCTAATTAAAAAATGGCTGACTTGTGATCATCATTGACATTAATATCTGTAATATACATGGCATACTGTGCTAAATAGATAGACCATTACTGTAAAACAGAATGTGAGAGTTCAGGGAAGGATGTACCCTTAGAAATGCTAACACACGGGCGGGTGGGACAGGGAATAATGATGGCCGACTGGCCTCTTGGTACCGATTGCTGCCTATTTTTTAAAATAAGAAGAAAACCAAATTTGAGTCTGAGCAGACATTCCATACCAATCTGAGAGTCGATTTGTTAATGTAGTATAGTGAACGTTGTCGAAAGCAGCGCTGGTTCGGTTTCGTGTAGGCTGATTGTAGTGGATTAGGGATGTATGGTTATTTTAAAAATAAACTTGTAAACGAATGGCTATTAACTTTATCTAAGATTTCGGAACTAAAACTCGCGTCGGATACATGCCTGTAATTTTTCGGCTCGTTGTTAGAAGGATATGTTTTTAACTGATGGTCCTATATATACGCATCTCTTATATACCTCTCCATTGCCCTTTAACGCCTTCTCGTCGCCTGAACATTTCACCTTAAGCATGTTTAATCATTTAAAACTAACAGAATTAGATTATCCAGTCAAAAGCATACTCAAACGAGGTATTATATTACGTGCTCCAATGTGTAGCTCATATATGTTACAAATCATATTTAAAAAGAAAATGATTTTACAATCTCCTAGCTTTATGTGTTAAAAATCATATTTTTCTTTACTTGAAATTGACCTTTTGACCTTGAAGATGACCTTTAGTCATCAAAACAGTACCAGAAATTACACACAAAGGACCTCGGAATTGACCTTTCGACCTTGAATATGACTTTGAATGAACATAATAATACCATAAATGGATTTTCAAGTCAAAAACCTATGAAAAGATATATTAGGCCTATACATGTTCCTTGTTTCACTTTGAAATTTACCTTTTGACCTTGAAGAGTCATGAAAATAATATCAGAAATGGATTGCCCAGTCAAAATCACACGGAAATGAGGTATTACAGTTGTTCCCAGCTTCATTTGTTGAAAAGTCAGGAGAACGTTCCCATGTTCCGCAGTTCCCACGTTCCGATAACCATGATAAAGTTCCTCAGTCGGTTTGCCAAGCCACCATATTTAGTTGAACCTTACAAATCATGAAGTATGTTTTTTGCTCCAGACGTATAAATGATAGGTCTAGATTGTAAAACCACCGGGTGCAATTTGTTCACCATTGAGCATTTATTTTTATTTTTTGGACTTGGTGGCCATTGCTGAATATCTTGTTTTCGCTCATAGCAGTTTGTTCCGGCTTCAAGCTCAGAAATTCTGAAAAAAATGTCCCCTAAGATTCTTGACAGCGCCCAGCAAACACAAAACATTTGCATAAAAGTTGTACAACGTCTGCCAAACGTCTTCGACGTTGGTCTAAAATTGTAAAAATGTTATACAAATCTTTTGTGTTTGATGGGCACTGCCGCAGATGGCTGCCAATATCAGAATATATAGGTCTAGGCCTAACTAGCATGCTAAATGTCGGCTATTGATCACTCTAATAAGTTACGTTAAAGCTAAGGTGATAAACATGATAAAGGAGATAGAAACTCATACTTGATCAGACCGATGTTGTTGTCACGAATCCCTGCTATCGCAAAACATTCATTCTATGTTGACTCAATGTTGGTCCACCGTCCGCGATGCGATGCTGGCATATAGGCTACTGAATCAGAATAAAGTAAACTCATGCTTGCATATATATGTTTGTTGTTTGTTGGTCCAGTTTCGTAGTCGGTGGCTCAACTTTAAAAAAACATTTGGTCAAAATGAAAATAGAACCAGCAGGAAGGTCTGTTATGAAAATGACAGATAAGAATTCCTCCCGTCCTTTCCGTCAAAGATCGACATTGTATTCAAACAACGAGAGTCATTTGTTATAGGTCTATTACCGCCTTGCCATAAATAATATAATGACCCACACCCCCCCTTTCGCAGTGTCCGATTCTATCCCCACCACATTGTTTTATGCGTCTGAGTCTGCGTGTGCGCCTGCGTGTGCGTCTGCGTCGAGTACATAAGGCCACATTTTTCAAGCTGAGACTCATCGGATTTTAATTGAGCATAACAAATGCAGGAAACATCAAAAACATTGTATATGTAACAAAACAAGGTTAGGTCATTTTTATAAAAGCCCTCAGACTCAGATTACTTTGCTTGATATCTAATCTCAGTGAATTCAATTGTAAATTTGTTACTATTTAAACTTCCATGACGTCATACATCAACATAAGACATATTTTTGTGAATTTAATGAAAACTGTGAATCATTATTCCATTTATTTCGGAAAAATGTCAAAAATCTGTTAATAGCAATAAACAATGTCAAAATAACAAAAAATACAATATTTTTTAAATATCAATACAGCCATGAGCCGGATCGCTATAAGCTCTATTTTATCGCATTCCTTGACCCCGAAAACATAGGGTTAGACACTTTATTTGTGCATCTGCGACGATTAGTCTTTAAATTAAGGACACAAATACGATCTGCTATAATGGCCGCTCTGAACAGAGCTGGTGACGTGTAACCTTAAACACGTTCAGTAAACAAACTAATTATGACGTCATTATTATATTGTACATGAACGATAAAACGTTGCACAGCGTCTCTATAATTTATAAATCGCATGGACTAATATCCATTATTGCGATTACTCGCTATAATTATAACGCAAACAAAACTTAATGGTATGTGAACACACTATCATTTAACAAGACATATATAAGCGTAATACGATGTTTAAACGTTTCTGCGTATTAAATCTTCCTACTATATCAAATTTTAAAAATAACATGAAAATACATCTTCAAGATAACTTCATCACATATTTGGCGCTTCCCAAATCGAATGTACAATGTATTTGTTTTATTAAATGCGTATCGTTAGCGTCAACACATCGATTAAATTGTAGGAACTGGACACACAAAGGGCATATTTAGTGTATTTTCAAGATAAGAGGTCGTACGGTTGTAATGCCGTTACCATGGCAACGTCCCCGATTTTTTTTTTCACAACCATCCATTTCCTAGTCCAGACATATCAAGCAATCAAAAAAATATGGTTGTGCTTTGTTCTACCGTGGGGAGGGGTTACTCCTATTTCTAGGCCTCTTTTAGAGAATGGCCGCAGCACTATAAATCAATGTCAATGACGTTGATTCGAAGTCATATGATTCACTATGTCAGTAGGCCTACCGTATTCACCAAGCACCCATGCTGACAACTCTGTGTAACATTAAATCCACCATTAGCACGTATTTTTTCTCCACAATCTCCGTCCTTATCGTCACCAACACACACGTAACATCTTGTAAGGTCACCCTTCATGGGATTCATTGCTGTATTGAATTGAAAGAAAAAAATACAATATTTATATTATTTTTGTAGAAATGAACAAACCATGTGAAATGTACAAATGATGTGACACATATTAATTTATAGGAGGACTTGAGCTCTAGTTTGATAACATAAACCTGTATATTGAAAAAAAAATCATCTTGATGTCAATTTGCATATTGATGTGAATGAAAATGAGAACAGGTAGTTTGGTCATTTCAGGGTTGCAAAGATAATAAATTGTACTTCGATTTGTATCGTTAAATTGATTTTCATGTTCATAGTTACTTCAAAACGGTGTTGTCATTTCAACCCGTTAAAGTGATTTTTATGTGATTTTTTCAGACCATTTTTGATTCATTTGGAGCTGGAATTGCTAACGCAATGTCCAGCTCCAAGTGACATATTTTCAAAATGTATTTAATAAATTTATTAGGCATTTACCACAGAACATCTTAGCAATTCGAGTTAAATTTATTGGTCTGAAATTTGCTTGAAAACGGTGTATACGGCGGCATAAGAGTTTAAGCCTTTCTATTTGTCCTCTACACATCAAAATTAGGAAATGACCATTACAATTTGCGTGATTAGCATATGTTCTTATTACAATTGTACATTATGCATATATTTTTACCCACTTGAAGTTGTGGGCCATTATATTTTAAAATGCGATGCCACTATTAAAGTAGCATACAATACAATTTGAACATGTAGGTGGATGCGAGTACAAAAGGGTGTTTAAACGATCAAAAATATCCACATATCGGCCAGTAGCAGCTATATGTCCTTTTTTATCTCGTTGTTTAATCTTAAATCAACTTGTCTACTAATTGACCTTGTGCATCAGTGTTACATAGATCTCCTTCACAGCAGGCGACAGCTACAAAAGCATCATCAGTGGATACCAGACCAGATTTACAAATGGTGGCACAACCTCTGACGAATACGTCTTCTTGTTGGTCTTTGGCATGGATATATGTTAGCTGTGTAAGAAACACCAAAATGTAAAAACAAATTATTTATAAAACAAGATTGATAAATTATTATATTGTTGAGTTTGAAAATAAAGTGATAATACGATTATCGCATCCAGATCAGCTTTTTTTGTCAGCCTTTCTTCAGACCGACCGAGATTCAACGAAAGCTTATCCTGTTTTCAAAGCCATTGATTGCATTTTGCCTGTTTTAAAACCCTGGGTGACCATCATTGAAACTAGCGCAGTCGATGTGATAAGCAAGGTAATGATGACAATATTAACTCTCCTATATCTAATTGTGATCCAGTGTTTCAATTTCTTAATGATAATCCGTAGTTGGAAAACGTGAAAAATTATGATTATTATGCTATTGCTCGTTATCTCCAGCTCATTATTGAATCGCTTCTCTTTGATACATTTTCATAGCCTCAGTATTATTGAGACAATAATCATTTTCAGGAGTATTTGAGAAACTTAAATTTAGAATTTTAAATTACTGTTGTTTCAGAAAAATGGCTCAATAAGTCGAATTTTGAAATGATAAACATTGTAGGGTACACTCATAGAACAAATAGAAACGGTGGCACGGTGTTTCACCGTTTAATAAAACAGTGTATTTTATACATACATCGGGTCAAGTGGTATTAAAATTCACGCAATATTTAGTATATATACTAAC
This sequence comes from Flabesymbios commensalis, assembly GCA_964017125.1. Taxonomy (NCBI): domain Eukaryota; kingdom Metazoa; phylum Annelida; class Polychaeta; order Terebellida; family Flabelligeridae; genus Flabesymbios; species Flabesymbios commensalis. The sequence goes on along the minus strand of OZ024902.1, from coordinate 123,898,171 downwards.
AGTTGTTAAACAAGAAAACAAAGTCGTGTACAGCATGGATGACTTTAAAATATAAGTTTGATAAAAACTGATCAGCATATCGCAAGCTCAGAGTTTCTGAAAATGATGTACAGTTACTCATTTTTAAGTTGTAAACCTACCAGAATTGGCAAGAGCAGTGCAACATTGATAGACAATATTCTTTTGCAGTGATATATGTAAACTTATTTTTTTTTTAGGAAATATCGTTTTTTCTGCAGAAAATAGTCTGGTCAATAGCTATCCTCATTATGCTACTAGTCTATGGGTTCGTAAGATCGTCGCCTCGGAGCTAAAGGATCCTATCTGACACTCGTCAGAGTGGCAGATAGGATCCTTTAGCTCCGAGGCGACGAGATGTTTTTCTAGTATTTATAAAAAATGTTTTCCACATAAAGAAATGAAAATAAAATATAAAAACAGAAAATGTTGGTTGGCCGATGCACTAAAAAACTTTCCATGTAAGACAAAGAAGATTATTAAGTTGCCTACTTTGGTAACTCTATATTACAGTGGCAGTCTGGGGCACTGTATCTGCCAAATAGTTATCATCTATCGTAAATAATAACGAAATCGTCACAAAGTAGAACTCACTCTACTCCTTTGTTTCATAGTCCAATACTTAATCCACTTGATCAATTATACATATTTAGAAATATGATGTTCATGCTTAAACTAGTAAAAGATAAACTGCCAGCGATTTTCAATAAAATGTTTGCACTAAATAAAAGCCTACGATTTCAAGTTCCGGCTAGTAAAACTTTTTTTTTCTGCATACAACAGTAAGACATAAGGTGTATTTTTGTGGAATTTTGAGAACAGCCATGTGGGCAGTGCTTGTGAAGCGATCATTTGGAAAGTTATGTATTAGATAATGGAATATAAACAATGACTTTCAGATATGTACGTTTTTTTTTTCAAAAATTTGTCATATTATTGTCAATATTTATTTTTAAACATGCTATATTACGCATTTGATTTGTGTATTACATTAGAGGGCATATACGCCAGTGCTCAGTCCTCTTTGTCATGCAATGTTAATATTGTATTGTACAACATGTAACTGTTGTTTTGTTTGGTTTCATGACAATAAATCTAGGTCATTTGAGAGTTTTATTATATGTGAGAAGTGACCACTAGCCATTATTGTTCATTATAATAAATAATGCATGCCGTTGGCCATGTTAACGGTACCACAAACTATGCTTGCATAAACAACTTATTTATTTTAAAAGGATTACATAGTAGCAACAGGAAACTAATCGAATTATTTCCTCGTACAAACCAATAAAATACAATTGAAGGAGTACAATGCAATACTAACAAACATATTATAATATCTCGTTGGCGGGAAACAAGACAATGTGCTACCTCTTTGAGGTATTAAATTATATATCGAATGTACCATTGCTAGACGGGTAGAATATATTTAAAAAAAATATTATTAGGTCTCTTCTCTTATCACTCATTATCACTCACATTCATTTTATTATTACTCACAAGGAACTTGTGTTTCCTTGTTAAAATCTTCGTATTTCAGATATTCTACCGGAACCTGTTTTACCATGGCCGACATCTTATAGATGCTGCTGTTTCAGATTCAGTAGATGTATTTAGAGGACAATATACTGATCCAGTGATAACCTCTCACCTGGCAGCCTTTCTTACACACCGCCTTCGCCATCAGTGGTGAACTTCCATCAACATTCTTGCCACAAATTCCATTCTCATCTATATCGTGACAGCTGTAACATAGTGTTTCTCCGTTCCCGGCCATAGGCGCCATAGCTAAACAAAAATTATTAGTGCGATCATGATCATTATTTTTAATAGGTTTTCCAAAACACATGCCCATGTGTATCAGCAACAATTAAATGATAAAAAATCTTTGAATGTTTGTTCATTACACTAAAAAAACCTGTATACAGATATGTATACACTCCCTACAGTGCAATGTGTGACGTCCATGCACTGCTATCTTGTCTCATCTGGCCATTGTGCTGACAGCCTCGTTTTAATTTTACAGAATATCCAACATCTCATAGAGGGGGATGGGTAAACATACACATTGCTCTGTGTAATATATTTATTGATCATACTGTACAATTGGTGATCTATTTTGATTTTGAAAGTTGGACTAAGCCTTTGCGTTGACCCAACATTAAGCCAACATTATGCTTCTATTCAGCCCAAAATATATCAATTTATTGTTTCACATTTTGGATTTTTCAACCACAATGCAATGTCAAAAATATTTTCTGTCAAAACCACGATGGCGGACATACTTGAAAACCCCATGATAGACACCGAAAACATGAATACACCTCTATTATGTCGAAAACTATATAAATTTACCATTTAACCCTCGGCAAAAGTCGGCCATCTTGGATTTTATCCACAGTGCAATGTCATTTCTGATCACATCATTAGGTCGGCATATAGTAAACACCAAACGCATGCCCCTGCGCCTATTCTGTGGGAAATTATATCAATTTATTGTTTGACCTTGGCTAAATGGCAGCCATCTTGGATGTTTTGCCCACAATGCAATGTCTAAAGTATTTGTGGCCACATCACTAAGTCGGGCATATTTAAAAACGCTTTAGTAGACACCAAAATCATGAATTTACTCCTATTCCGTCGCAAATTATGTCAATTTAATGTCTGACCACATCTTTTTTAATGCAAAGAATGTAAATTATCTCTGGACCCCCTTTTTTAATCTGGACCCCTTTTCAAATTCCTGGTACCGCCCCTGATCTAGCTATCAATTCTAATTATTTGTGTGTTTAATTGAGGAAAATAAAGTCCAAATTTGTGTAGTTATCACAGAAAATAGATCATTGGAATACGGAAAAGGGCGTCCGCTCAACGGTTTGTGTTCGATTACTGAAGTTAAGCAACGTCGCGCCCGGTTCATAATTGGATGGGTGACCGCCTGGGACTGCCAGGTGCTGTATACACTCGTGGGGCTCAGAGAACCACGTAAATCAGATGGCTCGTCTGGCTGACTTTGAGTTGGACGTAGAAGAACCTCAATGGACGTAGGCGCAGTTTCGATCCGGCGAGTCCTCAAAAAATCCACAACATGGAGTACTTGGCACATATATAAGGCCATGAATGATATCATGAATGATAACAGGCCTTGCTAAGTTACAATAGTGCGTACTGCCACGTAATATACAGATACAAATTGGTCGGACTTACGCGGTTGTTATTTTTTTAATCGGAATAACCTTTGAACTTTTTGGCACTTCTACACAAATAAATTCGACTTATATCCTGGACTATAACCAATACACTACCCATCAAATATGAGACGTTGGGCCAATATTTGCTAGTTACACACCAGTTTCAAGTTACAGTCGTCCCACTCGTATCGTGTGTGCCTGTTCTGAAATAATTGGACATTTATAGTGGCCGTAGACTCGAATGAAGCGGTAAAAGCCAACTGAGAGATTTATGATGCCATTAAAGTAAACATCAGCCTTTCGTTTCTTGGTTTACATACAACATATTTCAGAGCTTTAAGGTTTAAGGTATCGTGGCTTGATGTAGGTGTCAATTCGCACATCGATATGAATGAAAATGAGACATTCTAGCTTGATGATTGGAGGGTTTTTGTGTTACAATTTTACAACAAAATGATGTCTCAAGTTGCCATTTCAATCATCAGCCCTTACAACGCGGGGATCGACTTTAGACGTCAGAATCTGACGTCTACAGACGTCAGATTCAGACGTCCAAAGTCGATCCCGGCACTGTAAGAGTGCAAATAACTATAGTGACGGTAGACGCAATCATAACATGTTTATTCAAATGAAACAGAAAGAGCTAAATAGGACATTTATGAAGACCGACTTGAAAAAACTTTGGTCTCCATGGTTTATATAAAAAAAATCAGCGCTTTGACCCTTTCGAGCCTGAATTTATAATTGTCATCTTCATCCACTACAAGCCGCGAATTGCTGTCGCAATTCTCGACGTGTAGTGAATGAAGATGACTTCAAGCGGGTGAGAAATGAAAAAAAATATATCGTTATTATATAACAGTTCAACAAAAATTGTCATTCTAAAACCCCTAGGTTTTAGTAAATTAAGTCATTCTTCATATATGCGAAATGATGCTTTGATGCATCGCGAGGGTTGAAAGGGTTAAAGTGTTATTCATGTCTATAGATATATTAACCCTTTAACCGCCAAATTATTCCATTTGAATTTTCACCCTCGCTGGCGCGTTCCACAACTTCAAGTGAATTAAAATTATTTAGATTTGACAAAATGGTGGTCAACTATTTTTTTTAATTCTTGCTGATTGTGTCACGTTTTTTCTTTAACATGCTTTAAAGCTGATATGCAATATGCTAATTAAGTATGTAAAAAACGATTATAATCGGTACCGGCAGTTTAACCGTTTAATCGCCGGTGCCGCATATATTCGGGTTTTCATTTTTTATTAGCACATTATGTACCACATTTTAGATATGTTAAAGATAAAATGTGACATCAACCAGCAAGATTTAAAAAGAGTTATCCTCCATTTTGTGAAATCTGAATAATTTTCACCCACTTGAAGTTGTGGATCGCGTCAGCGAGACACAACTTTAAGTGGGTGAAAATTCAAATTGAATAATTTGGCGGTTAAAGGGTTGAGGGTTAAGCCGTTTTATCTGTCCTTCAAACTAGAAAACTAGGATGAGAAATGAGCATCACATGTATTCCGATTAAAATAGTATGCTGTAAAACTGTGAATTTTTGCTTGATTACATTTTCGCAAATATCTGACTTTGGGACTTTTCACGAAATTTAGAATTCGCGAATTTTCATTTTTCTTCAGTAGCGCTATTATAATAATACTTTTCGTGAGATTGCATTTGCGAATTTATCCTCCACGCGAAATTTGCGAAAAAAAAATCTCGCGAATATTGTCAGATCAACAGTATATGCATATTTATTTTACCCAAGTGAAGCTGTGGGCATATTTTTAAAAGGTCGCATGCGACGCTACCATAGATTATCATGACATACAATTTGAACATGTACGCGGATGCGAGTAAATGAGAGGATAAGAAGGGGGTGATTAAACGATCGAAAATGATCCACTTATCGGCCAGGAGGCTATGTACTTTTTTAATGACCTTGATTTATCCTAAAGTCAGCATGTCTATCAATTCACCTTGTACGTCAGTGTTACATAGGTCTCCTTTACAGCAGGTGGTAGCTTCAAACGCATCTTCAGTGAATGCCACACTAGGTATACAATTGGTGGCACATCCTCTGATGAACACTTCTTCTTGCTCGTTGTTGACATTGTAGTGTGTTAGCTGTGGTAGAAAAAACATCAAAATATAGGAAAACTATTTTGAAAAGAAGATTCAAAATATATTGGAATGATAATACAAACAAGTGATAATACGATTATTGTATCCAGAACAGCTTTTCTTCTCCTAGCTTTGTTTCGCCGAGATACAATGAAAGCTCAGCATGCTCCCAAACCCCTTAAATAGTCCCAAAAGCAAAATATTAATAACATCAACCCTTAAAGCGCTGAAATATTTTAAGAAAACCTTGGAAGCCAAAGGTTTTTTTCATTTGAAATCATCATAAATGCCTTCGTTTGCTCTTTCTGATTCATTTGAATACCTGTGTCATGGGTCTACGACCATTAGAAATAGTTTTACTCTTACAGTGCGGGGATCGACTTTAGTCGTCAGAATCTGACGTCTACAGACGTCAGATTCTTTCGACTAAAGTCCATCCCCGCGCTATAAGGGTTAAATAGTTTTTTAACTGTGTTTCCTTTCACCATGCATACGTGATAACTTGTGTCAGCAACATTAGAAATAGTGCAGTCAATCTGAATAACCAACGTTATGATAAAGAATATTTTCATTGGTGATACTTTATATGATGTGTAGGTGACTAGTAATAAATATTTACAATGTTTACATATCACACCTCACACTGGGCACTGGCTGTGTGTACGCATGGAGCTAGAGGAGACAGGTATAATATATCATTTCCTAAACTAAATATTAGAGTTTCACATGTATTTAGATAATCTCCCTTGCGATATCATTATCGCTACCTTATGCTCTCTCCTTCAGGGTTCTCGGCCACTTTCCAACAAAATAACATAGGAAATAGATGATTTTGGTTAAAATTTATTAGTTTTATATTAGTTTATAGAAAAATTGAATGGCGATTTATTGAAGAAGAATTATAAAATAAAAAATATATATCAAGATGTCGATTGCAAAACACAGACATTGCATTTAATTGATTGTAGCGCTATGGCTCATGCTATGTATTGAAATTAAAATTGTTTTTATATCATAATTTAAGAAAAATGTAAATGTACATTTAGTGACTCACATCAGATCTGACTCAGTATTTCAGATGATTTGTTTGCCAAAGAATAAAACCAAGAACCCAATATACATGTTTCTTGAGTTGGAGAGAGGTAATTCAAGCAAACTAAAGGATACATGCATGGTAAACATTGAAACGTCCGAGGATCATCAAACCCCTATATTGTTATAGGAAATATTGGTAATATAGAAGGTCCGGCGCATCCCCATCTAGGATTGCAATTTACATTTTCTCGAAGAAAAATAACAATTAGGTTTTGATTTTTTGCGCCCACAAATAATTAAAAAGTGTTGGTCATTCGTGTTGGTCATTTTAAATGTCACTAAATCACATGAACATCTCCATGGCATGGGGAATGTGATTGTAAAATTTGACTTCCAGTTTTAGGGTTTTTGCGTGCACAAAAATAATTAGGTTGATCGTGGCGGCCATTTTGAATATTAGTTTTTAGAAAAAATCATCTGCGCATCTCCATATCATTCGGAATGTGATTGCGAAATTTGAATAATATCTGACTTCTAGTTTTTGAGTTTTTGCGCCCACAAAAAAATTATAAATCCGGAGCGGTCATCTTAAATTTTGGTGGTATGATTTGAAACTGACTTGAACATCTCCACCTTGTTAGGAAAGTTTTTTTTCGAAAATATTGACCACTGGCTTTAGGCCATAATTTTTTGTATAATGTTGACTTCTGGCAGACATCTAAAATGTTGTTAGTTCCTTTAAAAACAATTTTAAAATGTCAAAAACATCGACCACTAGGTTTTGAGATGTTGCGCCAACAAATACGTGACTCCTGACGCCGGGCCCCATACGCCGGACGTAAGGAACATAATTAAAAGCCCATCATGTGTTTCAGATGGTCAAGCTGTAGATGAATCAGAGAGAATAGACTTGCTATATCCACTCACCTGGCAGCCTTCCTTACACACCGTCGTCGCCATTAGTGGTGAACTTGAATCAACGTCTTCGCCACAAATGCCATCGTCATCTATGTCTCGACAGCTGTAACATAAGGTCTCTCCGATCCCGGGTACAGGCACAGTAGCTGAATAAATATATTTAGATTCGTCATAACTAGTATTTTTACCAGGCATGTGATTATTTGCTAACACTAACTTAACGTGCATACGTGTATTTAAAACGTGTTTTATCGTAATGTACAATTGGTGATAGATCTGAATTGTATTACGTAACAAGGCCGAGCCGGGACACCCAATGCAATGCGAGACTGACAGATCAGAGGTGACGGCATTCTCATTCTTCAGATCCACTCTCCTTCCACTAGCGTACGCTAGTGGCTTTGATTGAAAAATATGTCCTTGACTTTGTAGACATGATTTAAACAATACATTGGCCCGCCACTTGGCTGTCAAACTATTGCTGCATGAGTAACACAATGGAAGAATGGACGATGATAGGGCAAGTTGATCGGTGATTGGCCTAAGTAATGTCATATTGGACACAGTTTGAAAGGGTCAAGCTCCGGGTCATCAAACACCGGTTTTTGAGGCCCTATCAGGACGCATATGACGCATTACAGAATATATTATCAAAGCTCTGTAGCAAAATGAAATGAATCGGGCTTTAGGCCACCTTTGTGCACATATAAGCTAAACTGGGCCAGGAGAACTTCCTGAGGATGATGAGATGAATGAGATGACACTGTCCTCCAGACACAGGATTCGAAATTCGAGCCCTGGCGGTCTGAGGCCGAGTACGCTACCTCTCGGTCACGGAGGTTCCCAACAATACTGACTTTCACACGTGGATGGGGAAGGAACAATTTTTGTTTCTTTCAAACGCCGAGTCCGGGAACCGAACCCCGATATCTGGCGTGAAAGGCAGCGGTGCTAACCACTACCCTAGGGCCCCCGCCCAGCTCTGTAGCAGGGCCAGCCTAGCTGTGCTAGTCTGGCCCTGAGAAGGGAGCCTGGGGTGGCGGTGAATTCACGCTCATTGGAGACCATAACCCAGAGACTGCCTGTCAATCATGTTTGGGGCATTTTGTAAATTGAAAATTCGTGAATTCAAGATTTTGCGTAGGTCCCAATATCACAAATTAGTGAAAAAATAAACACAGGGATATTATAACTTCATAGTAGAGACAATATTCGAGTGTAGATGATGCAATTTCACATCATTCAGATATTTGAATTTAGGTGTCATATTAAGGCTCCAGGAGATTTCTCACATTTAATTCAAGAGACTGGGAAAATACACTACACACTAGTTTCGATGTACACGTCCCGCAACATGAAACATGCCCGATTTTCTATATATGCACATCATAAATAGTACAGTGCCCACACTGACCAACAGTGTCATGGGTGAATATTGTTTTACGTAGCTTTCTCCACATTGTTGCAATACCTAGAAAAAAAAACTCGCCAAAGTAAACTATGTCAACTTAACAAGTGACTAACATGGTGCACAGTACCATAACGAACTAAACATTTTTTAACGATGTATAATTATGCACAATTACAACGAAAACGATCCGACGCATCTAGCATTCGAGCACATAACCTCTGAGTCTCAAACAACAGCTAGATCAAATGATACATCAGGTTTCTCATTTGAAGGTGGAATTAACTGTTTTTTTATCTAAGAACATGAGACGTTGTTTTTGGTATTATCAACAGCTAAACGGAACACAGTAGCTCCACCATGAGTATAACAGGAAGTGCAATACATACTTCAAATCATCTGCGTTAAATAGTTTTGAAAAACAAATTTCAACGCCCAAATTCAAATTTCATCTAGTCAGATCATATACCATCATGTACCCATGAACGCCAGATATAACATAATTAGGTACTGTTAACATTAATTTTATGCAAATTAAACATGTTAAAATTTAACAAGATATATCTTGCATATGTATTCTGAATGAAAATTAGTCTAACTTGGAATCTCGCTATTCAAACTTACATTGTCCATCAGTGTTACACAGGTCATCGGTACAGCAGCTGTATGTTTGTATGGAATCACCAATATTGTGGTATACTGGCGTGCAGGTATCTAGCATACAACCACGTATGAAATTATACTCATCAGTACTTGGATTCTGGCTGGATATCATCTGTAAACATAACAGAATAATTACCTTGTAATCGGAATTGTTATTTTTTGAATATTTGTGAGAGTTCAGTCAAGAATAAAATAACCCCTGTGTATATTAAATATAAAACTGTTTAACTTGAAATGGGGCTTTTTGATATTTCATTCAATATTCTTGATCAACTACTTAATACGTTCGTCAGCATTGAAGGGTGCATGTTCTGGTATAAATAAAGTGCTTTATTTTGCATGTATAAGCATCGTCTACGGCGGATCCAGAGGGGGGGCGCAGCCGGCGCGCGCCCCCCTGTTCAGGGTCACAAAAACAAAAAAAAACGATCATATTTCGGCAAAACTATGCTTCAGAATGCGTCCTTTGAGGTCTTGGATTGCAAAATTTTCCGGGGAAGCATGCCTCGGATCCCTCCAGATCATATAAGAGGCTAGCTTTGCCAGCTGTGGTGAATATAACTTCCTGAAAAAAATCGGCGCCCCCTGTCTGTCAATTCCTGGATCCGCCACTGACTACTCGTTCTATTTCGTAGGTCACACGCCACAACTCGCCATGAACTCGTGCATATATCGCTATAACTCCTGTAGACTCGCCTAAAGTCGTACAAGAAGTCATAAAAAATCCGTCGTTTCTGGAGAAGATGTCGAATTCATAATCATTTCGTGGAATTCATATATATATCCCCAGCACTCGCCACAACTCGCAGGCCAAACTTTTGACAGTATGACAGGTGGAAGGCCTATACATACACTGTTTACAAAAATGAAATCTGCGCAGCATGATAATGTGCAGCAATAATAATCATCGTCTATAATATTCCACGTGTATAAAAATTAACCATCTACAACTATTCACTGTCTACAACAATTCATCGCCTACAGCAATTTACCTCTTAATAAAAGACTTGAAAGGGAGATATTTTCTTGTGATCTAACGATTATTCAGACATAATGTAGATGTTACCTGACAGCCGAATTCACATATGTTACTGATCAGGTTTGCATTGCTTGTATCCATTACAAGACCACATGTACCATCTGGTTGATCGCTGTAACATTCGTAGCAGAGAAATCCCTCGTCAGAGCTATCGGTAATGGCAGGAGACATGTCTGTGACATGAAAGAGATAAGAACAACATCACACTAATTTCATTTTAGATTCTAAATAAATACAGGTGACATTTTTTTATTGACAGGCTTATGTCCCGTTCAAAATAATACAATAATACATCAATATGTGCGGGTAATATATAAAATAAACAAAAATATATAAAATACAGACAAAATAATGAATATTTAAGAACACATGACAGATGTGAATACATAAGTAAATGTAATATTAATTTTAATGTTTCAGATGAAGCAGATTCATTATATACATACAATCACATATTTTATTTAAATTGTTATTATATCTCCCCTCTCACAGAGAGGTGGGGACATGTTGTTTTACCTCTGTCCGCTCTGTGTGTGCGCTCTGTCACATTCATTTCTGCCAGCCCTTTCTATCCTGCAGACGGTCAAACACGAGACGTTGACCCAATGCTGGGCTAATGTTGGCCCACCATTTACGACGCTGAGCCAATATTAGCCCAGTATTTAGTTACCGTGTAGAGTTTGGCGTCATGCTGAATCTGGGCCAGCGTCACAGATGGCGGGCCAACATTTACCCAGCTTTGGTTCAAAGCATCTTGCCGGTACCTGCAGCATGAAAGACTGACTAGGGCTGAATGGATACTGGCCACCACTGGGGACGCTGGCCCAACATTTAACATCGGGTCGGTGTCGGCTTGTACTCGTCGCCAGCAGTATACACTGCCAGCAAACACGAGGCTTTGAACCAATGCTGGTTTGATGCTGGGCCAGCGTCGCAGACGGTGAGCCAGAATTGGACCAGCATTGGGTCAACGTCTCGTGTTTGCTGGGAGTGTTGACAGGACACATTGTGTTTAGCACATCCCCAGGTGTGAAGATATTAAAACTGTCGCCCAACTGATTGAGCCTAAAGACGATTTAGTTACTGTAGATATATAGAACGGGTTTCACCACATTAAAATACATAGTCTCTACTGTCCACAGGAGCCATTTAATAACCTAATTACAAAAGCTATCAACCTTTATGGTTATGCTGCTGGAGGGAGACTCCAGTTATTTGTGCTTACAAAAAACTAGACTCTTCTAGTTTTGATGGGTAAATGTATGGCACAAGAGGCTTATATTCTGTGTCTATGGCAATCCATCATTGGACATAGCTGTTATACAAGATTATTTTTTTTAATTCATTAATTGAATTTATGCTACAAACCCCTATTTTAAAACGGGACAAACATTTCCCATATTCCGAAAAATAAATTACATCAATGTACAACTCTTTATATCTACACGGTTTATAAATGTTATTATAGTTATATGTTATAATTGTTTCAATGCATTTTCAATAAATGTTATGTTACCATTTATTCCCCAAATGTCCGCCCCATATAACATTATTGGTTTTATTTAATTGTCAAATACATAACAAATAACAATTGAGGCACATCATGGTGACTACCTCTTAAGCGTATTTCATTTGCAACTACTTGACTAAGGTACAAAAATAGTAGTGGACAAAATATACATTCTTCTTTGAGCCTGCTTAAACATTGGGAATCATCTGTTTCACCCTTATCATTACCTGAACATTACAGCGTACATCCTGATAATACCTTGAATGATGACGAGCATTTTTCCGATTATACAATTTTACATAAATACATTTCTTAAAAACGTGAACATTGTGTTATTTTAATGTTTAGAATTTAATAGTAATCGAGGGACTGTATTTTGGTATCACCTTGTAAGTTAGTATTACACAGGTCATCATCACAGCAGGCTATGATGGTGACACTTCCTTCCGTCTCAGAGTAAACACTGGCACACTCGTCCACAGGGGAACACGTTCTCTGAATACTTATTCCACCGACTGACGTTTCTGTGTATGTCAGCTGAAATACACAAAATGAACAACTTTTTTCAATACGGGTGTCAAATGCAAGCGTCATTAACATTTTCAGGGTTGATATTTATACAATGAATATATCTAATAACACATTAATTGTGAATTATGCCAAGGCCAATTTTTGCAGACCTAATTTATTTTTCAGCTTAAACTGAGAATTGATGGCAGCTGTACATTAATGTTATATAAATCAAGAACTATGCACAATTAAAAATAATGACTTGAGTACAATAATTATTCGTTAAAGTAGTGACTTGGAGAACAAATGACAATAATAAAAAAAACTGAATTAGTAGGTTTAATTATTCTTAATAACAGAAAAATTAAATTATCCCCACTCCTAAAGTTAAATAAGTATGGCTGATGCAGGCTCCAGTAATACTATATGTCTCGCAAAATGTTTGCGTTCGTATCGTAGAGCTAATCACAAACATTAGACTGAGGGTGAATTCTTAATGAGCTGATATCATTCATACCTGACATGATGTATCACAAGACGTAGTTGTCGGTGACTCAGAAAGATCACAATCACCGAGACAGTACTCGTCATAACACATCAGGGAATCACCTAGAAAAATGTAATATAATTATGACTAATATTTCAATAATCATCTAAATTTATTTCTAAAAAATTATATAATCTGAATATAACAATTGTTGCTTAAAAAGTTTAATCATAAAAGCTATTTGTCAAAATGGATGCAACATTTTATACCATCAATCTGAATTTTGTGATCTATATTTTAAGCTACCAAATAATAAATTTGTAACATGTCAAGTTTATATATAATAATATTAGAATTCGGCACTACTCACCAAGACCAAACATAAGAAGACTTATTACACATACATTTTCTATCATATTCATCATTCTCGACATTGTTGTAACGATGGTGATCTTTAACTTTACGCAGGCTGATTCTGATCACCTGAGAAAAATAAACGCTCGGTATATATATATGTAAACAATGTATATTCATGTATAGCATTGTATTTGCTTAGTATATGATGCCCTTATTGCGTAGCCTCTACAGTTTAGTCTTTCCTATTCATTTATCTGTCATATCTCAGAATTATAATACATGCATCCAAACTAAAAACTACAAAATTGTCAAATATATATTCATTAAATAGTATGCAAAAATTATATTAATGTGACGGTATTATGTCATTACATTATAGCTATATATATTATATGTGATATATGAAGTATTCTATCTTTGTTCCTCGATTGTAGTTTAAATCTCTGAAAACATGGGTGTATCTTTGACATAATACATTTGACAGTTTCGGTGTTTTCTATGACAAATATATCACAGCGTCCAAATACGTTACATCAAGATAGCATATTCTAAACACATGCGAGTTTGTGGTATATTGCTGTAAAATGATAATATGAGAGGCTGAAATACATAGATGTAAAATCATGATGGGGGGGGGGTATTTATACGCTGAACAACACCCCCCCCCTCCCCTGGACACGCCTCGCCTTTGCCCGTTAGATAGTTTGATACATTTGCAGCTTGAGGTATTAATTTCATAGGATACACACTATGTGGCAATCTTATCCTAAGACAAGGTGATAATAAAAGCTGAAAGTTCCGGTTATCATACACGCGAAACATAATAGCTTATTTACACTCTATGAACGTGTACTTGACAAGCTGTCGCACTCAAACATAAAATAAAACGTTGATGCATGCTTACTGGTTGTTAGTTATTTTACTCCGTTTAAACATAGCGATAGACTTGTTGAAAAAAAATCGGCATGATGACTGTGATGACTTGTAACATTTACAATGTGCTTATTTTATTTATTAGACACACTGTTATGAGATCACGTATAGATATCTCATAAAATATAGAGAACAATTACCCTGTCTTTTTATTACAGCCTGATAGATGCAGGTGCGCGCATACAGGGTGTTAACGATATAGGCTTATAACTTTAAATACCAGTTTAGCTGCGTAAATGATGCTTATATCGTTTAACGGTGTTGCAAATATGCTCATAACATATCATACGAAGCTCGTAAAATGTTTCACGATTAATAATATCATAAACTAATAAATAAGTATAATTATGTTAGTGAGTATCATGTTAAATTGTGGTTATATTACAATAGACGCAACAGACTTAGATATTAACTGTTTTGATGTGGAATTTCGTAATTAATATGAGAAAAAATACCAATAATTAAACTTTAATAGTATGATCTCACCAATTCTTATGTGTCAGGCTCCGAGTAGCACAGTATCTTTGTAACTTCTAAACGTAGGCTATATCCCCGATTTTGACCCCTCCCCCTCCTCCAGTCATATCAGCGGAGGTATAACCTATAGGTGGTGGTGGGCTAGATGCAGACGTAATATTATACCCAGAAACAAAAGACATCAACCTAATGTTAGACCAATGCTGGTCCACCGCATGCGACGCTGACCCAGCATTGAAGCAACAATGGCTCAATATCTATTGTTTTCCGTGTATGGCTCAATGAAGCCCTAGTGGCGCCAGCTTTACAAGTAAACATGCTTGAATGCACATCCTACTATGAAATATGTATCATGTCTTTCTAAAATATAGGTTGATGTATATACTGCACAACAAAACTAAATAATCTCAAAGATCTCCACACGAAATTTGCATATTTATGATATATCCCACCCACCTGTATACATATCGACGCACACATAACTTGTACGGGTTGAGTGAGCATGACTTGCTGATCAAAATGATTAATCAATGAATCAGAGTTTTTTTCGGATGGCGAATCTGAACTCTCTGACAGAAAGATCAATTTCGTGACTGACATATTTATAATACAGAACGTGGGCACATCAGAAATGTCTATGGAAGCCCCTCCATTAACCCTTGAAGCGCTGAATTGTTTATGTTTAACCCTTTAAACACCGGTGCCGTATATGTTCTGGTTTTCATTTTTTATTAGCACATTAAGTACCACATTTTAAATATGTTAAATATAAAATGTGACATCAACCAGCAAGATTTAAAAACAGTTGACCTCCATTTTGCCAAATCTGAACAATTTTTTCTCACTTGAAGTTTGTGGATCGCGTCAGCGAGACACAACTTCAAGTGGGTGAAAATTCCAATTGTATAAAATTTGGCGGTTAAAGGGTTGAACCATGGAGTCTAAATTCAACGCTGTTTAACCCGTACAACACAGAGCTATTTTTGTATAAACCATATAAACCAAATGTGTGTTTTTTGCAATTTGAAATCATCACAAATATCTTGGATAGTTCTCTCTGATTCATTTGAATACCTAAATTATGTCGATACGATATGCATATGGCACTGCTTTTTGTTCGATACAGGCCGAGATCGGTACGCCATCGCCAGATACAAGCCGAGCCGAAGGCGAGTGCCGGTGTCGGCGACAAGTACCGATTTCAGCCTGTATCGACCAAAAAGCAGTGCCATATGCATTTTATCGTACAACCACCCACATGTTTAACTGATAATTAACATACTTAGACTGCAATGCGTCAGTATACCGCAAATAATTCGCAACCAGAAAACGAATTGTTTACAGGTTTTGGTCGATACAGGAAGTTATCAGTACAAGTCTCACGGTCTATAACACCTGTGGGAGTACGATAAGGCCATTATCTTTCTTTTATTTCTTTGGTGGTCATTTTAAATCTGATTCAAGTTATTGTCTAGCACGATTTTGTAGGTCAAGCGCGTTTGCAACATTCTAGAACAATGGGAAAAATAAGATCACGTTTAACAAGTAAAAACTTAAAAACGTATTTTCCATCCACCTTTATTCAATAAAAAAGACATCAACCATTAACCCTTTCGCTGTTAAATCACGACTAAAGTCGTTTCTTACATCTGTTTTGCCGATCATTGTTCTTGGAAATAAGATATGTGTTTTAACATCAAGGTTTGAAAATGATGGGTCTCAAATTAAATAAATATGGGTTGGCTAATTTTCATCCACTTGGAGCTGTGGGTCGCGGTAGCGAGACACAACTTCAAGTGGGTGAAAATTTGAATTAGATAATTATATATAATTAGATATATCAATCCGATATTTACCTTCATAACTGTATGGATAACCCAATTACCCTGGATCTGAAATGACCATGTTCTCCAGTCAACTAAGAGGGCTTCGGGTACAAGGCGTGCGCGTATTTAGGCGGGCGTGTAGTCATTACGCCGAATGACGACGGACGTCTATTCGACGCCCACGGAATATCCCAGACGACGACGGCCTAAACATCCCAGCGATAAAAAAAAGGAAAAAATGTTCGCCAACGTTGAACACGTCGGGCCAACGTCGAACACGTCGGGCCAACGTCGAACACGTCGGGCCAACGTCGAACACGTCGGGCCAACGTCGAACACTTCGGGCCGACGTTGTATAAATATTATACAAATGGTTTAGTTTTGCTCGGATGTTTATACTGTAAGCTCTACATTCACCTTGTGTGATTCCTAAGGTATCCACAAAATGTTCCTATTCTCTGTCAGCAAATTAGCAAATTCTGCTACTTTACAACCCACACAAGCCTTCGTGGAACATAACCTGACTTGGAGAAGGTTTTTCTAATAATGATGTGATGAAAACCCTGCAGCACAGGCAGAGGTCAGAGGACTCGTGGATACACTCGACTGAGCATAATTTATGTACAAGGAAGCGTCATACATGACTGCACCCCATATTTTGCTTCAGAAATTAAAAAAAACAAAGCTTCACCCAATTAAATTAATATATAAGTTGCATTTGTTACTGTTGAGAGTGTAGCATGACAACTCTTCACCTTTATATTCGTATATTGGATATTCATTTAAAAGCTAATATTATAACCTCAAATGACATACAGCAACAACTAATGTCAATAATCCATCCAGCTGGGGTATATATTTTTCTTAATTTTTTTTCTAAAAATATATAGATATATAGATATTTATTGACGACGGTAAGTCTATGCAGACTTATGCGTCATTAAAATGAACATATGTACAAGACTATATACAACAGGATTAGTTCGGTAAAATGTGCATGCTAAGTTAACTTAAACATGTTAAAATCAAACGACATCATATACTAAAACAAGCACAGGTAAATGAAATATGCATTAGAACTATTTAAAATAACCTACAGTTAAACAGCATTGGCATGATATTTTTAAGTTTCCCGCACCAAAACCAGAGATAAAATAGCTACTGCATATAGCAAAAAAACCTCTGGAAAGCGTAGAAACCGAGTAATTACATAATGAGTGATAGTATGTATAGAGAAGAAAACAATAATATTAGTCACATTTAACATGTTAAAAAACAATCTAAAAATGCATTGACTGACGTCAGCTCGAAACACCAAGATGATTGGAGGAATCACCAGCCGCACCAGTCGCTGATACCACAGTGGTGTTCCCTCGACAGCATGGATGATTTCATGAGTGGATGATTTGAGGAATCACCAGCCGCACCAGTCGCTGATAAGACGTATAGATTATTAATGTGAAATACCCTTCAACATCTCCACGTAAGACCTATGAACCACATGACATATATTAAATTTAAAATTGTATAATACATTATAATAAGGAGGTTTTGAACTTTCATTTCCGCTATACACATGGGTCAATCACATCAGAACAATTTGGTAAACCATGGGGACCAAAGGGTTTTATTCCATTTATAAGGATCAGAAATGTCTTAGTTAGCTCTTTCCGCTTCATTTGAATACCTATGGTATGGGTCTACGACCATTATACATATTTACTTTTTCAGTGCGGGATAGACTTTAGATTCTGACGTCGAATGTCGGTCCTCGCGCTATAAGGGTTTAGCTGTAAATACATATTGCCATACTCACTTTACGCTCCATACTGCCACTATTATAATCTGGCCAATCATCTATAGGCGTAGTATGCTCAGTGTGGTTACAAAATAAAACTGACAAATACCACTAACTTAACTGATTTAATCTACGTAAAACTCCGTCCCCTTCAACGTATACTCTGTCTTCAATCTTATATCCTGTTAATGTTGAAATACGTAATGATTTCCACATTATCTATGAATACATATATCTGCACATACAGGTATGTGGACATTTCATTGATTAGCTTCATACTACCTACATAACATGGATGCTCAATCGATACCTAGGTGAGTTGTACTCAAAACACGTGTATAGCCTAATGAGCTTTAAATGTAGTGCCATATTTGCGTCATAATTCTATTTGGATAACACCCCCTGTCGTCGCCTGCATGTTCGCGCTCTTGCAGGGGTTAAAGCTGCCTGCTTGGGAAGTCGGAGATCACAGGTTCGAACCCCGCTCTGGTATTCAAGTTTCAAAGAAACAAAATGTTTCTTTCCGGCTCAGTCGTAAAATATTCAATATTGTGGGGAGCCACTGTGACAAAGAGGTAGAGAGCACGGCCTCAGACCGCCAGGGTTCAAATTTCGAATCCAGTGTCTGGAGGGCAGTGTTATCTCATGCATCTTACCATCCTCAGAAAGTTCTCCTGGCCTACCTTAGCCTATATGTGCATAAAGGTGGCATAAAACCCCTTCAATTTCATTTATGTTCGCGCTCGCGTTCGCATTTTTGAGCTTGAAGGATATTATGAGAGGCCTAATTGGTGCTCAGTTATATATACGTCCTACCTAGCAGTGTGAATTTTATAATACACCAACTACTGGTGATATGTTGTTCTATACTGGTCTACATATCACTTATTTTAATTAATTTGTATGGTTGTTGAGGTCGTCTTGATATGTTTCCGTCTACTAATTTTGATAGTATTTTTGGACAAATCTATACAAATATTGGCGTAATGGAGTTATGTCTTTACACTCGCCAGGTGTGGTAGCCTATAGATGCTCACACATTATCGTCTGTATATTGATACTCAATGTGTGTACAGAGCGCTTTTTATAACCAGATTACGTAACCGTAAAAACACGCTTACGCTAAAACAGTTGATCACACTGACATACATTAGGCCAACATTGGTGGAAGGGCAACGTAGACGAAACCAAAAACAAACATAGCACCCCACACGATGGAAATGAAATGAATGGAGTTTTAGGCCACTTTTGAGAACCTCATTATAGGTTAAATTAGGCCAGGAGATCCTCCTGAGGATGGTGAGTTGAATGACTTGATTGATTGATTGATTGATTGATTGATTGATTGATTGATTGGTTGGTTGATTGATTGATTGATTGATTGATTGATTGATTGATTGATTGATTGATTGATTGATTGATTGATTGATTGATTGATTGGTTGGTTGGTTGATTGATTGATTGATTGATTGATTGATTGATTGATTGATTGATTGGTTGATTGATTGATTGATTGATTGATTGATTGATTGATTGATTGATTGATTGATTGATTGATTGATTGATTGATTGATTGATTGATTGATTGATTATTGATTGATTGATTGATTGATTGATTGATTGATTGATTGATAGATTGATTGATTGATTGATTGATTGATTGATTGATTGATTGATTGATTGATTGATTGATTGATTGATTGATTGATCGATTGATCGATTGATTGATTGATTGATTGATTGATTGATTGATTGATTGATTGATTGATTGATTGATTGATTGATTGATTGATTGATTGAATTTTAACCATCAATGTTAAACATAATCATGATAATAGGATAATATATATTTAGTTTGTCAGGGATATTCTTTTATATCATTGTTTGTATCGATGGGAAATAATGAATTACAGGAATAGTTCATGCCCACGGTTTTTCACGGGCAAAGGGTTCAGTATAGATGGGGGTGACTTGTGAAATGATTTTAAACCTTAACCCTTGTCCTGCTGAATTGTTTCAATTGTATTTTTGTCATTTGAAGCTGGAATTGCTAACGCAATTTCCAGCTTCAAATGACGAAAAATATAGATATTTTTCGAAAATATACATCTTCTAAATTGAGTTATTTGACTAACTGAACATCTACCACAAACTGTATTGTCCATTTCAGTGACATATTATTTGGCTTAAAATATGCTTAAAACCGTATATATCCGGATCTAGCAGGACAAGGGTTAACGTGCTAATCACGTAAATACACCTTTTCATCATCTTTGTTGGCGTCAAAGCAAGACAAATAGTATGAGAAATGAGTCTTAAGCTTGTTAGAATATCAAGTGTTCTGATACAAATTATTCACATGTCAGTATTTTTTCACTAATTGGCAACTGCATGAAGCTGTGATCCGCGATTGTGAGACACAACTTCAAATAGGCTAACATTTCAATTTGATATCTTAGTTTTTCAAGGTTTAGCAAAGTCAATGTATTTGTTTAATTAGATATAAGCGTATTGGAGAAATCGGGTAAAAGTAATGGATTATATACAGCAAATGAGTCGTCATTTGTGTTGAAGCTAAATTTGATGAAGCTAAAATCTGGAGGTGTACATTAACGTTCTACGAACCATTTATTCCTTCTCATATCCATTTATTTTAGGATATGAAATGATGAAATAATTCCCAGCTTCAGTTGCATGACCTTATTTGATTAAATACACACCTTATTATTTCCATAGGCCTGTTCTAACGCTCTGATTATTTCAATCAATTATTTTTGTAATGAATTGTATTAACATTATAATTGTGAGGAAAGATTAACACATTATAAATCGTACAGAAACCAGATCTTTCCGAAAAGAGTATGGCAGATTCCCTGGCTTTGTGTTTCTGTCAGCTGTGATATCGTAAATCCCACTGATGAAGCAGGATACAATAGATTATGTTCATCTTTACCTGATAGATTATCTGACTTCATTTTTCACCCACTTGCAGGTGTGTCTCGCTACAGCGACGCACACCTTCAAGTGGGTGAATGTTCCACATATTTGTTTCATTTGTGATTTAGCAAATCTTGATGTTTAAATACACCCAATAACTGTTAAGTAAACCGGTAATAAAACAGAATAAAAACGGGTGTAGTAGTGTTTATTGCTTCAAGGGTTAACCCTTATCTTGCTAGGTCCGCATATACACATCTTCAAGGAACATTCCAACCAAATAAATTGCTCAGAAATGATAATATAAAAATCATTCATCATTTTAAACCGGATAATTTTGTGTTAAGTTCCCACACTCAGCACAGTAATTTCCACTATGAGATAGTATTGTAACGCCCATGCAGTCGTCCTTGTTTTGGTTCAACCTTAGTTCAAGTTTATATAGGCTAGGCCTATATTATGGTCTGAATAGTCTTGAAGTTATATGAAGTTTGTGAGTGATAGACTAGCCTATTTCAGCATTTGTTGTTAGTCTAGTCTATTCACTGTCAGTGGATGAATATATTGTTATAATTTTATTACTACATGTATGAATTAGTGTTATTTCTTCTAGTTAAGGGAGTTTAGTTCTTTGGTTGTATTTATAAATCTGATAGATTTTAGACCTAGAATGTTGACTGGTTTCACTAAGTTTGACTGAGACAGCTGATCAGAGTGCCAGGTCATGTGACTGCGGGGTGTGCATAAATTATTCATAGCAAGATGGTGACTGTCATTTTAGGGACATCAAGTCAACCCCTGTTGTCAACTATTACACAGTCAGATCAACTTTGATTATCGTCATATACATATCAGTGTGATTCTTGTCACGGCTACGATCGAATTCTATATATTTAAGACTTATATTAGTGTTTCGCCTCGTATTGTGGATGATTTATTTGTGTGTGTACCATCCTCAGTGACTGGATTCTGGGTGCATGCTTCCACCTGTCCATCATCAGTGGGCAGATGCACGTGAGCCAACCAGAGCTCGAGTGGGCGTGGCCAGAGGGTCCAATCTTGATAAATATAGATATTTGAATACGTTCTGGGAGCTTGTTGTCTGAGAGCTCCACCTACAAACTACTGACTGGCATAGACCTACAACTTCAAATATCTTCATATTCTACTGATTTCAATGGGATCATCTTTAATTCTACTCACTGGTCTTCATGTTGAGTTTCTACATGTGCAACAAATGGACAGGGAGCCGATAGTCTATTTTTATTGCTGGGCTTACTTCAGTGGTTCAGTTCAGTCTCCAGATTCTCATGTCAACAAAGTGTTTGATAACCTTGACCTTGTTCATAGCTGTCAATAGACTAAAACTAGACTAAAACTGCCTATGTGACTACAATGTTTGTTTATTTCTTCTGTTCTAAAGTTAGTGATTGTGATCAACTGACAACTTCATCTATGAATGATTTGACTTCCCAAATCTACATTCTAGACTAGACTATTTCTTTTAGACTCGATCTAGACTTTGTAGACTAATTCTAGCTCAACTTTAGAATTAGCCTAGATAAGTTAATTAATTGATTGCTAGACTACTTCAACATCACTTATAGACATGATTCTACTATTTATTAACAACTTAGACGACTATAACTTGACTTCTCATGACTAAACAAACTATACACTTCGAGACTAAGCAGTTTTACACATCTACTAAATTACAATAATCCATCATTTCTTCACATAGACTATAGACTAGACTACTTTGACAATTTCATATTTGACTTCATTGACTGATTGAGAGATCTACTATCAACTATAATTTCATCTTTAACTACTACATGGCCTCAGCAGGGGATTACTACCCATCTTCAAGTTTGATCTACAATTTTAGTCACATGCATTATGCAGCTATATTTCATCTTTAATAGATAGACTACAATCCTACCTGTATGGTCAAGGCAGCATGACTGAGATTTCTACACATCTTTACCTACTTAGGCAGCATGACTGAGATTTCTACACATCTTTACCTACTTAGACTATGGGCCTAGACTACAGCTACCATTCCCATCATAATAATTTGTCATCTTAGACATTGTGAACAGTATCCAGATATAATTGTTTATTTAATATTGCCTTCTATTTGCTATAAATTGTGTACATTATATTTATAATCTATTCATTTAACTTAAGAACTGTTGCCATATCTATTTATTCATAGACTAATGTTATTGTTGTGTGTTTTGGTATGCTTTAATAAAGTATTAAACTGTTTTAACCTCCTTATTTATTTATCTAGAAATCGTCTGACCTTTCCCTCCATATTTTCCCTTGATCTTATTGAAGTCTCCGAGTTACTTTGGTTTTGTGTGATACGTCACACATCCTCGGCACGAGTGCGTTACATTGGTGGCAGCGGTGGGATGGGTTCATCATATTTTGATTTTCATCAGATTTTCAACTTATATGATCCCTGAAGAATCCAGTCTTCAGATACTACAAAGTGATTTTTGACTTCAATAATTTCCACTATTTTTCAGTTTCTGCATACTACAGTTTCTACAGAATGATCTTCAGGTTTCAGGATAATTTCAATAATTATTCTGCAATCTACAGATTGATTTCAGCTCTATCTCTACAGATTGATTTCAACTTTAATTCTACAGACTGATCTTCAGGTTTCAGGATAATTCCAATAATTATTCTGCAATCTACAGATTGATTTCAGCTCTATTTCTACAGATTGATTTCAACTTTAATTCTACAGACTGATCTTCAGGTTTCAGGATAATTTCAATAATTATTCTGCAATCTACAGATTGATCTCAACTCTAACTCTACAGATTGATCTCAACTCTAACTCTACAGATTGATCTCAACTCTAACTCTACAGATTGATCTCAACTCTAACTCTACAGATTGATCTCAACTCAACTCTACATATTGATCTCATCTCAACTCTAACTCTACAGATTGATCTCAACACTAAATCTACAGATTGATCTCCACTCTAATTCTACAGAAGCATTTCAGGTCTTATTTCTACAGATTTGAGCTCAACTATGATTTCTATAAATAGATTTCAGCTATATTTTCTACAGGTTTATAGATCAACTACAATAATCTCTACAGCTATCTTTCAGCTATGACTTTTACAGAGATATTTCAACTATAGATCAACTATAATAGAACAACTAGTATATTACTACAGATCGAGTTCAACTAGAATTTATACAGATTAATATATCAATACAGATCGACCTTCAGATTTCATAATCATTTCAGCAATTGTTCAGCAATCTACAGCTTTTTATACAAGACTTCAATTTCTACTATTGATTTCAATTCCAAACCCAGATTGATTCCACCTATATTTCTACAGATTGATCTTCAGATTTCATAATAATCTCAACAATTATTCTGCAATCTTCCAATAAATATTAAGAAATGGCAACACAGTTCACACTTGATAAACAATATGAAGGGGTGAGTGCTCCAAGCTCTCAGACGCCAATTAGCAGGCCTCGCACTCTACCTGCAGCAGATGGTATTTGTGACATCAGTTGTGAAAGCCACGATGGTAGTGGAATAGTCACATTCAATCCACAGAGTCAAGCTGAGGGTCAGCAAGAAATGGGAAGCCTGGATACAGCCAATTTGAAATGGGTATTAGGTTGAAGAAGTGGAGTGAATGCGGAAGGTGACAGGAGGTGTAGAACAGATTATTGCACAGATCACTGGACTAGCTATCCTGTTAAGTATCAGGATAGATTCACGACTATGTCAGCAGATACATGTATGCCTACAGAATCTCCTCATCAAAATAGACATGTTGGTTTGGACTCCAGATACACATCCCACGAGATAAATTCTGATATTTTCAGCAGCATCTATGAGAATGCAATCAGCGAACAGCATGAAGGTATCCCCGATCACAGAACGGACTGCATGCCTGTTTCTAACTTGAGGGAGCAGTCATATTCCTAACCCACCTGCTGGTGTTGCGAGCAGTTCAAATTCAGTTGTCACTCCAACGTCCAACCTAGGAAATTATCAGCCAGTAGCAGAAATGCTTACTGTTGATGAGGACAAGGCCAGTATCAGCACATGGGTTTGGAGGACTATTAACGTCTTTGGGACAGCAGTGGCAGAGCCTTCAGAAACGTGTATGATAGAGCTGCAAGTACTTACAGAATGTCATAGAAATTT
Organism: Flabesymbios commensalis; assembly: GCA_964017125.1. NCBI lineage: Eukaryota > Metazoa > Annelida > Polychaeta > Terebellida > Flabelligeridae > Flabesymbios > Flabesymbios commensalis. The sequence goes on along the minus strand of OZ024902.1, from coordinate 123,872,728 downwards.
CACAGAAGGAAACGTTTTTATTGGGAAAACAAGCTTACATGATCACTATTCAACCAATTGTTATAGAACTTCACAAAATGATACAACAGGTCATTTTCCATCCATATATGGTTATAGATGAGATATGCACCTATACTCTACCTTTAAATTTATAATACGGCACCAAAAGAATGGGCGACTTTAGATATAAATGGTTATGTAGCTGAGAAAGAAGATCATGGAAAATACGAACATTTAGAAAGTACCTGAAAATGTCAGTGACAATGTCAATGTTGAAATCTAGCGATCGACGGAAAAGACGCTAATTGATCTTCACACATTTCTTAGCAGTTTTGACGTGGGAGATCCTGTGAGGCTATAACTCATTTACATTGACGTGAGATAAGAGGTGATGGGGCTGTTACTTCAGACCGGAAAACTCAGCTGTGTGGAGAACTGCGGTATCCCCAACAGTGGTACAGTCAATGCGGATGGTTGTAGGCAGTCCGACGAAACCTCTTGAATAACCCATCAAATCTCGGATATGATATTCGAGATAGACGCGATTGTTCATCATGATAGGCTGAAGCGGAATCGCGGAGAAGGAGCTGGGGCTGTTAATTCAGACCGGAAAACTTAGCTGTTCGGGGCTCTGCGCAATGAAATCAGACATCCTCTTTCAATTCGCAGGTCTTCAGGGTTATTCCAGGGCACACCCGACCCTACACTGTATATTATGCGGAGGTCCTGTGTCGGGGGAGAGGTTGAGACTGCAATTCAGACCGGTTATCCCCAACAGTGGTACTAGTCAATGCGGACAGCTGTAGGCAGACCAGTTGAAATCTCACCCCCTTTTTCAAGAGCCTATCATTGTATAGATCGCGAAAGAGGGGGAGCTCATAGGAAGTGGGAGTTCTTCGATTAGGCCGATTGAGGGACACCCATGGATCGGGATTACAGCACTGTTGCGGTTGAGGTATGGGGCGGCAATCTCTGAGGAGTATCTGTAGCCAGGGTCGTGACCCATATGCAATAGGCCGTACTGTAATTTTAAGCCCACGCTGGTTATGGGAGTGAGCAGAACCTGGGGTGCTTCGTTACCACGTGATATCCGTCTTACTCTGATGATGTACAACGGTCAACTTTAATCATGGAATCTGATGTACAACTAATGAGAAACTGAATTTCCAATCATCTGAATTGTATATCTCTACTATTATTTTATATCATGAATCGTCTGAATCACGACAAATTGAAATATCGGCTATTACATATAATTACATGTACGTAGTGAATTTGGAATAGTCTGCAAAATGTTTTGCATGTCTATTATGTTGAAACTTAGTTATAGATCTATGAGTGTTGTAACAAGAATAGATGTGTCAACTATATTAATCAGCTGTGTTGGTGGTACCCTGAATGAGAAAGGTATGTGTCTACTGAGCCTTCTGGGAATAGCTAACCTAGACTGCCTGGTAGTTACACATTACCATAGAGCAGATGCTATAGAGGGGCATACCAGACTATTTTGAGATCAGTGTCAGTGACTGATATAATTATATAATGAGGTGTAATGTCATGTGCTACAGATTCTACTATTCTAGGGTCTACAAAAAGTACTATTCTGCAAATGTTTATTTGTCATTGTTGATTGAATGTCAGTGTCACAGTGGTAATTGTTGTTATTCACATTGTTATTGTTGGTGTATTTGTGTATGGTGTATTTGTGTGGGGTTTTCTATTACGTATGTCTTCACTGTTACTATTTTATGATTGCTACATTGTCCATAATTTGTCAATTTTTGCTACGGCCTACGGACGTCAGCTTTACTTTTTCCTAATAATCCGGGACGGATTTGTTTGAAAGAAGGGGGTGATGTAACGCCCATGCAGTCGTCCTTGTTTTGGTTCAACCTTAGTTCAAGTTTATATAGGCTAGGCCTATATTATGGTCTGAATAGTCTTGAAGTTATATGAAGTTTGTGAGTGATAGACTAGCCTATTTCAGCATTTGTTGTTAGTCTAGTCTATTCACTGTCAGTGGATGAATATATTGTTATAATTTTATTACTACATGTATGAATTAGTGTTATTTCTTCTAGTTAAGGGAGTTTAGTTCTTTGGTTGTATTTATAAATCTGATAGATTTTAGACCTAGAATGTTGACTGGTTTCACTAAGTTTGACTGAGACAGCTGATCAGAGTGCCAGGTCATGTGACTGCGGGGTGTGCATAAATTATTCATAGCAAGATGGTGACTGTCATTTTAGGGACATCAAGTCAACCCCTGTTGTCAACTATTACACAGTCAGATCAACTTTGATTATCGTCATATACATATCAGTGTGATTCTTGTCACGGCTACGATCGAATTCTATATATTTAAGACTTATATTAGTGTTTCGCCTCGTATTGTGGATGATTTATTTGTGTGTGTACCATCCTCAGTGACTGGATTCTGGGTGCATGCTTCCACCTGTCCATCATCAGTGGGCAGATGCACGTGAGCCAACCAGAGCTCGAGTGGGCGTGGCCAGAGGGTCCAATCTTGATAAATATAGATATTTGAATACGTTCTGGGAGCTTGTTGTCTGAGAGCTCCACCTACAAACTACTGACTGGCATAGACCTACAACTTCAAATATCTTCATATTCTACTGATTTCAATGGGATCATCTTTAATTCTACTCACTGGTCTTCATGTTGAGTTTCTACATGTGCAACAAATGGACAGGGAGCCGATAGTCTATTTTTATTGCTGGGCTTACTTCAGTGGTTCAGTTCAGTCTCCAGATTCTCATGTCAACAAAGTGTTTGATAACCTTGACCTTGTTCATAGCTGTCAATAGACTAAAACTAGACTAAAACTGCCTATGTGACTACAATGTTTGTTTATTTCTTCTGTTCTAAAGTTAGTGATTGTGATCAACTGACAACTTCATCTATGAATGATTTGACTTCCCAAATCTACATTCTAGACTAGACTATTTCTTTTAGACTCGATCTAGACTTTGTAGACTAATTCTAGCTCAACTTTAGAATTAGCCTAGATAAGTTAATTAATTGATTGCTAGACTACTTCAACATCACTTATAGACATGATTCTACTATTTATTAACAACTTAGACGACTATAACTTGACTTCTCATGACTAAACAAACTATACACTTCGAGACTAAGCAGTTTTACACATCTACTAAATTACAATAATCCATCATTTCTTCACATAGACTATAGACTAGACTACTTTGACAATTTCATATTTGACTTCATTGACTGATTGAGAGATCTACTATCAACTATAATTTCATCTTTAACTACTACATGGCCTCAGCAGGGGATTACTACCCATCTTCAAGTTTGATCTACAATTTTAGTCACATGCATTATGCAGCTATATTTCATCTTTAATAGATAGACTACAATCCTACCTGTATGGTCAAGGCAGCATGACTGAGATTTCTACACATCTTTACCTACTTAGGCAGCATGACTGAGATTTCTACACATCTTTACCTACTTAGACTATGGGCCTAGACTACAGCTACCATTCCCATCATAATAATTTGTCATCTTAGACATTGTGAACAGTATCCAGATATAATTGTTTATTTAATATTGCCTTCTATTTGCTATAAATTGTGTACATTATATTTATAATCTATTCATTTAACTTAAGAACTGTTGCCATATCTATTTATTCATAGACTAATGTTATTGTTGTGTGTTTTGGTATGCTTTAATAAAGTATTAAACTGTTTTAACCTCCTTATTTATTTATCTAGAAATCGTCTGACCTTTCCCTCCATATTTTCCCTTGATCTTATTGAAGTCTCCGAGTTACTTTGGTTTTGTGTGATACGTCACACATCCTCGGCACGAGTGCGTTACAGTATATTGGTATCAGCCCATATCGCAGTTGAGCTGCAATATATGGAAGTTATGACATGTGTGACTTCGTCGTGTGATAAAATACAAACGTTGTTCATTTTTCGTGCGATATGGGAAAATACAGCACATGTCCAAAAAATAAGGTGTTTGCCTAAACATGCTAAAGGCTCACACCTTATCCATTGGACGAGTGCTGTATTTTCCCATATCGCACTCAAATGAACACCGTTTGTATATCATAACAAATAAGCAATTTGTGGTGCTTGGTCAATGAATCTTAGCCATTACAAAGCTGAATTTCTGATATATAAACCAAGATACCGGTTTATTTTCAATTTGAAAGCACCATCAATGGCTCAGTTCTTTCCATTTCATTTGAAGACCTATGCTATGATTCTACGGTCATTTTAAATGTTGTGTGAATATTGGGTCAGTGTCGTAGACGGTGGACTAACATTGACACAACATTGGGTGAATGTATCGTTTTTGCTCGTTTGCTATTTAACCCTTTGAGTGCGGGTGACTATTCAACCGCCGGTTCCGATTATATTCTGTTTTTATTAGAACATTAAAAACCAGCGTTTGACCATGTCAAAAATAAAACGTGACATGAATCAGCAAGATGTGGAACTAATCTGACTAATGTTTCAGTCACATGAAGTTGTTAATCACGTCAGGGAGATACATGTTCAGGTGGGTGAAAAAGTCAATTAAATAACCTGGCATTTGAAGGGTTAACCCTTAAAGCGCTGAATTATTTTTGTACAAACCAGGGGTTATTTTCAATTTGAAATCATCATAAATGTCTTAGTTAGTTATTTCCAATTCATTTGAATACCTATGTTATGGGTCTACCGCCATTATAAATATATTTATACTTACAGTGCAGGGGTAGACTTTAGACGTTAGAACCTGACGTCAGGTTCTGACGTCTAAAGTCTATCCCCGCGCTGCAAAGGTTAAGCGTTTCAAACGGCTTTTCAAGGCAAAGTATACAGTATTCATGTTCTGGTTTCATGTTTAATAACTGACAAATTAGAAAATGATAAGGGGTTAAATATACAATATCAATAATTCACTTGAATATGAGACATAATAATGTCGGTTTCAAATGAATGAGCATAATCCAGCAAAAAGAGTCACATAGACTCAGACTATTTTTGTCGAGATTTTCATGTTGACAAAATATCCCATTAAAAACTGCGTAACCTGGTAACATTGCTGTATGTGTAAATCATTAGCACGTGTACGATGAAAAAAATAATGAATGTGGAACATAACATTATTAGGGCTGCCTTCTTCACTGATAGCACTGGTACCTAAGGGTTGAAAATAGTTTTCTACTGTGGCACACCAGCAAACACGTGACATTGATCTAATGGTGGCTTATCGTTGGCCCAGCGTCGCAGACGGTGGGCCAACAATAAACCAGCATTGGGTCAATGTTTCGTGTTTTCTTTGACAATGCTGCAGAATAAGTAGGCAGGTACCTGCAACTCTGTAAAGGTACTATGGTCTGTTTATGGACATATTCTTTATAAAATCTGATTGGCCCGTTGCAATAATTTGACCAATAACAAACCCTGGTCGAAATTTTAGAGAATCCGACCCGTTTGTCAAGGGATATTATTGCTTCAACATCAAGCTAACTACTTACGACGCTGGCCCAGCATTCAAACATAGTTAAACGCCAGGACCAGCAGGTATGTATGTATGTTTGTATGGGTGCAGATCAGCTCCCAGCTAACACGACACATTAACCCAATGCTGGGCTAATGCTGGTCCAGCGTCTTAGACGGCGGGATGACATTAGCCCAGTATTGGATTAACATGAAGTGTTTTTAAGGCCTTTATTCTTGAAACGCCTGACCCAGATCCTAGGTATGTGATTGGTTAAGACTACCATCTCGACCAATCACATATATGGGCCATCTGCTTCGAAAATTACGTTCAATATATATAAGAACCGTCACTGGCCGGTCCTCATTCAATCTGTAGTTCACGGACAAAAGGATCTTTCGTTTTGACCAGCTATCAAACTTCCGAGCAAGATGAAAATAGTTATCTTCCTGTCATCATTCACTGGTAAGTGTTGTTTGTTAATATTATATTACAAAATAAGCGTATCGTTTCTAAGTTCAAGACCGCCTATTTTCGTCACTGATGGTTATGGTCAGATTCTCGTTGACCACGGCAACTGCTTTCCGCTGTCCATTCTCCGTGTTTTCAAGTCTTGCGGCGACTACTCTGGAAATTTCGCGTCAGATTCACACTAATCAACCAGGTCGAATGAAGACCTGTCCTTAAGTCAATTCTCAACCAATTTTCATGAATTTTCACACACTATTTTCCATTCACGTCGCAGTTACCCTGAAAAGTCCTATAAGCATGGCAGAAGTACATTTGACATGTAAAGAAATGTATTGAATTTTCTTTTAAACCATACAATATGGCAAGGAGAAAGAACGAAATTCCATAGATTCGTAGATCCGAATGTACAAGGCGCGCAACCGAATATATTCAATCTACGAATCTATCGTGATTGAGTTATTTCTTCGACTTAAAATACACAACATAGGTACATGTGTTCCAAGATTTCATATTCTATAGGTTAACTATGAAACATTAGCCATGCAGTGTCATGCTGAAATATTTATATTGTGCGCGACCCGGCCAATGTAAAAATAACAGTAGATTCGGAGATCCGAATCTACTGTTTTAACAATAGACTGACGTCACCAATGTATTCCAATGTTCAATAAACTCTATCAGGGTAGTCGCGACGTGAATGGAAAATAGTGCCTAGAAGTTTCATGACAATTGGTTGAGAGTTGACATTGAGAAATCTGCGAAAATCTTTCACCACGGTTATCTAAATCCATAATATAATACTTAGAACTTTAGGCTGTACTGTCCATGAACAGGTTTAAAAAAAACTGAAATATATCACTGAATACTTGATCTGTGGGTCACCCACAGTAGTGCGCATGACCCATTTATTTATGTTGCACTGGAAAAAAAAGAGTTGACGCACTCGTTCACTCATTGTCTGATGTCCCTCACTTGATGCCGCTTGGCTCCGTACGTAATGTGTGCGCAGAAACACACGTTTTTGTACCGCACAGGGATCTACAGTGCATCGGAGGTTATTCGGTGTCTTTAACTTTGGTTAAATAGTGCAACCAATTTTCTGACTAGCTTCCCCCATAGCAATACATAAAGAGGCTCTGGCTGCACAGTTGTCAAACGAGGCATTTTCATCAACCAATCATTTAAAAAAAAAATAGCCTGGTAATTAATCTGGAAAAGACTTTGTTCCACTACCCCAGCCCGCATAATTGCTTAATTTCAGAAGAATTGCAAATTTGGATCATGGTCAACAGGCCCATAATCTTGAAATTTGACCTTCTTCAATTTGAAGGTCCTTTGTCCGTTATTGAGGTCAAACCACGAAATGCGGGTAGGGGCCATACACACCCAACTTTAATTAATTCAATTAAACGGCTTTGACCAAATTACACAAAAAAGAACATTTCAATTTGTTGAAAGTTAAGCCCATTGATATGTAATGAAATTCTGAGACAAAACTATTACTAGATAATAGTGCTTGTACTTTTTCTGCACACACAGCATGTAGTAGTTTTTACTACGAGGCTTGTGTCGCCAACCCGCATCAATTTAGTATGAACAGCATTGTATGGCAGTATGTATGTCACTTGATCGCGTAAGAACTTGCGACTAGTTTCGTGCTGTATGAGAAAACCTATAAATTCTCGTCCATGAATAAGTCAGAACATACATTGTACTATCCCATTTAAACACCGTTTATTTATCTTGTAACGTCCTGTTCGTAAAACCTTTTTAATAATTATGACTGCCTGAATTATGATTTGTTTGTGATCTCCAGGTGATCGGCAGTGATCGGCTATAATAATTATGTAGGTGTTGTAGTTATTTCCTGTGGATCTTGCTCTTATTTCTGTGGATCTTGTTGCCCTACAGAAATGAGATCCTATCTCAGGGTGTGTTGATAGTGTAACTAGGAGATTAACTACTTCAATAACAAGACCCTTTAACCCTTATAATGCTGAAATATTATTTTTATAAAACATGAACGCTTGAAATCATCATAAATGTTAGTTTATGATCTCTTTCCGTTTCATTTGAATAAACTGTTATGGGTTTACGTCCATTTTACATATTTTAGTTGTTTCAGTCTGCAAACGTCAGAATGTGACGTATAAATACAGTCTCCGTCTTGAAAGGTTTAATGAATTATCATGTCAGACATGGGGATTATACAAATTTTACTCTTTGAACAACTTGCATTTAAAAATGAATAATTCTTTCAGCGCAGGGAACGTTCTTAGACGTCGGAATCTGTCTATAAACGTGTATAAACGTCAGATTCTGTCGTACAAAGACTGTTTCCGCGCTGAAAAAAACCAAACAAATTATAAGTAACGTAGAGCTAACTGATGAATTTATGATTATTTAAATTGAAATATTTGTCGTTTGTGTACCCCTATTGTATTGAAAAAATCTGTTTATGTCCTTACAAATGTATGCCAAAGATACAATTAACTATTGTAACATGTCGACAAATAATATTTATAATTATAAAACTTTATAATTATAAGATACTACAATATTGGCAAGTTGCTTAACTCGAGAATTAGATGTTATTTCTAATATCTAAGATCTTGTACAATACGGTAGCTGTGTAATGATTTGCCATTTTTTCTTGTTTGTCAAGTCACGTCTTTCAATTGAGGAACTACCTCTTTGATAGTTCTGATTTGACTTGTTCACCTTGACAACAACTTTCGATATTCAACTAACATAATTTATTTTTCCTGTTTCGCTTGTGTATAATCTTAATTTTGCTTTTACATTGAATACATTTATTTTCTTTTTGCTTTAAATTTCGACAAATCCAATACCATTTAATTGATTTTGTTAAAATATTTATTTTGAAATACATTGTTTTGCTTACAGATGTGGGGAATTTTTAGTTTCATTAATAACTATAACGATTTCATCATTCAGATTTGAATCATGCAATCTGCTGATGTATTTTTGCAAGCGTTCGCTTGTATTTGTGCTTCTGTTCATTGAAATTTGTATTACTAGGGTGATCATAATCTACATCTACATGTATAACTAATCGTTACATAAACTGGAAGGATAGTTATTGCTATGTACGTACATATGCAGTTATATACATGTAGAATGAACTTTAGCATTCCAATATCAACAACTTTAACTCAGAAAGTATTCAATTTTTTATTTATTATATATTAGGCTTTATATACACAAATATATACAATAATCGTACAAATATGCGATTGTAATCAGGATGTCAAATACAGGTGATCAGCACCTTAACTAAGTCCGAAATCCCGGATAAAATGTATTTACATGGCAATTACATTTAAAATTACACTTAAAAGTAAAATTAAATACAAATATATTATACATATTTTTTGTTTCCCACGCTAAAACCAGAGATAAAATAACTACATATTAGTATAAAAGTAGCAAAAAAAACCTCTGGAAAGCGTAGAGACTTATAAAACAACTACAAGTGGAGTGGAGCAATTTTCAAAAGCATGCAACTTTATAACAAAATCATTATATTAGTTTTAAAAGGTCTTCACAATGTCAACGTTGTAGATATTTGCTTGACTGCGGAGCGAGTAGGTGACCAGAGTGCCCTCAGCCACCACGCAAGTTTAATTCATTATGCACTCGGACCAAATACCATATAATATCATAATAATACAATAAAACTATACTATATTAAGTGTATTTATTAAGACGATAATACAACTATGTGGTATTAAATAGAGCCCTCGACAAGTACATAACGTTAGTCTCTTTAAAATAAAAGTACTTTGATTACTCTAAATTGCATCTGCTGGCGTCAGCTCACATAGCCGTCGCTCAGCCGAAGAAACCCATCTATGCAATACTATTCTGAGTTGGATTGGTGGCTCTCGCCTGCCAACACATGAGTATCGACACATGAGAAGCCATGCATATTAAGACCCTTGTTTGCTTCGAAGTCGATAGTCTTCTTTATATATTCCAAGCAATCAATAAATCATTGCTTTCTACCCAGCGTTTATATCACCATATATAAAAACAAGATAGCATCGCTTTGTAAACGAGATATAAAAACATAGTTGTATTGTGTGAGCGGTATGGGAGGGTTACTAACACGTAGTTGTATTATGTGAGCGGTATGGGAGGGTTACTAACACGTATAATACAACAACTTGTAATACAACAACCGCTAAATAACAAAGTAAGCATGGCTTTTGTAACGCTATTTGTTCACAGCCTATTCTATATTCGTTGCAACATCGTTCCATAGTAATGCTCAATTAAATTATAATATATATTTTGGACCTTTTTGAAACAAATACTCAATACTGATAGGTATGAATGATTTTGAGAAATAGTGAATTTTCGTAGCTGTTCTCTATATATTCCTCGGCTAATTACCCCAAAGCCAAACTTGATTTATGTTTACCATTAGCTAACTTTACTTACTAGTTTGCATGGCTGGCTGGCCATGGGGTGGATACGGTGGCGGAGGTAATGGTGGTGGATATGGTGGAGCTGGAGCTGGAGGTGGAGCGGGAGCTGGAGGTGGAGCAGGAACTGGAGAAAACTCTGCATCCAGCGGTACCTTCCCTTTATACGCACACTGCCAGGTTCGACCTAACGCCGCCAAGATGGACGCCGCCAGTGAAGTGGAAGGACAGAAAGTACAAGGCTGGGTGGACATAGAACAGAGAGCATTAGGAGAGGTTTGCAGTGATTTTGATAATTATTTCTCGCATATATAAAATGTCTCTGCAAATCATTTTGTCTATCTGCGCCAGTTTACTGTCCAACAGTTTCGGTCACTTTACACATTCTTTGGTAATGCGTATTTAATAACTTTGAACATGTTAAAAATTTTAAATTGCAGACTTTTTTCCATTTGTAAATTTTAATGCGAATAATATGTTCCTGATTAACTCTTTAACCGCCAAATTATTCAATCTGAATTTCCACTCGCTTGAAGTTGTGTTTCGGGGACGCGATCCACAGCTTTCAAGTGAGTGAAAATTATTCAGATTTGACAAAATAGAGGTCATCTGTTTTCAAATAGTGCTGATTGATGTCACATTTTATCTTTAATATGTTTAAAAGGTGGTACTAAATGTTTTAATAAAAAATGAAAACCCGAAGATATGCGACACCGGCGGTTAAAGGGTTAAATTCTTACCCGTTTTCAGCTGAAGCTGCGAGTTTCTTTGTCCGGGTTGACACCTTCTTCTACACACGGCTTCCACGTTCATGAGTATGGTGACCTGAGTGATGGATGCGAGTCGACAATGTCTCATTATAACCCTTTTGACGAGCCTCATGGAGCTCCCACCGACGCAGCCAGGTGATTTTAACATTATTATATATCAACCCTTACAGCGCTTATTGTTAGTTCATTCCGATTCATTTGAAATCTATGTTACGAGCTTACGGTCACTAGAAATATGTTAATTCTTTTAATTCTTGACAGTCTTTCGAAAGTAAGAATCTGATGTCTACAGACGTAAGATTTTGACGTAGAAAGACGCTCCCCGCTCTGAAAGAATTAAAGATGCTCATTTATTCGCCCTCAGGTCGGAGTTGTGGCAGGTAATTCTCCCCTCGTTGTGAACGTATGATAATAAAACAATGCAAAATATCCACAGCCTAATGTGATGTATTTGTATCAGACCGAAAATATCTCCGCCGATAACTTGCTAGGTCATATGTGGCTTGTTATATTTGCTTTTAGACACGTGGGAGATTTGGGAAACGTAAACAGTGATGACATGGGAGAAGTGAATGTTCGAAATTATTGATGAGCAAGTGGCGCTGACCGGTATCTTTACCGTCATTGGAAGAGCTATTGTGGTGAGTGAAGATTGTTATCACGAAGAACGCAATTTAAAAAGATATTTAACAACGTTTAACTTGTTATCATGTTTTATATTGTTTGAGTTTTGCCTTCTGTTTACGGAAGGGGGGACTGATACAGTATTTTCTCTTCAATTCGGGTTACAGTACTACGTTTAATTGGTCGAGAAAAAAGCTGACGCACCACGATATTTATGGTCGGTGCGTAATGGATTTTTATATTTTAGCAACTGATGAGACTGTATCGTGGATTAAGATTCCGATACTCCTAAATCTCCGCTAAATTATATATTTTTTGCGCTATTCACCCTTGCCCTTTTTTTCCAAGTCGAAAATACCCCCTTGCCCTTTGCCTTTCTAGTCGAAATTACCACTAGTAATCTGCTAAATATTTTTGGGATGTAAAGATATTGTGTGAGAAGGGGATGTCCTTGTGGTAACCATGCATGATTACACCCAGATCGGAAAACCTACATAAAAGTTTCTAAGTCATTTCTTTCGTTGAAACTGGTAAATTATTTGCTGGCTTTGGAGCGTCGATTTAGCCAATAAACCAAGCGCTAACAAAAAGTCTGTTCATTTTATAGTTGACATTTCTTGCATTTTATTTCCCAGGTTCATGCCAAAGCTGATGACCTTGGGCGTGGTGGTGATGAGGATAGCCTGAAGACGGGTAACGCTGGATCTCGTCTGGCTTGCTGTGTCATAGGTGTAGCTAATGGTACAACCTGGGAAAATAACCCAGCAGGTCTGATGACCACACTGATCAGAAGAAGGAATCTGCAACGACTGACACAGCCTTAATTATATCCCACATGCCACCTACTCATGAACTGAAGGAACAACCGAGGAACCACCGCGGAACAGTTATTTAGTTATAGTACTCGTTGAGTAAGAGCTTGTGCAATAGCTCGCACTTGTTATGTATAGTGTACCCAATACATGTTTATGTAGCCAATAAAGTTATGCATTATCAGATGATTATTTTTTTGCCAAATATACACGTAGGCCTACTAATCACATCCTCGCCATGTGCTTGCAAAATGGCTTGCAAAAGGTGTCGAATTCGCCGATTATCAATTACAGTAGATGTTTGCCAAAATTTAATGATCTCTAGGCCTAAACAATTTCCCTTTTCATCGCCAAATGATCTCAAAATCCGCATTTTTTTCTATTTTATCAAATTGTCGCTATTTTTTTAATTGGTAGCCGTTTAGAGATCCCAAGCCTACTAAATCACGTGGTCAATGAATCATTGTGAATGATGTGCATGATGTCCATACTACTCAGCGAACACAAAACATTTGTATAATATTTATACAACGTCGGCCCAACGTCTCCGACGTTGGTTAAACATTGTATAAATGTTATACAAATGTTGACTGGGTGTTGACTGGGTATAAAGTTGCACAAACCACTAATTCCTTCTCATTGTCTGACCAATTATTCTTCTTGTTTTATCAATCCGCCCCGTGCTGCTGTATGAACAACCACATCAAACATGAAACATGAAACATGAACCAATGTTGTTTAATGTTCTTCATCTGATCATGACTTTGGGCTCGAGTAAAATGACTTGACAATAGACTGTCGAGTGACAATGAAAAGTGTGTTCAGATGAATCGTTGGCAATACAGCTCTTCATATCGAAACCATCATTCGAGATTGGTTGATTTGAAATGTCGTTATACAATAAACCGGAATGACCGGACTAAAATTTAAACAGTGGGTTGAAACCACGAAATATCCACCGCTCCGAAATTAGGTCTGACTTAGGCTCCTATCTTCAGAATATGATCCATGATGTATTGCATCACTTTTCTTATAGCATTGTTTAATCAATAGTTCCTACCTTCCACAGCTGTTATTTTAATGTAACCAGTGCAGATAATCCTCGATGAGACGGTCGCAACATTTAACTCTTTTCATATAAGTTTGATTGGCCATATTTGTGTTTAATGCAATATATCGTGCATCAATTTCATATCGTGAAACGAGCACACAATTAAAATAAAACATTGTCTGTGAATCGCTGTTGCAAATTTATATTAAATGAGATTAAAGTAGATTGGGGAAGTTCGTAATAGAATAGAAGAAAACGTGTTTTGCTCGAATACCAAACAAGATGCTAATACGTTAATTCTGCTAGGTTGCCGTTGATGTAGTTTCAAAACCTGAAATCATATCTTGTTCATGATCACTTTACTTCGGTTAGTCTCGTGCGGACATACTGAACGACAATACCAATCTGGTGTTGTACGGCATGATATTTTATCATACATACTACATTGTCTTAGAATATCTGCTATCTATCAAATTCTTACTTGGAAGACGTTATAATGGAATCGGATGAACTACATGGCGGCTGCGACTCAATATTTGACAACCAAGAAACACTGAGCATCAGATAATGGCAGCAAGAAGATCAATCTATAACTGGCTTTAAAATGATATTTTACCATCAAAACCTTAGCATAGACACCTCAATTGTGCATATATCTCTAATAGTGGCCGATATATGACACAAAATATAATTTTCGGCAATGGCGGAACATGTTATCCCGGCTTACCATTTTCGGATCATTTTGACAAAGGTACCCCCTCCAGATTTTAGCTAAGATGTTTATCTTTGTTTTGGCACCAAGAAACCTAATTATGAGTATAGTTCAACGAAAAATTATTCTTCATCATTCATTCCATAGACTATTAATGGTGAAATGAAATAAAATACATAAGTGGAGTGCGGGTGCGAGGTCCCTAATGGGGATTATCAGATTATTGTAGATCTGGTAATATTCACGATGTTTTAATTTTAAGAATCTCTCAAAAATTATTATTATAATATCGCTACTAAAGACAAAGAAAAATCGCGAATTTTAAACTTTGTGAAAAGTCTCAAAATCAGATATTCGCGAAAAATGTAAACACGCGAAAACTACCAGATCTACAGCATAGATCTAGAAACACCGACGATATGTTGATCTTGTCGATATTGGCACAATCGTTTAAATGTGTTAGAGAACTCCACCTGATCCTAAGACGAGAGTACATGATTGGCCCACCTAATTAATTTATTTGATGGAATATATCCTTTTAGAGCAGAAACCTTGGACGATCAGGACGAAAATTTTACGACTAGCTCGTCTAATTTGTTTGAATAATCGTGTTTGTACGCTAAAATCGGCAACTAATATACCCGTCAATTAGCGTTGAGCATGATTATAGTCGATTTAATTTAGTTTTATTACCTGATCAAATCAAAATGTTTTGGGAACGAAACGAGTGTTAAACCCTTCAACCGCCGGTGCCGTCCATATTAGTTTTTTACATTTTATATTGGCACATTATATATCAGCTTTTAAATCTGTTAAAGATAAAAAGTGACATTAATCAGCAAGATTTGAAATTTTTTGACCTAAATTTGGTCTAATCTGAATAATTTTCACTCACTTGGAAGTTGTGGATCGCGACAGCGAGACACAACTTCAAATGGGTGAAAATTCAAATTGAATAATTTGGCGGCTAAAGGGTTAAACTTCAGGATCTGGAATTGATAATATAGATAGTGTTGTTAAAGCTATTTTGTCATAAATACATATACATTTTTATATTTGATGTTTGTGTTTTAAATGAATGTGAAATAATAAATACCATCTGACAGTATTAAGGTCAATACATAAGAATGGGTTCACAAGGACACGCTTAACTGAACATGCTCAACAAAGCCGTCTATACCACTATGTATCCCCTTTCACACAATATTAGATCGTAGACGGCGGACCAGCATTAAACCAATATTGGGTGATCGTTCAGTGCTTGCTTGGTCTCCAGCTGCAATACTCGATAGTGACATATATTTGAACATAGTTATGAATATTACGACAACTCAATCCTCTGATTTAAAATAAGCCTATTCAATAATTCACGTACACACGTTGTTCATTTTGAAAAAAAAAAGATTTTGTGAGAGCTTAGCGTGAGTCAGACAGTGAGTAAGCATGGTTATAAGGTTGCTGTCAGTTGGATATTGATCTGTTGGGATATGTTGATCCATGACTGGTTTACATAAGAATATTATACCATGTTATACAGCGTAGCAAACAGTGACAGAACACACATGGAAGCTACACACCAGTATACTCCACACCTATGAAATATAAACTACAGAGGTACGTCATGTTTCGATATCAGCGTAGTGAAATATTTACAATTATTGTACATCCAGAAGTAATTTACGTATAGTTTACATTATTCCGGCCATTTGTAGAGACTAGTTGCTGGTCTCAGAGCGTACGTTTTGGCGCTCAGTGACACGGAATCTATGTCTACATGGCTGTCAACAAATGTACATGATTTCTACTTGGTATGTCATGTTTGTTCACGCATAGCCTATAGACGGGCAGGAATCACAACTCGTCTGGAAATTGTAATAGCGTAGTGTAGTCATTCTAGACAAATTTGTAAAAAAAAGTTTCATAACTTATTATGGTAGATATAAAAAGTCGACTAACAGATTCCTGTTATATTTTGATAAATATAATAAACTATTTTCCAACGTCAAAAGCGCGAGCGAAATTGTTAGGTATCGTTACTAACAGTGTAACTCATCGATTTAAAGACTATTTAAATATTTTCATTAATAGGCTAGTCGATGTAGCTCTAAAATGACTGATCTGGGGAATAAAAATCATGTTATCAATTTGTTTGGTTTTATATTCCTCAATACATCTAGTATCACAGAAAAAAATCCCGAAAGATATACCTTGGGGAAAAAAATTGACAGCACTTTTAAAACGTGAAAAAAGTTATACAAATTCCGTTTTTTTGTTGTTTTTATAGAATATTGCTAAAGAACAATTGAGTACATTCTGCAGCATTATTTGCAGAACAAGATTTGATTATCGTTTCTAGGACAAAAATGTTCTCTGAACAAAATGAGTTCCCGTATATTTTGTAAAACCGTCGGCGGAAGTTCCTATAGAGCTGAGAATGATGGCCGCCATTTCGAATAAGAAACTGACAAATTGTGACTTTAAGTGCTGTTTTTTTATCGATGTATATGATTTTAATGGTCATAGAAAACGTTCCGGTATTCTTAGATATGGTACGTGAATTAATTGTAGGCTTATAGTCAAAAGCAAAATCCAATATGGCCGAGATCAGCCGAAAATGAGATACTGTGATAATATTATTCTAATTTGGTGTAATGTTAAAACATATTCATCATATGTATGGCATAAAACGCGCCCCGTGTCTTCAAAATTTGGAATTAGTCGTTGTAAAAGTACAATTAATATATAATATTTTCTCACCTGATGAACATTTTCAAAATCGTTGGGTTAATATTATGCAATAGTAAGGTCCGTTTAATTGTAAAACCACTGTTCTGTGATCATTTTAGGAAAAATATCTTAGAAATATGATATGTATTTGCGACTGTACATTTCATGTGTTGCAAACAATATGTGTATTGCGACCGGCATTTAAAAATATATCATTTATAGCGATATAATTTGGAAGATAGGCTTATATTGAGCTCTGTCTTGTACATATTTTAACTGGATAAATGTATTCAAAACCAACAGACAAACTTGTCAAATAAGTCACGCACTGCCAAACTGTGGAATCTGTATCTGTCATTAAAGATATGATTCTATGAGAAAGGTCTCGCGACTGGGAGGGCCACATCGGAGCTGTTTCTAAAAAATTTCGCTGCTTCAGATCTTATAAATTATGTCAAAAGTGGCAAATTGTACATCCAACAAATGAGAGAGTTATCCGAAAAACATCCAGGGTCACACCAAAAGAATTTTGACAGTCATCATGCAATACGAAGGAGCTACAAATATTGCGGTGGTTTGTGGACTGATCTATGCATTGATTACGATCTCATGTGATCTATGAAATTTCAAGGGGGCTTACGAGAGGCCGTGGCGTGACTTAACTCTTCCAAGCCTGACTTTACATTGTCATCTTCATCAACTACAAGCCGCGAATTGCTTTAATGCATCGTGAGGACTTAAAGGGTTAAAGCATAAGGCACCAGTGGGTTTGTAGAATGCATCATTGTGCTGCTGGACATGAAGCGATGTCCAGGCTTACAAATCGCTACCATCGTAGTAGTATAAAGCACGTCAAGATCAACACAAGATACAAATGATATGGTAAAACTTCTAGAATGGATTGATCAGCATAACCCATTTAATGATGAAGTGTCGTCATTAACATCATTATCCAGTGGTCTAGCTGCAGCTGATGAGGGCATGGCTAATTGTGACCAGGTCGAAGAGGTTGGTGAAAAAATACAAAAATCACTTGATGGTGTAGCGGTAACAATTGTGAAAATGAAAAAGTCGGACCATGTTAAAACTCTTCAAAACATGCAAACAGGCATTCAAGTGAACAAAAATAATATTAATATTGAGCCTTCCGTGCTCTTTATGTGTTGCACTGCGATTGTTCAACGACAGTCTGAAGACTTGGTGACTTTCAACCATACCAACATCACACTTTAAGGGTGATTTAAAAGAAATGACAAATCAGAATTTGCAGTGGTGCTTGAAAAAAATCTGAATAATCTGTGTAATGAAGTGAACCATGGTTACCAAGATCATATGAACGTGATAGATGGTGGATGGCTCTTGCATCACTTTTGATGTAAAAAGAATATGACATATCAACAGCTTGCTATTGATTACGAATCATGAAGGACCATCAATAAAAGATCATGGACACCTGTGAAGAACTGGAAAAATATCTGCTGATATCACAGTTACTGCCAATGTGTCATAAGAATCAAGACGCATTTTTATCGAACTTAAATAATAAAATACAACTTATAGCCTTTCTTGCTGATTTATTAACATCAAATTAACATGTGACCAAAATTAGTGATGGTGACGCAGTCACATTGATTGTATCAACAGCTCTAAGTTTTGCCAATAATGGTCAATCAGTAATGTTTGACGCCGAAATCACAGATATCTTTATAATGTTGATTCACCACTGGAAAACAGACATGGGCGACATGAATTTGTATAAAGAGGGGAAATGTCCGCAGAATAAAGTTGCATGGCTGTGACACATCATCCCCTAATTTTGGGCAAGGGGAAACTCGCGTGATGAAGACGTTGCTTAAGTTGCACAGTTTGAAACGTCTTACTTTCGCATTTAAAAAGGGAGGAGCAATTGACAAACTTGGAATATAATATATTCTGCATTCGGTATGGAGATAAGTTAGGTAGATCGCTAACTTCTTTGAGAAATAAACGATAATAAGAGATGGGAGCTCTGTGTACCAGCATAGAGACTACCTCCAACGGATCGTGCAGCGTATTACCACAGTTTGAGAGTCCATTTGCAAGTTGTTGAGTGGGAAAAACTTGACAATTTTCATCTACATCCATATTACTGGGGTTCGAAAATGGCAGAATTGGAAGCAGCACCTGCCAATGTGTAGCAGCATGTAGCAGCTGGTTGACATGGTGAAGCTTGTAATGATAGGGAACGTACTGTTCTTCACATTACCCCTGACGACATCAATGTGGGTAATGTGACCAGTATGCCTACAGAGATATCTGACCACTACACTGTGACATGTACCATCAACACACACAACATCAATGTGATTGATAAACAGACATCTGTTTTGCGAAAAATTAGACCTTTTCGTAAACTCGACATGTCAGTATTGACGAAGAAACTCACTTATGCTCTCTCGGACAAACTAGAAACACCATCCACTTCTGATTGCACAACTCAGCTAGATGACAACTGTGAGACACTTACCAAGGTGCTTGATGAGCTTGCACCACTAAAGAGCTGCAAGCCGAAGAAGAGAATGTCATGTAAATGGTACACTGATGAGATACATCTTATGCGACAGCTACGGAGAAAAAATGAGTCCATCTGGAGGAAGTCTCTCTCCGTCACCACAACTACCAGATCAGCTAGGTGATGGGGGGTCACTTTGTGAAAAATTCGCATCTTTTTTTACTGACAAAATCGACCGTATTCGTGCTGCTGTGGACAGTGTACCTGTTACCAACTTTGACCTGAACCACAACACGGATCTACAACAGACACACTTGACTACTTCAAAGAAACGAGTGAAACAGAAGTCGGAAAAATAATCAAATCTAGCAAATCGACAACATGCTCTTTGGATCCCCTACGAACTAAACTTATAAAGAAAACATCATCAGCACATATTCCAGCACACACGAGGCTCATCAATACATCATTTGAAAGTGGCATCGTACCTGTGCCGCTGAAGAAAGCTCTGGTCACTCCGATTCTGAAAAAGCATGGTCTGGACGTTAACATCCTTGCCAACTACAAGCCTGTATCCAAACTCCCATTTACTGCAAAGGTGATGGAGAAGATAGCTGTGCAAAGAATATCGGAGCACTTGGCATAGAATGGACTCCATGAAGAACTGCAATCAGCTTACAAACCATTGCACAGTACAGAAAAAGCGTTGATGCGTGTTCAGCACGATATTGCAAATGCAATGGACACCAACCAGGCAGCACTATTAGTTTTACTAGATATGTCCGCTGCATTTGACACCATCGATGCAAACATTCTTATAGACCCACTACACAATCCTCTAGGAGTAAAGGGCACCCCATTGAAGTGGTTCCGCTCCTACCTAAGTGACAGATGTATGCTGTGAAAGTAGGAAACAGTCAATCAGCCGATCACAAACTGAAGTACGGTTTTCCGCAGGGGTCTGTACTTGGGCCTTTTCTATTCACGGTCTATTCTGCGGCTACAGAGGCGATTCTGAAGAAACATGGCAGCAAATACCATAAGTATGCTGACGATATACAAATCTACCTTTTCTACAGACCACATGTACCGGGCGATCTAGTATGTGCTATCTACCGACTACAAGCATGCTTTAGAGAACTAAAACAACTTCTCACTACTCTCAAGCTGAAATTAAATGACTGTAAGACATAATTCCTTGTACTCATGAGTCCCCATCAGCTCAGAAAGTATGGCTTACCCGACCTTCAGCTTGGTACAGTACTCATTAAGCCTGCTGTTTCAGCTCGAAATCTTGGAGCTCATTTCGATCAAATGCTCACAATGGTTAGCTTCATCAACCACAAGATCAAAGTTGCATCATACCACCTGCGATGAATAGGATCAATTCGCAAGTACATCACAGCTGGTATTTGCCACAAATTAGTTGTTGCACTCGTAACATCTAATATTGACTACTGTAACGGACTCTTAGGTGGTCTGGCTGCAAAAGATGTGGACCGTCTTCAGCGGCTCCAGAACCGTGCAGCAAGGCTCGTAACACGCTCGAAGGCTGCAATGCATATCACATCTATCCGCAAAAACTTACACTGGCTGCCCATTCAAGAGAGAATAAATTATAAGATCAGTGTGACAGTATACAAATGTATCCATAGACTAGCTCCAAACTATCTATCATCTATCCTGACTACCAGAACACGAGACAATCGACTTCGTCAAAAACAGGTGTGCCATGAACTTAACACTCATTCCTGTGCCAAAGTTGTTGGTAAACAGGCGTTTGGTACACGTGCCCCAGAACTTTGGAACAAATTGCCACTGAACATCAGGACAATTCCCACACTGCAATATTTTAAACATACATTGAAAACAAACCTATTCCAATCTGCATATAGATTACTCTGATTGTCCCAAGTTTTTAGCCTTGTTTTTAATAAGATACTGAAACTTTTAGCACACATGACTTTTAATTCTGTAAGCGCTGTGATCGGCTATGCAGCTGGATACAAGTGTCTAAAAAAAAAAGCAAAATAACATGAAGACGATATGTAGATGTGAGTAGAATAAATCATTTGTTTGAAATCCTGTCTATAAATTAACATACCGAGCAAAATGTATTTTCATTTTGTTAGGAACTTGAATTATGGCGTGGGCCCTGGAGCAGTGGCTAAAGCTGCCTGCTTGGAAAATCGGAGAGTCTCCGTGACCGAGAGGTAGCGAATCCGATGTCTGGAGGGCAGTGTCATCTCACCATCCTCAGGAGGTTCTCCTGGCCTAGTTTAGCCTATATTCGCATAAAGACGGCCTAAAACCCTTTTCATTTCATTTCAGGAATTTGTATTACACAATTTCATTGTGAATTAAAATATATATTTTCATATATATTTAAAATCAGCTAAGTCCCTTTTTTCACTGATCAATAATATTTACATTTGAACATGCTGCCCATGCGGGTGGGCCCACAATGTCTTATTAGATAATCGCGACGACCTAGCTACTCCAGCATTCTTGTTCAGGTAACTAGTGATGAAAACAAATGTATACGTCAAGTTAAATTATTGTTTAAAGAATATTCATGGTCGACGGTTGATCGAAAATAACGTTAATTTAGTGAAAATTGCTAAGTGCCTCCAATTTTTTTCCCCAACATATTTTTGTCGGGACTTTTTTTCTGGGGCAGATAAGGTATCTTACAATATAATACCGAAGAGTTTCATAAGATGATTTTTTTTACGCAGGTCTCATCTAATCGACTAGCCTATAACACAAACTGACATTTTAAATTATTTGTTGTATAACAAATATGTGAGTATATTTGTGTTGTTAATTGGTAGCTTTATATAACGAGGTGAATTCTCACACAGCAGGTCAGAGTTGCTGTTATTGTCAGAAGGCATATTTTGTTAAGTAATGTACAACATGTATGCTTTTGAAGAATATACAAAGCACGGAGAACACGACCAGCAACAAAATCCAAACTTTTGTGCCACCAGTGTATCCATTTGTTTTCTCTGAGAACAATCATAAGTGAAATGCTTCAAGTGGTCAAAAAAGAAATTCACATATAATAACCCACGAAAACGTTAGCGCATATCGTTTTTAATTTATGAAGCATGCTTGTCCACCTTCCAGCACCATCATTCATGAGATGAATAGTGAATCACGTTTTTTGCTTTACATTTCAATGGGGTTTTTTATTCAATGTTTTTTTAAGGAACTGAATTGTTCGAAAATAAATCTAAAAGCAATATTAGACCCCAACATTTTTTCACATTTACCAGCCGAGAAGACAAAAAAGCGCAACGCCAACAAAATTCACATCGCACCCCTAATCAGGGTTGGGGCCAACTACATCGGCACTTGTACTTACCTGTACTTAAGTACATCTTTTAGAGTACTTGCTTGTACTTTGTACTTGAGCATTAAAAATGTACCTGTACTTGTACCCAAGTACATTACGACGTACTTGGTAATTAAAGACAATTACATTGCTATTACATCCCGTTCCAAAAAATATATATTATAATTTATTTTTTTCAGTTATTCAGTGCAATATTTTCTCGAAAATAAATTAAAAATAATTCAATTGTTAAACGCAAAATTAATTTAGTTTATCTGGAAGTATCTATGTGAAGCGTTATGACACATTCTTGTTGTAGGTGAACTGTATATTGTCCCTTTGGTCTTTCATTTAGACTTCCAGCGAGGCTGCCAGATAAATTACTGATACAATTGTTAAACAAACACACAGGCGTAACAGCAATGGTTATCGTCCGTCGTTATCTAACACAGCTATGTATGCCCAAGCCTAAGCGGCAAAAAACGAGATTTCACCCAGTGTTGGTTTATTGCTGGCGCAGCGTTGCAGATGATGGTTCAATATTGAATCGACATTGGATTAAAACGTCTCGTGTCCGCTGTAGAATAGTAGACCAGCCAACAATAATATTTGTTACGGCATGGAGGGGTAATAGAGGGCACCCATGCTAGATCGATCACTAATAGATTAAGGAATAATGTGTGGGTGGATGTCACCGTCACTTTTGATTTTGAAGGTCATTTTAAGAGACACAAGGCTTAAAATGGGTATTTATCATCATCTACTATTTATTATTGGTATTAATTTCCATTATTTCGAACTATGTTATTTATGATTTTGCTTCGAAGATATTTGTAGATCTTAATAGGAATTTGTTATTAATTTCAAATTATTATAACTATTTTTTAAATTTATTTTTGATAAAATAATGTAGTACCAATTTTGTATTGCTTTCGTGCAACCCTCCATGACACTTCACCCTGCCGCTATTATGGTGTATGTTTCTGCAGCCCATTTTTACTAGATATATGGACACCAAAATTATCATTAATTAATTAATTAATTATTTAATTAATTAATTAAGTATAGTCCAGATGAGATGGGGGCATTTGTAGGTTAAGTTTTTAAAAAAATTATGTATATTTTCAGTATTATATATTAACCTGTTCAAAATACCGCTAAATACTTACCTACATTTGAATTTTACAAAAAATCAATATGGTCTCCAACTGCTTACTAAACATGCATACGATCGTGTAAATACATTTTAATTTTGGATATATAGCATATTTCAAGAGTCTTGAGTGTTACTTCTTTAATATAAAAACACTTCATAAAAAGGTAAATTTAATCAAAAAATAACCAACCAAAAACGATTTTGTTGTGGCAATAAATGACGAATTCGCATCTAGCATGAAGTTTGTCCTGTCAAAAAATATTGCTATATTTATTTCGAAACATCACAGTTCTTCGAAGCATTTCCTAGTAGTTTGGTTCTTTTCAATGTTCAGGTAAATCTAATAATTACTGTACTTAACTATTTGCGCAAATACCGCTATTTAAAAAATAGTTATTCACTCATAAAATATCTGAACACAAAGTTTGTGTAAATTAAATATTTACACCATATGCATATTTTCCCCAACGAATTATTGGCCTTCAAAAGTATTTGACGGTAATCCATGATGATGATATATTGTATCAAAACAAACCGTTGTTAATAACTAGTAATGAACTGGGCGTCTTATTTTTAATAACATAGTCAACATTATTATATTAACAATAATATATGATAACATAAACACATGATCGCCATTAGCTGAGCAATGAACTACAAAAAGGTCACAAAAGGCCACAACATTATCAGGTCTAGCCATACTGTAAAGTCATATCTTAGCATCCTGGCATTTAAATGTAAAATCCGGGAATTTTAAATGTAGGCCTATACCTCTAAACTGTATTGTCTTATATTGCGTAAACTACTTTTTTTGATATTATAATACCTCGCATAATAATTATAATAACATATACGAATTTATATATGCTCATTGAGATAACATATTTTGATATTGGCACAATGCGATGTAGTAATGGTATTTTTTACATTTTTTACATTCATAACATGTTCATGTCATAACTTGCAAACTAATACCAGTAGAGACACACTTAATAGCACTTTTCTATGATTTTCGACCATGCAGAATCTATTTACCACGTTTTAAATTTGATTTAGAAATTATTAAACTTGTTAATATATAGATAAATGGTATTTAGCTGAAACAAGACGGTTTTAGATACCTTATTGATTTAAAGACTGTAATAATTCCAAAAATCATACTAGAAGCAAAATATTTTGGTCATGAGTAATGAAAAGCTTATTATTTTCATTTAAAAAAACACTACTACTTTGAAGAGGAGAATATATTGTAAAATCCAAAATGGCCGCAGAACAAACATCATTTATAAGTTGCAAAAGTATTTTTGTCAAGAAAATGAGATTTTAAATACATTATAGTGCTTTAAATGAGGGAGATTTTCTTTAAATCATGTTACATGTCAGGCATTGAGAATGACCTAACCATAATATTTCGAACCAGAGCCAGTCTCTGGAGCTCCAGTGTGTCAACCATATTGGAAAATGTCAAGATGGCCGCCATTCTAATTGTGGGCATGTCATAACTTTTTAGACTAATAGACGTAGGGACACAATTAATACCACTTTTCTATGGTTTTCGACTATGTAAAATTTATTTGTGATGATTTAGAGTTTATCTGGGAATAACTAAAAGCACAAATAAATATATAAATATATTTATTTAGCTATGTCTCTATACAAAATCACTGAAGTTGGCAAAACTCTTCATTCAGAATATATAGACACACGTCTTACAAATGCTACTGTTCCAGTTTCCCAAACAATTAAAATAAACAGTTTAGCAATCGTCCAGACACACGAAAGAAAGGAGAGAACTTTGAAATGTCAAAACAGAATACTACTCTCACCACCCAACTTTTTATATCTCTTATGTCGAGACCACAAGCAGATATGATTTCTTTAAATATGAAAACCAACGAGAACCCCCTTCTCTATCGGATTATGCTATGCTTGGAAAATGAAATGAAATGAATCGGGCTTTGGGCTACCTTTGTGCACATATATGGTTTGCTTGGAGCGGGAAACAAGTCCGATATACTGACTTGTATCAAAGCTCCAACAGCCCGCGTTTATGCAGCAAGACAGCCTTTACTTTTGGTTTGTGATATGGCTGCTATGGTTCGCCCAACCAGAGCTGTAACGTTTGCAGAATATTACAATATGTAAATGTCGTTCCTTTCCTATAAAATCACCTGACGTCTACAGTGGAGCGTGTCGATGCAATCTGGGACACATACCCTGAAAAAACTCACTGACTCAGAAGAGACGTGGTCTGAACAGGTGTTCGTACACGACTTGAACCAAACAGTGATGGCAGCACACCCATTCCCAAAAGAGGAGGGCAAACATATCTGAAAAAATGTAGATCATAAAAAGAGTTTTCTCCTGCATAAGTAAACGACTGGCCAGAGATGGTCAGATTATTAAATATTGATATCAAAACACTAGACCCTTGCAACCACACAGAGTATATTTCTGCATCTGGCCTACAAATCATATCAGGGTCACGAAAAAGTTTTTGTACGAACAGTTGACATTGACATATTGTTGTTCTAGCTCTGAGTTTGTTTGAAAACGTGAGGTTTGCAGAATAATGGATTGGGTTTGGCAGTGGCAAAAGCTATAGATACATTCCTTTGCATATTCTACACCAACAGCTAGTCCATCAAAGTCATTAGCGTTACCATTTCAGTCCTTAACAGATTGTGAGACAGACTCCCATATTATACTCCGTGGCAAGAAGAGTGGCTGGAATGCATGGCAAAATACTCCTGACAGAGCCATTGATTGCCCTTACCAACGATCAGGAATGTTTGACTCTGGAAAGTGTGCATATGGAGCGCATTGAACGATTTGTTGTGTTTATGTACAACAAGACATGTGCCTGTTCATATGTTAATGATGCCAGCTATAATTTATTATTCACTGGCAGTCTCTCATTAGAGAATATCCCAGCAACCCTAGCTGCACTTCTCGAGCACGTTATGATATCTGTATTGCAAGCCAGTTTTATCCGAAAGCAAGTAACCATCAGCAAAGAAATACTACATGGACCTGACTTTGGTATGGGATGACCATAGTAAGATATGTTTGCCGTTTTGGACAACCTTTGCTGACGCATGCTGATGCAAGCAAGGCATGTGCCATCCTCTTACTTTGTGGTTTTACAAAGGCATGTAAGATGAATTGTAAATGCTGTAGAGCAGGTGTCACATGCACATCGCTGTGCAAGTGCGAGGGTGGATGCAATAACAGTGATGAAACAGTAGAAGTTTAGTTATGCTTATCATTGTGTTACTAAAACACTTAGCGGTTGATCTGGTTTAATGTTGAATTGACTGCTACACAATAATGCTATGTTCATATAATACATTCAATTATCTAGAGCAGCATTAATATAAAAGCCATGCAACTGACCCTCTGTGAAATAGTTGCCAGTTATTAAGTCTGTGGAGGGTTAATTTTGCTTGTGTAATAAACATGTATTGTGTAATACATAACATATTTAGGGTAATTTAACATATTTCTTTCAATATTAACTTTAAGTGTTAAGTGTATCTGTATTAGAGAATATCATAATTTGGATGGCGCAATTTTCAATTATTTTCACTCACTGGAAGATTTGCATCGTGGTGGTGAAACATGTAAATGGATGAATGTTTGTAGTTATAATTTAGAAGTTCCATCTTCGCTTTGTATATATACCAGCATTCTGAATAGTGGATTTGCACGAGTGCCATTTTATTAACAAATGTACAGACAGTTTAATTTTTTATTGTGTTATGTCCAGGTTAGAAGCATTAGAGGTTGATTTTGTTATTATATATTGTGGAGATAAATGTACACATGGTACATATGTGACTGTAACATGACCTACATAGTCTTATAAGTAGCTTCATCGTAACAGAGCTGTTTGGCGCGGGTTGTGACAAAGTCTCTTCGCTTTTGTCACATTACTCATCTTCTAAAATCTTTGTCTTTGAACTGGTTACCTGTTCGTTATAGAATCAAATTTAAGTTGTATTCCCTGACCTGCCAAGCTCTGACCGGTGGATAACCAGTATATATTCGAAACATGCTTCAGCCATCGCGATAGGGACATTTCGTTGCAGTGATCTAGATCAGCTGAATGTTCCACGGATCAGAACCGCGGTAGGCAACATGGCTTTTTCTGTTGCTGCACCTAGACTTTGGAATGAACTCCCTTTAGAAATTCGCTCTGCGAAAATACAAATTAGTTTCCGGAAGAAAATGAAAACATAGTTTTTTGGTCTGGCTTTTCCGATTTAAATCCTCGGTGCTCTGGTTGGCCCAAACGACAAACGCAAACGGTTTCGGAAATATTAGTCAGATTACGATTATATTTGTCGCGCCTCTGTACTCGGATCACCAAGGATTTAGGCGCTATGGAAGTTTATTATTATTATTATTATTATTATTATTATTATTATTATTATTATTATTATTATTATTATTATTATTATAATTATTATTATTATTATTATTATTATTATTATTATTATTATTATTATTATTATTATTATTATTATTATTATTATTATTATTATTATGCAAAAAAAGTGTTATCTTACTTGATTCTACCTTTTCGCTTTTGCAATTTATGAATGATTTTTTCCCGCGGCCATCTTGGATTTTACAATTTATTCTTATCTTCAAAGTAGGATATTGTTTATTGAATGAAAATAATAAGCTTTTTATTACTCATGACCAAAATAGTTTGCTTCTAGTATGATTTTTGGAATTACTAGTCTTTAAATCACTAAGGTATATCTAAAACCGTCTAATTTCAGCTAAAATACCATTTATATACATATTAACAAGTTGAATAATTTTTAAATCATTTTTAAAACGTGTTAAAAAGATTCTGCATGGTCGAAAATCATAGAAAAGTGTTATTAAGTGTGTCTCTACTGATATTAGTTTGCAAATTATGAATGTTATGAATGGCGGCCATCTTGGATTTGTCCAATATGGCGCCCACGGCTGGAGCCCAACTTGGCTCCCGCGAAAAATTAAAATTATATGCCCTTGGCTACAAGTGGTTCAAATTTGGTGCTTGTGGAACGATTTGAACAATTCAGGGTAAATATAAGCTCCCTGACTAAGAGGGGAATTGTGACTTTTCAAGTAACAATAATGTTTGGACTACGTTTGTGCGTTTTTGGCCACCATTTTAAATATTGTAGGGCTATTTTTATTATGAGATATTGATTGGAATTTTAGATTTCTGGATTCTGACTTCTTTCTCGGATTAATGCTGTATCACTGTTTGCGACGCTGGCCAAACGCTGGCCCCTCATTGAAACATTATTGGATATATGCCTCTGTATTCTAATTGATTAAATGTACAGTGTGCAAGCCTGTCTGTGCCTCTATATTGACTGGCCGAGATTCATGGGCTTCTCCCAACATGTACATCATTGTACCACCATTAAGCCACATAGTGATCCAAAAAATCCTGAATAAAATCATGAAGAACATGACGTATGACTTAGAAAAGTCACAGCACACCTCCCCAAAACATAAGGAGCATTGTGCAAAGGTTTGAAGTCGATTGAATAAAAACTCAGGGAGAAATAGCACATTATAAGCCCCCGGCATGTACGTCATTGGCCAAACATTGATTAGCACTTAGTGATCCAGAAAATCCTGCATAAATACGGAAGAACAACTGGGAATTCTTAGAGAAGTCATAGTAATGATCCTACATACATAAGGATCATTGTGCCGCGGTTTGAAGTCGATCGGATAAAAACTCAGGGAGAAATAGCGCACGGACGTAGAAGATTAAAAACATCGAGATCCAAACAAAACTTACTTATTAATGCATTAACTGCAGATTTATGATGAATTACTACAAGCATTAATCTATAAAATCAATACAAAATACAATTAAGATAGTGAAAAATAATTATATAGGCCACTATAATAAAAATATCCTTTTAGTTGTAAATAGCAATAACAGCAATATTTTTCATAAATAAATACAAAAAAATGTTGATAAATTAAATGTGAATATACGCTGAAGTAATAGAAAGATAAAACAATAAAACTAATAATAATTATAATAATATAGAATATAGAATGGTGATCAATAATCATATTTGTCATAAGAGCAATTGCATACGGCAGTTCTGCACTTCGTAAATAGTAATCATTACAATATTTTTTATAAATAATATTACAAATAATAATTTAATAATAAATTGACTATTAGTTTATGATAAAACAATACAAGCACTAGCCTATGAAATCTGTAAATAATATAATTAAAAATAGTGAATAGTGATGATGTATAAGAAAAAGTATTTTTTGTAAAACATAAATACTAGAATATTTTTATAGATAATAATAAAAATAAGAAATTATTCGTCAAATAATTTTAAATGTATTTTGAAATAATACAAGTCTAAAAACAATAAAATAAATCATTAATATAATCAATAATAGTGCTAAATAATTATATGTAATAAGAAATTGACGGTGGCATCCACCCGCATGTATTGTGTCATCATGTGAGTGACATATCTAGAGTGGATACCTGTTATTACCTCTCCATGCCGTAAACAAGTATTTCTATACGCCTTTTGGACGTTTGGCTGTTCTACTAGAAGGGGTGCGCTCTCATTGTCTGTGCAATTACCTATTATAAAACCCTATAATTGCGAAGGTCATCTATGCTCACGTTTCGAAAAGTACTGTTCAATCGATACTGTAAAATGAAAGCATTACAATTATATTTTAATTGGTCTGGTAAACCTATATTGTCGCTTGTTGTGCTAAAATGATTACAAACACGCCGCATAATAAAAATACAATTTCAATTGCAGAAATCTTGGAGTTAGAAGGGTTGAGTATCAGATTAGACGGGCGCGTGTTAGAGCATTTAACGGCTGCGTTAAGATTCACACCTTAATTAACAATTTCTGTGCGGCGAGCTATTATCATGATCATATTCAAGTGACAAACTGCAAGAAATACCCCTTAAGATGAAATAAATGGACAATAATTCAGAGGATATATAAGCTTTATTTTTTTGAAATTTGAATTTACGACACCAAACCATTTCAACACTGAACACATTATTAACATTATGATAATTGCATATCATCTAGTTAATTATTTTAAAGTTAAATAATATTATGTTCTGCGAAATTTCTTCTTATTTGATGTGTTTAATTGAGTGGAAACTATGGTTGACCATGGTGTTTTTGTTAGCAGATGAAGAATTCTAACAAATTACGTTTAATTGTATGCCTCGTTAATAACTCTGACATTAATATCTAGTGAAAGAAAAATCGCAATGCTTTTTACACCTCCCTGTACTGCACCCAACGAACACGAGACGACGTCTCAGTTGTGGGTCAACATCGGCGATACATAATTATAGGCTTGTGAATATCATTCAATACACCAATATGCAATGAATTATATGCAATGATCTAACGTTGATTTTTAATATCATTCAATACATGAATATGCAATGAATAAACAATTTACTGGGCTCACATTGACTGTTAAATAATTCAATACACCGATACGCAATGAATAAAGAAGTTATTCAACCCGCTCAGTATGACCTTTGTTTCTTTATTTATGCAATCACCGGTATTTTTTATGGGTTATATTATACATTTGCACTTGGCACTTATTAATTGTACCCAAGTACATTTACAACGTACTTCGGTAGTACCCTAGTACATCCCGCAAAACCCTGTACTTATACTTGTAATTGAACATTTTTAATGTACTTGTACTTGTCCCAAGTACTGAGTCCATGTACTTGCTCCACTTGCCCCTGCCCCCTTACCTTATTTTAAATCCTGAATCCGCCTCTGTTATTAAGAAAACATGATTCTCACTATGAACATTTAGGATAAAGTTATTGTGTTATATAATCTTGAAATTACAAGATAATGTTCGTATATTTTAACTCTAGGTCGAATAATAAGAATCTACAATGTATATATGACGTTATTGTATCACATCCTTCCATGAGCGTCTATTGTGCCATGAAAGTGGCACCCCCTGCCATTGCAGAGTCATTTTTTATAGCTATAAGGCGACATTTTGTCATGGCATCGTATTTTTTCATTTAAGTGACAATATCATAATAACTAAACACTTGTAATATCATTTATGTACACTATTACCCTCGCAAAACTAAATAAAACCCTCGTGTAATTAATATACAACAAGCAACAAGCAAATAACACAACGCCAGGTTGATGGAGATATGAAAGTCTTTTCATTAGAGAACCTAATTATATATCTATTTACACAAATACTATGCACTGTCCCATGAATATCAGAATGACATTGAATTATGATTAGGCCACTGTATGCAAATAAAAATACTTTCTGTGGTGTAATGTTATAATCAACCGTAATATTGCATTCTCTTGTGAAAATTATATAAAAATTAATTAGTTAATTATTTAGAAATTAATCTTTATTTACATATTATATAACAATAAATTAGTTAATTATTTAGAAATTAATCTTTAGTATATATATTAATAATATTCAAAATGATAATAATTATTTTTATGTGATAATAATTCATATTTTACAATAAACTATGGGGATCACCGTCCTCTAGAGTAGCAATGTCTCTACCCTGACCTAAAAAAAAATGCTCAATATTCCAACAAGACACTGACGAAGCAAATGACCAAAAATAACACAGTGCAAAATAAAAAAGTAAAGCGATGCAGATAATAATGATGCGTGGAGCTGGGGAGGTTGCAGGAAACACTTTTCAATGTATTCGTAGATGTGTTCTACACCAGAAACGCTGACAAATGCGCAGACTGGCTCTTCATGTGTTCTAAATAACTTATCTCACGTGATCTCCCCCCGCAGCATATTCTGAATACAGGACCCCACCAATACCGTATACTCTGCTATATTAGAGCCCTCACTAAAACATTCTCCACTCGCATCGAACTTACACCTGTTGCTTGCAATAGTCGAATCTTCAAAAAGATTTGGACCGATTTATCCAAATTGGACTCATGTCGTCAAACAATATACCCATCAAAAGATGAGAATGCTGTATGCGCCTACAATAATATAGAAAGATACAAATTAACCTTACATGTTTTTAAACCATTTGAAAATCGATAAATCAATCTTAAATCCAACACACTGTCTTCTATGGTCGCACGTATATCTGCATTCGATTTCTGGTGATAACAAACATAAACAATACCTAGCTCGCGCAAAATAGAAACAAATCTGGTAGTTAGGGTATATATCTACCATAATAAAATATTTGTCCAGATATCAGTGGACATGCTGCTGGAGCGAAGACACTCAACCCCTCCACATGCACGACAACCAGTACCTTGCTATACATATCTTCTTGTTCACACAGAAGTCAAACAGAACCAACCCACCTGAACAAAAAAACAAAAAATAAAGCTACATTTGGGTAGCTTTTCGATCACATAGAATTCGCATGAAATGATTGTTTTTTCCTCTGCGCATAACATATAGTGACTTATTGTTTAATAGTGTCACATAACAATACATAACTTTTCTTCAATTCGAATTGTTTTAAAATTAGTTTGCAGCTCGATGTCCTTTTATTCAATTAAAATGAATTAGATCACTAATTTCTATGACATATTATATCTATAGTACTCATCGCTGTGATGTTCCGTCACGGTGAGTAAATTTTAAATTATATGTCGAAATATCATAAAACTACTTGTCATTTCTTAACATGTTTCGTTAAATACACAGTGCTCCACGCAAAATGTTTTATATTCAAATAATATTTTTTAAATGGCTCATAACATGGTGTTTAATTAATTTTTTTGTAGGGCCTATATTTTACAGACTGAATAAATCTTAAATATCACACTCGCATTTCCGAATTTCGCTACTAAAACATAGCTGATCTCTTGGACGCATCGTTGTTTTCTCTCGTGAAACAAACAACAATTGATTTGCATCTCTAGTGGAACTAGTATATTGTGTCAAAATATCTTATATGAAACAACTTGTCATTTGTTAAAAATACAGTATTGCACGCAATTTTTTGACGCAGTTCGGTATACAGAGAACATATTATTGTAATAATAGTGATGTACATTTTCTAGATTGAATACATCTTTAGCATCACAATCCACAATGGCCTCCGATGAAAAGATACTGGACATGGTACAAGAAATATTGAATTGCAGCATTTGTATGGAAGAAGCCGATGATCCTAGAGCCCTGCAATGTCAACATACGTATTGTTTCAAGTGTCTGCAAAAATATGTGAATACAAAGGATGTCAAGGCTGAAATAGTATGTCCACTTTGTTCTAAGCATTGTTCTCTTCCTAATGGAAAGGTGGAAGAATTGCCAACCAGTTTTTTGTACAGTCAACTTAAAGATGCCAACAAGCGCGCTGGTGCTGCTGCTGTTGGAAAAGAAGAAATTAAAAGTGAAAGAAAACCAGAAATCATGTGCTCTTCTGCCGATTGCAACAAGCCAGCCATATCATATTGTGAGATGTGCAGATATGTATGCAATGATTGTAAAGATGATCATAAAAGTGTACGAGCCATGAAGTCACATGTGATTCGGACATTACAATATGCGGCTGATATTCAAAAAAATTCGTTGCCTGCTTGTCCCAAACATGCAACTAAATGTTTGGAGCTATACTGTGAAACATGTAGCTTGCCTATCTGCTCTATGTGTTATCCGGTATATCATGCTTCTCATACATGTGTGGAACTCACAACTAAGGCAGATGCAGCAGAAAAAGAATTAGGTCAAATGATTGGCACAATAAAAACACATCTTGGAAAATCAGATCAAATGATGCAATGCACAGAGCGGCATTTGATAAAGCTACGTGACTCAGCTCAATTTATGAAGAACAAAGTCAACAAAAGAGCTGATGAAATACACAATGAGATAACAAGACGTCAAGATTTGATAATCCAAGACGTGGATAAACATTATAAACAAGCTGAGAAAATAGTGCAAGGCGAATCTGACAAAATCAACGTTGTGAAGATGTCTTTAAAAAGTCTACAATTGTGCAGCGATCAGCTGTATCTCTACGGGAGACCTTGTGACTATGTTACCAAACTAAAACCTATTGCTGACAGATTAAAAGAAAATAACCCTGATGACTTAGATCTTGACCTGCAAGAACTCGATTTAACAGAATCGGATCAAAAGCTATTCGATTTTAAGGTATCAAAGTTCAATATCATATTCCAATTGGTCTATAAAATATGTTTAAACTAATGTTTCTTTGAATGAAACGTATATGTAATAATTTTTATTTTATTTTTTATTTACTAAATATGAATATAATATATATTAACATCGTTATACGGCATATTCAACATGTTCATTGAGGAAAGTATCATTTTATTTTAAATGGTTAAACCTCCAAATACAATTGACAATGTAGTGTTATTATTATTATTATTAATAATTATTGTTTTTTTTCAGTCATACGAAGAATTACAACGCATGGTGCTGAATAAACGTCTAGAATTGAAACACCACACGGATGAAATTAAATTTCATAATGTCAATAAACGAAAGGTTTTATGTTATCTTAAACATACATCAATTTAGATAGTGTAATTTATAAATACATCAACTAAAATGTACATTGCCCGATTTTCTGATCATTTTTTTCTGTATGTATCAAGTAGGTTATTCTTAATGATTGCATTCATGCATGTCTGACAACCAAACTACCTGCTGTCTGTTTTTAACCTTCATTAACCCTTACAACGCTGAATTATGTTTGCTTAACCCTTTCAAGCCTGAATTTACCATTGTCTTCTTCATCCACTACAAGCCGCGAATTGCTGTCGCAATTCTCGACTTGTAGTGGATGAAGATGACTTGAAGCGGGTGGCAAATAAACAAGATATATCGTTATTATCATAACAGTTCCACAAAAATTGATATTACAAAACCCCTAGGTTTGAGGAAATCACGTCATTCTTCATAGATGCGGAATGATGCTTTGATGCATCGTGAGGGTTGAAAGGGCTAAACCATGGGGACCAAAGGGTCTTCTTTAATTTGAAATCATCATACATGTCTTTGTTAGCTTTTTTCGCTTCATTTTAATACCTATATTATGCCTCTACGGCCATTAAATTTTTTTTAACTCTTTCAGTGCGAGGATCGTTTTTATACGTTGAAATATGACCTTTGCAGACATCAGATTCTGACGTATATAGACGGTTCCCGCGCTGAAACGGTTTTTATTTTATGTTATTGCAATACACAGTCTTACGAAGAACTACAGGCCAGTTTATGTGATGCCCGTTTAAATTTGGAGGAAAAAGAAGCCGCGTTTGATGTTATGCAGAATAATTACGAAAAGGCTAGAATGTTTTATATTAATCATCTTTGTATGAAATATATTTCACAAGCTAATAAAAGTATAATTTAGATATGTAACGTACACTATTACAATGTAATACAGTTTAAATTCTAGATTTAGTCATAATTTGTTTCATTTCATCTCAAACATTAATAATTATAATAATTACCATGATAACATTAATGACTATGTTTGCAATGAAAATTATACAACATAGTTAATTATATCCTGTATTTTTTGTAAAGCTGTATGTAGTACCTATATAATTATATATATTTTACATTGATGTTGTGTGCAATATAGGCTTATATGTGATGATTATGACATGCAATGTGTATGTTAATAAGTATATTGCTTCATTGTCACAGAGTTCAACACTAAATACCAATACTTTTAACTCATATTAATGTTTTTTTTCTTAAACAGACAGTGAAAGAATTATCATTTAAACTTATATGGACCGAGCAAGCTCTCGCTGATTCAAAAGTAGAATATGAAAAAGTAAGAAATCATAACTAAATTGCTGCATTGTAATGTCGTTTGTAAATATATGCATTCAATCATCTATGTAGGTTAAATTGTAGCTGACATGAACATGGACTTATGTAAAATATATTGAGTAGGCCCACTATGTCGTAATTTGTTTTTAATATGTTTTATCTTTGGTATTATTTTTTATGTATTCATATATTTTAATAATATATCAATCTATGTTTCACAGGCAAATAAGTTGGCTGGAGATCTAAGAGACGAAATGACTAAGGTATAAAGTTTATCTTTTCTCTTAATTTAATCTCTTAATTTAATTTAATGAAGATATGAATTGTGCATAAAATATTTACAGAAAACCACAATCCGTTGAGGACACTGTTTGTCGCATTAGTTCATAGTTCCCTCTTGTCAATTACATCTAATCTAAAATTCGTCGAGTTTGAAATCAGCCAAATCATCAGGGACGGGCTTTGTGGTAATTTGTAAAGTACCATAAAATATTCGAGTCCAGTGTCGACCGAGCAAGGTACATTTATTTGCAACTGATTACATAGTCATATCATAATAACTGTCACAAATTGGAAAAAAATAAAAACACACCTTTTTACATTAGACCACCTTAATCTGCACATCCACCGACCGTCATATGACGAATTCCTTTTCCGACTATGGACCTCCCCACTGAATACTGTTTTTAGTCCACAGCGTCATTGAGTCTCAATATTGTTGAGAGATACTGGCGCTATAGAAGTCATTATACTTATACTTACATGAGAGAACTTGGGAAATACATATATTATTTGGATGTGGAGTGTCAGATTCACTGTCCTACGTTGTGTTACCATGAAACATGTTCAGTAATACTGACACATTAGTGTGATTAATCAATACATATACATGCACAAATCTAGCTCTATTTGTTTGCTACGTCCTTAATTAAGATAACGTAACTTCTTTGTTGGATCGAAATGGGAGGTCATAACTGACGTGATATATGAAGAAATATTATTTTGAAATACGTTTGAAGATTTCAAAACATACACATTGCAACGCAATTAGGCTACAGACAAGTAGTCAACTGAATAGTATAATATATAACATTATTAAACTCAATGTTTGTGCTCACGTTTAAAATGGCTGATACACAGTGGCTACCTCAGCCAACGAACGGGACATGGGAAAATGGAACCGGAGCTGATGGAAACATAATGATAACATGCAGTTTCCCTGGAGGAACGCAGAAGGTAAGTACATGTCATTAAAACGATAATATAACATGTAATAATAGTATGATATATAAGAACAGACAAATGTTGTTAGTACGAACAGAATAGCCTGCTAATAATTTGAATATTAGTTTGTAATATTTTATTATCTATTATATCATAAAAAATTTAAATTTGATATATTTTTCAAATAATTTTTTTGCAGCAATTTATATTATTCGATTTTTATAAATCACTTCTTATTTGACTTTTGACACATCATTGTGGTATATTTGGAATGATATATTAATCTGGTGATTACAAACATGCTGCAGCATTTCAATAGTGTGGTTCTTGTTTATGGTTTTTAATTTTGTCATATTGTAATTTCCCTTTATCTTCACACATTATACATGCCAGTATTATGTAAGCCCTTTTTGTCATTTGGCTATATGTATTTATATTGGGGAAATTAATACATGGGGCTTCACATCCATTGCCTCACTTACGCATATTCGGCAACATGATCGGAATCGTCTTGCAATCATCAGGAGACCATCCCAGGCCAATGTATAAGGCCACGTTCATTTATTATTTTGTGATACATTTCATTCGCAGTATTCTCAGTTCGTTACACATTATGTTAATCATGATCTTGATGATATCAGTAGAGAACTAGTGATACAGAGTCAGAGTTCGTGTTTTAGGCAATACATTCGAATCCCGGCAAACCATACAATGGTAACATCTTGACATGCTGGACAACTAAACGAGCTGAAGGTCAACAAATGGTTTCTCTGATGCGGAAAGCATTTGATGCTAGAATGCTGGTGACTGTCACAGGCGATGAGTTGACATGGTGTGGTGCTGTTATTTATAGAAATGGGTAGGTGATATATATTAATATATACTAAACTACTACTACTACTACTATACTAGCTTAAAATGTAGTTCTATTGTGGTTACAATCGTGCCTCAATGTTGGTGTAAAATTGGGTCAGGTGTCACCTACCCAGCAAACACGAGGCGTTCAGTCAATGTCGGTACAATGTTGGGCCAGCGACACAGACGGTGGGCCAACATTGTATCAACATCGGGTAAATGTTTTGCCCAGCAAATACGAGACGATAATCCAATGTTGATTCAATGTTGGCCCGACGTCGTAGACAATACTGGTATATTGGGTCAACGTCTCGTGTTAGCTGGGTACTGGCTACCGCTCAGCAAACACGGGATGCTGACTGACTGTTAGATTACAGTTGAGCCAGCGTCAAAGACGATAGGCCAATATTAACCCAGCAATGGATCGAAACCTCGTGTCTGCTATGTGTTCTGGTATATGTCATTGGGTGAAATAGTGTACACATTGTGCTGTGATGTGTGTGAATAAAACCCAAATAAAGACATATCATGTAATTACAATTCACAGCTCACAATTAAAATAACAAAATGTCATATGAAACATGGCAATAATGACAATTGTTTTATTGTGTTAAAGACAACTGCGCGTAGTCGGAAAGATTTTCAGTAGATAAAAAATATCCGCTGTACTATTATAGGCAGGTTGCAGAAAGGGAATTATAATGAGGAAATCATCCACGTGTAAATCAACTCGTTTGATTTAATTGCTTTGTTTTAGATACATTGATATTCCAAAGACGACAAAGAGGCTGTTCGCACTGGGCATCATGTAAGAAGATAAGTCCTAATTAGCCAAACGGTACAAGCATTACAGACCGCCAGACGAGCTGATATGTAAAAGGACATTTCTAATATTTTGTCATTTATAATCAATTGTCAAATCATGTATATATTATATGGCGAACAACACCGTTTAAGTATCACATGTAGTTCTACTTTCGTTCGAGAATGTATGTTTTTCTGAGTAGTAGGCATATGTAAAAATATAAAATAATAATAAATACCAACCACCCTCTCCGAAATCTTTGTTAGATGAACCATTTCAAAAAAGCTGGTTCAATGTTCAATGTTGGTATTTCTTGGTGATCAAAACAATGTAAGAAAAACATGATTGTCTTTAGTAAACTACATGGTGATACACGAATATGCATAAAAAGTGAAATAATTTAACAAAAGATCTGCAATGTCAATTTGAACGTGTTTCTGGGTGTGTATATTTAGAAAAGTTCACCGTTATTCGGTCATATACTTATAATATATTTTATAATATACATTACTTGCTTTGACCCGTGCTCAGCACAGGCAAAGCTAGTAAGTAGGCATCACTGGCATATTTGAAACACTGAAGCCTGAACAAAAATTACATGAATATATTCATGACTAATGCATAATTAAAACAAAGAACAATCAGGCCCAAGTGTATGCATGTATATGTATGAGTATGACAACGGCTTAGAATGGAACAACTAATTATATTTGTCTCACAATGACATTCACCTCCACAAAACTCACCTGGAGAACAGTTGATTTTTTACTACAATCACACATTTTATTGAGCACAGGAAAAACTAATATAGATATTGACAATGTATAATGAGCTGAATCGGTAGTTATTAATATGTTTTCTATCCGATATCGCTATTTTGTCCAGGTCCCAATAGTCATACATACGACTGTATGTAGGATTAAAAACCATCCATGACTGAATATAATCAAAGACTGTGCAATTAGAGCCTGATAAAGGGAAGTTTGTGAATATAATAGAGCCCACTAACTATGCTAACGTGTTCGCTGTTGTAGACAAAAACACGTGTAACGGTGAAGTGCACGTGAGTTGTACAAAATACATTTAGGCCTCTTCAGGACAAATTACGTCCCGAACATTAGGTTGGTGTATAATCAATGTATGCACAGCGCCTTGTAGTCACGCGCGCCCAGCCAGCACGATGTCCTGCCGGTGTTGAATGAATAATGACCAGCATTTAACCGATATTGGGTCGGTGGTAGCTTGTACTCTGTGGGAAAGCGCTGACACCAGCATGAGGCACTCCTCAGTATTTAATAGTTGTTGGCCTGCGGTGGAGACGGCGGACCAGCATTGAACAGGCATTGGTTTAGTGCCGGGCTCAATTGTAGTGGACACAGACATCAGCCAAAAATTGTGATGAACATTGATTAAAAGCCAAATTACGGCACCAAAATATATCCTATAAAGTATTTATTACCATTACAACCATGTCAGAATGTCAATGCTTTGCGTCAGGTATATAATGGGAGACGTGGAATAGCGATATGGTCAGGGGGTTCGTTCAACGACCAACGAAGCCTAATAATCCTTATTCTATTATAGTATAGATAGATTGCACAATAAATAATATCAACAATGAGTGTACAGAAGCGAGCGCTTTTTCTGACCCTCATGACAACTGTATTTTTCCCAAAAAAACCCTGCTGCTGATATCAAAGCTATTTTGCAATTATATTGTAGCTCAGAAGGAACATCATCAATGTTACTTGATGCTGGTATGATCTAAGATCGGACCAGCGCATCCTATGCTCGTGGTAAAGATTTACAATTACTGTGCGCACGCAGAACTCGACCCAGTGCTAGATAAATGTTGGGTCGATATCACCTCACTCCATCGACACAGACGGCGGACTAACAACAAAACAACACCGGGGAAATGTCTCGTGTCTGCCAAACGTTTACAATAATAGTTGAGGGTGTGAATGCAATCACAGGTTAGAAATACCAGCATACAAATATATAAGAGATAATACCAGCATCAAGTAACATTGATGATGTTCTTGCTGAACTACAATATAATTACAAATTTGTTTTATAATGGGTTATCCACCAAAATCAAGATCAACTTCGATTTTTGGACATCATTTTGAAAATAGATAAATCGTCAACTTCTGGCATTGCGTAATCACAATCATATATTTTAACAGTGGATATGCTTTGTAGTTTACAAATCATTGCTAATTCTCAACACAATCGAACTAAATTACAAAATTATCGAGACTATAATGTCAACAGGTTACAATATATGTATTAAACGGATTATAAGTCATGCTAATCTATAACAAAAAATGTCATTAGTTGAGTATTAACAGAATGGGCAGTCCTCATATGGATTAATGTTGCCATGACATGTCGATAGCCTCAGGGATTTATTATATATCATACATCTTCCTAAGTCCGCAGTGATTATCTGATGAATTATCTCAACAAAACACTCCCAGGTAGATCTATGTTAATCTGTGAACCGCCGATTTAATCCATTGCAATGTTCACACACTCACAAGTGAGTGGAAATTATTCAGATTTGACAAACTGAAAGTCAACGATTGCGAAATCTTGGTGAGTGATGTCACGTTTTAACTTTAACAGGTTTACAAACTGATTTGTAATGTGCTGATAACAAATACAAAAAAATATCAATATATACCGGCGGTTAAATGGCACATTTTAATTGGTTGACGATCTGAAATGTCTCGTGTTGTGTAACACGTTATAATATTTTTTTCATAATCATTGTATTATGTTTGAAAATGTACATGTACCCTATTCTTTAAATACAATCACTAAATAAAAGTGTGCATACATAAGTATAAAATTTGTTGTATTTATCGGCCATATATCTTACTTTATGCAATAAAGTAAGATTATTTTTTGCGTCCGCTCTTAAAATAAAAACAAATAATATATATTATGAACAAATTGAGTTTTCGATGTTTTATGTATTTTTTTCATGGGCCATTTCATTTTATTTTTTTTCATCGATTCTCAAAATACACATTTACAATTAACATCGTAGACAGTTGATCAACATTGATCAAACGCTGGATTTAAATATTATATTTTCGTTCTTCGGTGTTTTTTCACAGTACACATAGTCAAGGAGAATGTTCGTTGGACCCCCTAAAAAAATAATTGTTGAGATTATTGCATTTTCGAGAACATTAGGATCCCTAGAAACAGATTCCGGGTGATGACATAAAATTTGCCTGGAGTTTTTTTTAATTAGCATAAATCCAAGATGGCCGCCATTAAAATAGGTTGGGACATATCTGTGTAACCATGTCACATAGAACATTATGTAATACCACTTCTCCCAATGATTTGGACCCAGGGAATAGATTTAGATGATAAAATTAGTGATTTGATGAGTTTTTCAAGGTCAAAGGTCATTTTCAAGGTCACACGGTGCTAAAATAGGAGAGATTAGCCAGTGTGTGGACCAAACAAGCCATCTTTTGTTAATATCTATATCTAGCTTTGTTATTGGAGCATATGAATGTGTTATATAGCTATTAGAAGTTACAAGGGGTTCAAGGCGAAGGGTTTTGCCCTCATCTTAACCCTTCTAGCGCCGAACTCTGCGCACCACTCCTACCCCCAACCGCCACATTCCTGGCAGGGGGAGAGAAAAAATCCTGGGTATGTTGTACTGCCCGATGTGACTAAACACACCAGCAGGATCCCAGACTAAGAGCAATAATAATGATGATGTTGTGGTTTAACGGGA
Organism: Flabesymbios commensalis; assembly: GCA_964017125.1. NCBI lineage: Eukaryota > Metazoa > Annelida > Polychaeta > Terebellida > Flabelligeridae > Flabesymbios > Flabesymbios commensalis. The sequence continues at coordinate 123,829,116 of OZ024902.1, read as the reverse complement.
TACAACTCCAAGGTCACATCAACGTCAGATTAAATTCATTTCAAGGTCAAATTGGTATAAAAACGTAATTTGTTTTACTTTTACCAATTTTATACTGATGTGTGGTGCGGGAAAATATTTAAAATTACTTCTGCTCACACATTATTTCTCGGGTACCATTTAGACACGCATCTCAATGGTTTTTGGGGCCTGGTGGTGGTAAATACCCCTTGGTATTCCTCTTATCACACCACTTTCCCAATGCTGGAATGAATGAAAAACTACTAAATGTAGCAGAGTAGAGCCTCAGCTTGGGCTCCCATGACAACAGATAAATACAGAATCGGGTAAGAAAGCTGCCATAGGCTGAAGTTGTGCTTTACTGGGGTACCACTCCAAGGTCATATTAAGCTCATCTCAAGGTCACTTCAAGATCAATCTAGCAAGAAACATGATTTTTAGGATTTCGTATCGATTCCAAACGCATTTCGGGTGCAGATGAGTATTACAAATGACTGTTGTTGACACATTATTGGTCGGGTACCATTTCACCACGCATCGCAAGGGGTTTGTATGAAATTTCAGCCTTGAGGAGTGATTACCACCTTGGTATTCCCCTTATCACACTCCTTGCCGAAAGCTGGAGTGAATCAGCAAAATTTCTGAAATGTAGCAGTGTGTAACCACAGCTTGAGCCCTCATGACAACATAAGTATGGGCACCGAATTGATTATGAAAGGTGACATGAACTGGTGTTGTGCTTTACTCGGGGTATCACCCCAAGGTCACCCCAAGATCATATCAAGGTCACTGGAAGGTCAAAATGATAAAACATGCGTTTCTGCGTTTTTATCTATTCCAAACCCATTTGGGGTGAATGTGAGCTTCACAAGTGACTGATGTTGACACATTTTTGGTAGGGTACCATTTCACCACGCATCTCAAGCGATTTGTATGCCATTTCAGCCTTGAAGGGTGATTACCATCCCCTTATCACACTCCTTTCCCAACGTTGTGGTGAATCAACAAAATTACTAAAATTTAGCCGTCTGCTTCATGCAGCCCCAACGACAACATATGGATACAGAATTGGGTATGAAAGATGACATGGGTTGGTGCTGCGCTTTACTGGGGTAGAACCCCAAGGTCACATCAAGGTCATCTTAAGGTCACTGCAAGATCAAACTGAAAATAAGATGATTTTTGGGTTTTTTATCTATTTCAAACTCATTTGGGGTGCAGGTGATTACCGCCTTGGTAGGCCTATTCCCCTTATGACACCCATTTCCCAAAGCTGGAGTGAATCAACATAAGTACTAACATGTAGCAGTGTGGTGGAAATTGACCTTGAATCACCAAATAATACTATAATTGGATTTTTAAGTCAAAAATCCATGAAAAAAAGAGGTATTACACACGGAACTGGCTCCCTACCCTGCTTCCATGTTTGATGCCACAAGCATGATGCGAATGGCCACAAAATGGACACTCAATAATGACGTTCGCGTAAATGTGTCTGGGAGATCCTTTGGGAAACAAACCACTGTTTCAGCTTTGCTGTGGACAATATCTTGGCCATCAAATGCATGTACTCTGGGTGATTTCATAGTCAAATTTAAATCATTATTTTGTTAAACATGGCCTTTATACTCAGGGAAATGTTGTGTTGGTTTTTGACAGGTATTACACCAACAGTACAAAATCATACATGCGCATACTCCGTCAGGAAAAAAATGGTGGATGTCGTGTACACATCCTCACTGCTGAAATGCCCTTACCACCTAAAACCTCAATCCTCGGCGTCACTAAAAATAAGGTGCAGCTCAATAAGATGCTTTATGGTGCCAGGATGGACCCCGAGTTTTATAGGCATGCCACTGTGGGACAGATGCACAGCCTCACTGTTGCTGGTACCGAAGATGTCCCTGTTGAAATAGTGATTGCCACAGTGATTGAAAGTAGGGACCTCTCGTCAAGTCACGAAGAAGCCGATACAATAATTGTGCAACATACTATGACAAGATGCATGGTTGGGGAAGTCGTGTCCGTTATCTGCGATGCCACTGATGTCTTCGCTCTACTACTTCACTTTGTGGCAGAGATGAAGCCAAATGACCAGCTCTGCATGTGCTCCACAGTGAAAGAGCGTGCCGTAATCGACATCATGCAGAATGTGAAGGTACATACATGTATTGTGCCAGATCTGCTTGCCATCCATGCCCCTACAGGGGCCGACATATCAGATCAAAGCAATCAAGGTGGCCGGAACTGCTAGGCTCCCGCTACATGCTATTGGAGATAGACATGCATACTGGCTTGCTATGGAAACGATTTTAGCAGATGTGCCAGCATGGGTGAAGCCCGGATCAAAATATGGAGAAAGAAGACTGATATTGGTACTGCTTTGAAGTTGTGCAGTCTGCCACCTACCACCGAGGCATTTACTGAAAATGTCAAACGTGCTCATCTGCAGGCTGCACATTGGAAGGCATCAATTGAAGGCATAGTGCCCCCTATCGATGCCCTGACGCATGGTTGGGAGCACGACGGATCCTACTTGAAGCCCACGACTGTGCTAGAGGGAACCCTGTCTGCCTCGGTTGCTGTCTTGGAGATGATGCGATGTGGGTGCGCATCTGGTTGTAAAGGAGGCCACTGTAAATGTAGCGCCGTCTTCTGTGCATGCAAGGGAGTTGATGTGTACATGAACATGCTCACAAGGAAATCGCAAGAATCAGTACCTGTTGATGATGATAATGATGATGAACTGTAGTTGGAATTCTGGAAGTTGAAATCATATAGGACAAAGAGGTAACATCAAGTGGAATCTTATTTTTTACCACTATAACAGTATTAAGTGCAATTTTGCTCAATGTTGCATTAAAAATATTTCCTAGTCACTCATCTATCTTTTTGTTTCTACTCGTGAAATGTGTGACCTATTGTGCTATTCCCAGGACAAAGTTAGTGGTAGTTTTAAACGTGTCAGCTCTTGTCATAGTGGTTGTTGAAATTAAATTTATCCTGAATTGGTCTTGAGATAAATATGGTGTGTCTAGAAATACATTCTTTGCTTTTAAAATAAAATAGATACGATACACTACTTAGGCGCTTTCCGATTTTATCTAGGCCTAATATGACCTTGAAATTACCGATTTTGATCTTTAATTGATTTTTGTGCATTACAATGACCCAATAAATGCGTTCAGCGTCATAGAATATCATAATATAGCGCCTAAGATCGTCAAAATTGACCTTGTATTTACAGAGATATGCTAATTCATTGTTTTGACGAAATCGTTAGCGGCCATCTTGAATTTATGCCAATTAAAATAAATACTCCAGGTGAATTTGATGTCATCATCCGGAATCTGTTTCTAGGGATACCAAAGTACTCAAAAATGCAATAATCTCAACAACTAGTTTTTTTAAGGGTGTTCAGATGAATATTCCAGTTTTCCCCCCTGACTAACAGTGCAGTCAATAGATAAGGCTACACATTCATGTAATCTGCACAAACATCCGACCTGATCGGGATTCGACTACTTACCTCGTCGAACCACAATAATCATCGGTTTTGTCTCTGGTATGACGAAGTCGCTATGACGGAGTCGTCGTTTATAGTGGTTACGCCGAATGTCTATCACGACATAGCTTTCGGTTTGTTCAAACAAACAAATGTTTCTTCTCTGCCCATTCATACAAAATCAGTATTGTGTATGGAGCCTCTGTGTGCACACTCTCGAGGGATCGACTTACTATACGGAAAACAACATAACATGGATGAATGACATGATTTTTTGCCACCTTGGTGTACATATGGGCTAAACTGGGTCAGAATAACTTCCTGAGGATAGTGAAGTGAATGAGATGACACTTCCGTCCAGGCACAGGACTCGAAAGTCAAGCCATGGCGGTCCAAGACCGAGCACACTACCTCTAGGTCACAGAGGCTCCCAATATACTGAATCGAAAACGACCTTAATTGTGACGTTAAGCCCCAATTGTTTACCCCGTTGATACTAAACGGCTTTTCATGCGAAATGTAATTTATGGGTTATGGTGACCAAGAAATATAGGAGACTTTACACGTATTATTTGTGTAGACGATCAGTTCAGTTCCTCCTAGAATGACACGGAAGTTTCAATGTTGGGCCGGTGTCGAAAACGGTGAACAAACATAGAAACAACATTGGGTCGATGCATTGTGTTTGCAGTATAGTTCGTCCAAGACTGATATAATATTATGCCTTTTATGTTTGTCCATATTCTGCGAATGTAAAAACACAATTCCAGTGTTAATAGGGGTGATGATACAATTCAGTGGAAATTATACAGGTCTGTAGAATACTGTTATGTAATTAATTGTAATTGTAAATCAAATGTCTGTGTTCATTTTTTATGTCTAAATATTTGCAAATTCCAGTTCGATGTTGGGCCAGCGTCGCGGCACATTGCTGGTTCAATGCCGGTCAATCGTATACGACGCACATTGCTGGTTTAATGCCGGTCAATCGTCTACGACGCTGGCCCGTCATTGAAATAGTATTGGGTGATTGTACCGTGTTTTCCGACTGCTGCATCATGCTGGTGACGCTGCATATCCCGGCGCCAGAAACACCAGATAACACGATGCATTGGCCCAATGCTGATGTAATGCTGGGCCACTGTCGGCGACGCTGGGCCAACATTATTCTAACCAGAACCCTTTAAGCTCTTAATCACAAATATAATCGTAAATATTTTTTTTTCCTAACACTTGAACACTTGAAGACAAAAAAGTACTTAATCCAGGGACCTGAAACGTTATATTGCCCATGTTCATAATGACTGGTGTGCACACATGTGAACCATTTCCCACACACAGCACCCCTCTTTCTCCTAAATAGGACACACACTCAGGCAAAATAAACTTAATATGCTACCGGCCGTAGGCCGGTTTTAGCTAGAAAAGGAGTTCTCAAACTCCGAAGCTCGGCTTTAGTCTGTTTCAGTGCTATAGAAAAAAATCAGTGTATTGGTCTTCCTCATGAACCAGAATCCCAAATGTCCAGGATATAATTAAGGAAAGAACCAAGGATACGAGTTCAAATATATCTTCAACGTGTATTCCTTCCACCACCATCGCCGGTGCTGGCCAACATTCATTCAATACTTGACACGTTGTACCTGCATGGTACAGAGGATGTAGGCCTACCCAACAAATTCCGGCTCAATGTTTTGCCAGCGTTGCAGCCCATTGTAGGCCCAATGCCGGTCAATCGTCTACGACGCTGGCCCAACACTATTCCATCACAGGGTCTGTTGTATACTTTGCGCAAACACGTGGCATTGAACCAATGCTGTTTCAATGTTGACCCACAGTCTTCGACACTGGGCCGTCATTGAAACAGCATTGGGTGATTGTACTGTGTTTTCTGACGGCTGCATTTACCTGGTGACGCTTTAACACCCCAGCGCCAGAAACAACAAATAACACGATACATTGGCCCAATGCTGATGTAATGCTGGGCCACCGTCTGCGACGCTGGAACAACATTATTCTAACCAAAACCCTTTAAGCTCTTAACCACAAATATAATCGTGAATATTTTTTTCTGAACACTTGTTAAAGACAAAAGTGCTTAACCTAAGGACCTGAAACGTTATATTGCACATGTTCATAAGTACTGGTCTACAGAAATGTGAACCCACACACAGTACCCCTCTTTCTCTTAAACATGACTCAAACCATTGATTCTGTAGTCTAACGGGATCGCGCACTCGGCCGATTTCATATGGAGACGGCGCGGTCATGTTATGTATCGAGCAGCGCCCTCAGCGGGGGGCATGGGAAAAAAAGATTTTGTACACACTGCACTGATCAGCTGATTACCAGGTAACGAAATATATTATTCATTTGGCTAGTAATGCTATAATAGTCATACTAATTGCCCCTCGTCGCTTTACAAAACTTGTCAAAAGTCACAGTAGATTTGTTTTCATTTTTATGTTTGTTTAAGTATTAATTTAGTTTATAATACAAGGTTATTCACAAATCACCTTTTTATCGCCCGCCGGGCAAGCGGCGCCCCAGCGCCAGCCTGCCCAGGCATATCGGCCTATTGTAGACTGTGTCCGCGACAACGTACAAATTCATAAAACATGTAAAATTCACTGTAGATCTATACTTTTTAGGACGATATGTTTTGTTAACATTAGATTAGTTAAATATTCACACACATCGATCTCAAAACAAGACAAGTGGGCACTAACAGTGTCAGTGACACTGTGCCTGTGCTGTGGTCGTGTGAAATGTGGGCCTGGTAGGCCTACTGGTACTGGTACTGTTGCCCTGACTCTCTTACTGTGGAATGTGGGCCTGGTAGGCCCTACTGTCAATAAAGAACAGTCAACTTCCACCAGCGTTGGGTGTTTTTTGCTGATTTCTCACTCAATTCTTGACCAATTTACATGAAATTTTGCAAGCACTATTTGCAACTATTCCGGCGCCTACCCAGAAAATTTCGTATTGCAAGAGTTAGACCATTTGACATGTAGTAGAATTTCGAGATTAAAGCTGAATGAAATCAATGGGTTTATAGAGGAGCGTCATAATTCAAAATTACTACATGTCAAATGGTCTAACTTTTAAACTAACGTTACATAATATTTGTTCTTGAAATTTTCTGGGAAGTTGCCGTAAGACTAGAAAATAATGCTTTCCAAATTTCATGACAATCGGATGAAAATTGCGTTAGTAATTGACAAAAAGCGTGCAACGCAAAAATGACAAATTTAAAGTGATATTACTATATACATGTGTTCATGTATCTAGGCCTATACTATATCTATCTCTCTATAGCACTTTTAAAATTTGGTTCAAGTCCATCATTTAAACTCACATTTTTTTTTAACTAGCCTATGCATATATATATATATACCACCAGTCGTAGTTTCTATATTACTTTAGTTGGAAGCAATAATTTGATTTAATTATAATTTGATACAGTTCCAGCCATTATTAATTATTCAATTTAAACTACCTGGTACATCCCTATTTTTAGTATCATGAATTGTGTTTATTATGATGTACTAGTACTTGCAGTCAATACAACGTATGGGGAAACTTGTTGCATCCCTGGATGTACAAACCATCAGAAGAAAACTAAGAAGTCAAATCCACCTGATCGTCGTCTGGCCACACATCAGCTGGATCACAACTATTCACCAAGTGTAACTTCTAGTGCTGCTAGTCTAGTCAGTTATGTATAATTCCCAAGAGCAGGCATATCCCCAACACAGGATAAATGGAGGAAGAAGCTGATTCATGCAGATTTCAAATTAATTGCTGATACACACCATATACTAACAGTGATTTGGTTGACCAATAAAATAGATAAAAAATGACAATAGTCGTGATCAGCACTGCAGGCAAAGGGCTAAAACAAAATAAAATTAAATACAAGTATATAATTTTCACCCACTTAAAGTTGATGACGGATGAAGATTTAAATAATTTAACTAAATTGACCAAGGGTTAATTACCAAATTCAAAGTTTCAATAGAGTAAAAATATAGCATGACCTAATTTTTTTCCATTATATTTTAGTTGAAGTGTTGATGAGTCTAATTATCATTGTGTGCATAGCCAATTGTTGACATCCATCAGTAACTGAGTAAGCTTCCATACTATGATTTGGAAAGGCAAGTAGAATATGATCTCAGACTTTCCATTTCAATTATTTTTCTGTGTCATGTTATATTTAAAAAAACGGAAGAATTGTTCATATTGCCTTCCACTTGTGCTAATTAACAAGCAAAGTATTAATCAGCTGTGTGAAGGTGTGTCATCAGAAATTTTTTAGTCAATAATTTTCAAAAATGATCAGTTAACCAAGTTTCTAAATGTAGTGTTTGCCATTTATTTGATGGTGCCATTTGTGAAAGTAGATACAAAGAACTAATAAAAGTAAACATCTACATAATTATACTACTCTCATACTTCTCACCTCAAGATGCATTGTAATTTCCTCATTTGCCAACTTACTTGTAATATAACATTATATCCTTACTGTTCTGTATGATACCATTTCTTAATTGCATATTTGATGTGGATTTGTGGCTTATCGATGAATTCATTCTAATATTTTGTGTGTTGTCTTTGTGTTATAGATCATGTATGGAATTGGATAAACCCCATAGGATACAGCACAGCTCAATGGTATTGGGCATTCTTCAGTATATATTATCAATATGAGACTTTATTATGACAATTTTCCATGTTGTGCAATGAAGTGACAAGGGGGTGGGGGGGGGTGGTCAAACAGATAATTAAGCAGGCTGATGGGTGAATATATAATGGGTATCTCATTACAATCTACACAGTGGTTCAGCCTTAATACTGTTGTTATTATGCAAAATGACATGTAGCAGCTTCAAATCAGTACCATTTAGGGACATGTGTTTTATTTGGGGCTAGCAGCATGATCAGTGTTTTGACTGATATCCTTGTATTATGTACATGTATGTAATTGGATTGAACTTGACAAGCTTGTTTCTTAAACAGGCTGCACTAAATTTATATTGCCAGTGATTAGGAATTTGGTTACCATTGACTTATTATATCATTTGGTAAAATTTTGAATGCTATTTGTATTTCCCTCACCACAGAACATTATGTAAATCTAGCAAATAAATTATGCTAATTCAATGAGAAATAGTTGGATCATGGTATTATAAGAATGTCAATAAAAGTTCATTCGGTATCAAGATTTATAAGTTGATTTTAAACTATAGATTTGTCCACAGTATTACAGTATGATTATGTCATCAGTTGCTGAATATATACAATATATTCATGCCTTAATGTGAAGGCAAATGACATTCTTATCTGGAAGTTGCATATTATATTTGGGGTTTATTATGGTAAATTGTTGAATAATGTGGTTAAATTATTATAAATTTCACCAAGAATACGTAATTGATAACCAGATTTTTTTATCCTTTATTAGGGTTCAATTTGTTCAGCCCCCCTTCCCCCCATGTCAGAAATTATGAATATGTCATATAAATGAATGTACGTATTAAAATGTACGTATTGAAAATATATATGGAATTTTTATCCCCTGCCCGACGAAGTAATGGCATCGCCTCGGATGTCCGGCCGGCCCTCCCGCATCCGGATTTCATTACCGGAGCATAACTCGGAAACCCGTGCACGGATTTCTTTAATTTTTGACACACTTATCCCTTAGCGGGTGTAGATGTGCCTTTTGAAATTTTATCTACTTAAGTCTTCCTTTACCAATTTCTTTACCAACTTTATGCGAAAACCACTTGTGTACATGCCTCAATTGCAATGGAGTTATTTCATTACATGTGTGGTTGAAAATTGCCAACCAGAATGGTCAGTGACATGGACTCAATGTTATTTTGCATTTTTAATTTGTGCGATGTGCGAATTGCCATAGCTATAACCTGTATTGTGCCCAGGAGCTACCTCAGGGGTCCTCCCTAAAAAAGAAATCGGTTTCTGGAGGTAGTTTCATCAAGGTGAAGTCGGTAAAGGAAGAGTTAATTGGCCGACCATCAGCCATAGCTAACTTTAACATGCGTGATATTTGGCGAACGGTGCCAGATAGCTAGACCATAACTGTAAAACAAAATGTGCGGTTTCAGGTAGGGAATGCTCTGAAAATTTTCAATTTGAACAAATTCAAAAAGACAGCCTATCGGCCATAATTAGCTCCGGCCGTCACCGTCGGTGAGACGAAGGGAGCTATGGATTCCGCCTCCGTTCTGTTTTTACCTCTTCTTTTGCCTATAACTTTGCAAGTAAATAAGCTAGGATAACAATATTTGGTATGTGGGTTAGTTGCAGGTGGATAATCACCGCTGCCTTTCACGCCAGAGTCCGGGGTTCGGTTCCCGGTCTCGGCGGTTTGAAAGAAACAAAATTGTTTCTTCCCCATCCACGTGTGAAAGTTAGTATTGTGGGGAGCCTCCGGGGGGGGGGGCCATGGGAGAGAGTGCATGTGCAAGGGGGGAGTAAACCCTTCATGCCATGATTTTTTCGTAAATAAACATTTACCAGGCCAGATCGATGTAGATTAGGCCCTACTAATACTATAACTTATATTACCCCCACCCCCCCCCCACATTGTAATTGAATGGTGGCCCACGTAATTATAATCATATTGATGCCAGTGATGCTGGCACAGTCTACAAAATTAAATTGTGGTGAAGATTTTTCAGTGAACCCCCAACCCAGTAGGCTATAGGCAGTAGGCCTATCCCCCCCCCCTCCTTGACTAGGCCTAACACGTTAGTCTTTTGTTAGGTCAGAATTACGCCAATTTAGGCTAGGCCTACATCCTAGACCAACAGGCTACATCACCATGCCCATGGGGAATGATAGCGCCGATCGGCCTACGGCGCTGAAATGTGTACAGCCGCTGTCCTGCCACAGAAATAAACTGTGCCCAGTTCGGGGTTAAATCGCAATTCGCTGACTTACCTGCAGTGTACACGTCTTCACTACCATATTTGACGCATATATGTGAAGATTTTTTATTGTTAGAAAGGGAAAGTAAGTTTATATTCATGTTATTTATCCGAAACTACACTTGAGGCTACCAAGTGATCTCGGATGGAGTGGGGTGGAAACGCGAAATTTTGTGAGATGACATCATCGCACGTGGTAGATGACGTCATCGCACATCGGATATGCCGTTTTTCTTGCGCTAAACGCACGTGTTTTTGTGTTGATCAACAAGTTTAAGGTGGTCTGAGCATGCGCTTTCAGCGGACGAATTCTCCTCACATAGATGTCGCTCATGTCGCACTGGCGAAGGTTGATGCAAACTATATCGCCGTGAATTGTAGTTGTATTTTACCTAAATTCAGGTCCAATATGTCACATGTCAGCTCAAGAATCACAGATATGTAAGAAAATATATTTATTATAAGCAAGATGATGCTAGATTGGCCATAGCTCATCAGATTAAGTCCAGAAGAGCAATTTAAAGTTGGTATCAAAGCCACTTTGATACTTGATTCACGGCTCTGTTTACTCGGCTAGGGGCATGACTGATGACATCACATCAGTGTCATAACATCAATGTCATCAGTCATCAGCCTGAACTGGGCTGAAGCTTTAACGTTTTACGTGGCGCACTACACTGTCTATTTTATAGGGCCTAGCCCTAGCCTTCTCCTGTCCCCCACTCCACTGAGTGGAGAACAGTCTTAGGGGCCAAGTGGCACTCATCTAAACCTATCTTCTACCATTATTAGTGTAGAACCGGCTCAGGTGCGTAGAATTTTATAAGGTTACCCACCTGAACCGTTATCCTACTATACCTAGTGTAGGGCTGCCACAAGTCAGTGAAATTTCAAAAACACACTCACCTACACCTGTCCCCCACTCCACTGAGTGGAGAACAATCTTAGGGGCCAAGTGGCACTCACCTAAACCTATCTTATACCATTATTAGTGTAGAACCGGCTCAGGTGCGTAGAATTGTATAACGTTACCCACCTGAGCCGTTATCCTACTATACCTAGAGTAGGGCCGCCACAAGTGAGTGAAATGTCAAAAACACACTCACCTACACCTGTCCCCCACTCCACTGAGTGGAGAACAATCTTAGGGGCCAAGTGGCACTCACCTAAACCTATCTTATACCATTATTAGTGTAGAACCGGCTCAGGTGCGTAGAATTGTATAACGTTACCCACCTGAGCCGTTATCCTACTATACCTAGTGTAGGGCCGCCACAAGTGAGTGAAATTTCAAAAACACAATCACCTACACCTGTCCCCCACTCCACTGAGTGGAGAACAGTCTTGGGGGCCAAGTGGCACTCACCTAAACCTATCTTCTACCATTATTAGTGTAGAACCGGCTCAGGTGCGTAGAATTTTATAAGGTTACCCACCTGAGCCGTTATCCTACTATACCTAGTGTAGGGCCGCCACAAGTGAGTGAAATTTCAAAAACGCACTCACCTACACCTGTCCCCCACTCCACTGAGTAGAGAACAGTCTTAGGGGCCAAGTGGCACTCACCTAAACCTATCTTCTACCATTATTAGTGTAGAACCGGCTCAGGTGCGTAGAATTTTATAAGGTTACCCACCTGAACCGTTATCCTACTATACCTAGTGTAGGGCTGCCACAAGTCAGTGAAATTTCAAAAACACACTCACCTACACCTGTCCCCCACTTCACTGAGTGGAGAACAGTCTTAGGGGCCAAGTGGCACTCACCTAAGCCTATCTTCTACCATTATTAGTGTAGAACCGGCTCAGGTGCGTAGAATTGTATAACGTTACCCACCTGAGCCGTTATCCTACTATACCTAGAGTAGGGCCGCCACAAGTGAGTGAAATTTCAAAAAACACACTCACCTACACCTGTCCCCCACTCCACTGAGTGGAGAACAGTCTTAGGAGCCAAGTGGCACTCACCTAAACCTATCTTCCACCATTATTAGTGTAGAACCGGCTCAGGTGCGTAGAATTTTATAAGGTTACCCACCTGAGCCGTTATCCTACTATACCTAGAGTAGGGCCGCCACAAGTGAGTGCAATTTCAAAAACACACTCACCTACACCTGTCCCCTACTCCACTGAGTGGAGAACAGTCTTAGGGGCCAAGTGGCACTCACCTAAACCTATCTTCTACCATTATTAGCTCCCGCCGTCACCGTAGGTGAGCGAAGGGAGCTATGGATTCTACCTCCGTTTTTTTTTGGCCTCTTCTTTTGCCTATAACTTTGTAAGAAAATAAGCTAGGATAACAATTTTTGGTATGTGGGTTACTTCCAGGTGGCTAATGGACAGGTTAAAATATTTTTAATCTGAATTCAATACGAAAGGTTGCAGAGGAGAAAATGATGATGTGACGGCGTTGGGCCGTTGGGCCGTTGGGCCGTCCGTAAACAATTCGTTTCCGGAGCATATCTCTGAAAGTACTTGTCCGATTGTCTTCAAATTTTACACACAGCACCCCTAGGGGGTCTAGTTGTGCCTTTTGGGGTATTTGAACTTTGACCTACTTCTGGTTCAGAACTATGACCTATTTAGACGTTTTGACGCGCACTTCGTTTCCGGAGCAGATCTCGAAAAGTACTGGGCCGATGACAGTCATATTGCACATACATGTTCTCTAAGGTCCCTAGTTGTGCCTTTTCAGGTTTTTGGACCTTGACCTTGAAGTTGACCCAGCACTTTGACCTAATTTATAACATCGGTAAATCCGACTGAAAGATTTTGCGGATTATCATGAAAACCGCTCAAGATAGCTACACCATTACTATAAAACAAATTGTGAGGTTTCAGGAGAGGATGCATCTTGAAAAATTTCAAGTCGATAAAATTAAAAATGGCCGCCTATCGGCCATTATTCACCTCGACAGGCCTGATATCGCGGAATATCATGAAAACCGCTCAAGATAGCTACACCATTAATATCAAATAAATTGTAAGGTTTCAGGAGAGGATGCATCTTGAAAAATATGTAGTTGATAAAATTCAAAATGGCCGCCTATCAGCCATTATTCACTTCGGCAGGCCTGATATTGTGGAATATCAGGAAAACCGCTCAAGATGTCTACACCATCACTATAAAACAAATTGTAAGGCTTCAGGAGAGGATGCATTTAAAAAAAATTCAACTCGTCCAAGTTCAAAATGGCCGCCAATCTGCCATTGTTCACTTTCACATGGCCGTTATTTGGTAAACCGTGCTTGATGGCTAGACCATTACTATAAAACAAAATGTGTGATTTCAGGAGAGGATGCATCTTGAAAAAATTCGACTCGATAAAATTCAAAATGGCCGCTTATCAGCCATTATTCACTTTCACATGGCCGTTATTTGGTCAACCGTGCTAGATGGCTAGACCATTACTGTAAAACAAAATGTGAGATTTCAGATGAGGATGCATCTTGAAAAAATTTGACTTGATCAAATTTAAAATGGCCGCCTTTTCGGCCATTATTCATTTTCACATGGCTGATATTTGGTAAACCGTGCTAGATGACTAGACCATTACCTGATTACTATAAAACAAAGTGTGAGTTTTCGGGGGAGGATGCACCCTGAAAATTTTTAACTTACGAATTCAAAATGGCCGACAATCAGCATTATTTACCTTGATAGGCCTGATATCAGGTAAACCGTGCTAGATAGCTAGACCATTACTATAAAACAAAATGTGACGTTTCGAGAGAGGATGCCTTTTAAAAACTTTCGACTCAATCGATTTCAAAATGGCCGCCTATCGGCCACTATTTACTTTCACATTGCTGATATTTGGTAAACCGTGTTAGATAGCTGGACCATTACTATAAAACAAAATGTGAGACTACAAGAGAGGATGCATCTTGAAAAAAATTGACTTGATCAAATTCAAAATGGCCGCCTGGACCATTACTATAAAACAAAATGTGAGACTACAAGAGAGGATGCATCTTCAAAAAAATTGACTTGATCAAATTCAAAATGGCCGCCTATCGGCCATTATTCACTTTCACATAGCCGGTTTTTGGTAACCGTACTAGATGGCTAGACCATTACTATAAAACAAAATGTGAGATTTCAGGAGAGGATGCATCTTGAAAAATTTTGACTTGATCAAATTCAAAATGGCCTCCTATCGGCCATTATTCACTTTCACATGGGCGATATTTGGTAAACCGTGCTAGATGGCTAGACCATTACTATAGAATGAAATGTGAGATTTCAGCTGAGGATGCATCTTGGAAAATTTTGACTTGATCAAATTAAAAATGGCCGCCTTTAGGCCATTATTCACTTTCACATGGCCGATATTTGGTAAACCGTGCTAGATAGCTAGACGATTACTATAGAATGAAATGTGAGATTTCAGCTGAGGATGCATCTTGAAAAATTCTGACTCGATCAAATTCAAAATGGCCCCCTATCGGCCATTATTTACTTTCACATGCCCAATATTTTGCAAACTGTGTTAGATGTTAGTCCATTACTATAAAACAATATTTGAGGTTTCGGGGGAGAATGCACCCTAAGTTTTTAACTAATTTATATCGAATTCAAAATGACCGTATATCAGCTATTAGTTAACTCGATTGGCCTGATATCGGGTAAACCGTGCCAGATAGGTAGACCATTACTGGGATACTGATTAGGATCATTCATTTCAATGGAGGTTTGCAATCTCTGACAGACTGTCTAGTTCTTATCTTACTCTTAGACTGGGCTACTTAGACCTAGTTGTCTTGCGTCTTGATTTTTGACCTAGACTAGGACTACATTAATAACCCTATACAAAATTGCTTAAATCAAATTCTAATTCGAAGCGGGAGCTCCTGGACTTACGTAGTCTTGTTAGTGTAGAACCGGCTCAGGTGCGTAGAATTTTATAAGGTTACCCACCTGAGCCGTTATCCTACTATACCTAGTGTAGGGCCGCCACAAGTGGGTGAAATTTCAAAAACACACTCACCTACACCTGTGTCCCACTCCACTGAGTGGAGAACAGTCTTAGGGGCAAGTGGCACTCACCTAAACCTATCTTCTACCATTATTAGTGTAGAACCGGCTCAGGTGCGTAGAATTTTATAAGGTTACCCAACTGAGCCGTTATCGTACTATACCTAGTGTAGGGCCGCCACAAGTGAGTGAAATTTCAAAAACACACTCACCTACACCTGTCCCCCACTCCACTGAGTGGAGAACAGTCTTAGGGGCCAAGTGGCACTCATCTAAACCTATCTTCTGCCATTATTAGTGTAGAACCGGCTCAGGTGCGTAGAATTTTATAAGGTTACCCACCTGAACCGTTATCCTACTATACCTAGTGTAGGGCTGCCACAAGTCAGTGAAATTTCAAAAACACACTCACCTACACCTGTCCCCCACTCCACTGAGTGGAGAACAGTCTTAGGGGCCAAGTGGCACTCACCTAAACCTATCTTCTACCATTATTAGTGTAGAACCGGCTCAGGTGCGTAGAATTTCATAAGGTTACCCACCTGAGCCGTTATCCTACTATACCTAGTGTAGGGCCGCCACAAGTGAGTGAAATGTCAAAAACACACTCACCTACACCTGTCCCCCACTCCACTGAGTAGAGAACAGTCTTAGGGGCCAAGTGGCACTCACCTAAACCTATCTTATACCATTATTAGTGTACAACCGGCTCAGGTGCGTGGAATTTTATAAGGTTACCCAACTGAGCCGTTATCCTACTATACCTAGTGTAGGGCCGCCACAAGTGAGTGAAATTTCAAAAACACACTCACCTACACCTGTCCCCCACTCCACTGAGTGGAGAGCAGTCTTAGGGGCCAAGTGGCACTCACCTAAACCTATCTTATACCATTATTAGTGTAGAACCGGCTCAGGTGCGTAGAATTCTATAACGTTACCCACCTGAGCCGTTATCCTACTATACCTAGTGTAGGGCCGCCACAAGTGAGTGAAATTTCAAAAATACACTCACCTACACCTGTCCCCCACTCCACTGAGTAGAGAACAGTCTTAGGGGCCAAGTGGCACTCACCTAAACCTATCTTATACCATTATTAGTGTAGAACCGGCTCAGGTGCGTAGAATTCTATAACGTTACCCACCTGAGCCGTTATCCTACTATACCTAGTGTAGGGCCGCCACAAGTGAGAGAAATTTCAAAAACACACTCACCTACACCTGTCCCCCACTCCACTGAGTAGAGAACA
Source organism: Flabesymbios commensalis (assembly GCA_964017125.1). Classification (NCBI taxonomy): domain Eukaryota; kingdom Metazoa; phylum Annelida; class Polychaeta; order Terebellida; family Flabelligeridae; genus Flabesymbios; species Flabesymbios commensalis. The sequence goes on along the minus strand of OZ024902.1, from coordinate 123,812,428 downwards.
GTCTTAGGGGCCAAGTGACACTCATCTAAACCTATCTTCTACCATTATTAGTGTAGAACCGGCTCAGGTGCGTAGAATTGTATAAGGTTACCCACCTGAGCCGTTATCCTACTATACCTAGTGTAGGGCCGCCACAAGTGAGTGAAATTTCAAAAACACACTCACCTACACCTGTCCCCCACTCCACTGAGTGGAGAACAGTCTTAGGGGCCAAGTGGCACTCACCTCAACCTATCTTCTACCATTATTAGTGTAGAACCGGCTCAGGTGCGTGGAATTTTATAAGGTTACCCACCTGAGCCGTTATCCTACTATACCTAGTGTAGGGCCGCCACAAGTGAGTGAAATTTCAAAAACACACTCTCCTACACCTGTCCCCCACTTCACTGAGTGGAGAACAGTCTTAGGGGCCAAGTGACACTCACCTAAACCTATCTTCTACCATTATTAGTGCAGAACCAGCTCAGGTGCGTAGAATTTTATAAGGTTACCCACCTGAGCCGTTATCCTACTATACCTAGTGTAGGGCCGCCACAAGTGAGAGAAATGTCAAAAACACACTCACCTACACCTGTCCCCCACTCCACTGAGTAGAGAACAGTCTTAGGGGCCAAGTGACACTCACCTAAACCTATCTTCTACCATTATTAGTGTAGAACCGGCTCAGGTGCGTAGAATTTTATAAGGTTACCCACCTGAGCCGTTATCCTACTATACCTAGTGTAGGGCCGCCACAAGTGAGTGAAATTTCAAAAACACACTCACCTACACCTGTCCCCCACTCCACTGAGTGGAGAACACTCTTAGGGGCCAAGTGGCACACACCTAAACCTATCTTCTACCATTATTAGTGTAGAACCGGCTCAGGTGCGTAAAATTGTATAAGGTTACCCACCTGAGCCGTTATCCTACTATACCTAGTGTAGGGCCGCCACAAGTGAGTGCAATTTCAAAAACACACTCACCTTCACCTGTCCCCCACTCCACTGAGTGGAGAACAGTCTTAGGGGCCAAGAGGCACTCACCTAAACCTATCTTCTACCATTATTAGTGTAGAACCGGCTCAGGTGCGTAGAATTTTATAAAGTTACCCACCTGAGCCGTTATCCTACTATACCTAGTGTAGGGCCGCCACAAGTGAGTGAAATTTCAAAAACACACTCACCTACACCTGTCCCCCACTCCACTGACTGGAGAACAGTCTTAGGGGCCGAGTGACACTCACCTAAACCTATCTTCTACCATTATTAGTGTAGAACCGGCTCAGGTGCGTAGAATTTTATAAGGTTACCACCTGAGCCGTTATCCTACTATACCTAGTGTAGGGCCGCCACAAGTGAGTGCAATTTCAAAAACACACTCACCTACACCTGTCCCCCACTCCACTGAGTGGAGAACAGTCTTAGGGGCCAAGAGGCACTCATCTAAACCTATCTTCTACCATTATTAGTGTAGAACCGGCTCAGGTGCGTAGAATTTTATAAGGTTACCCACCTGAGCCGTTATCCTACTATACCTAGTGTAGGGCCGCCACAAGTGAGTGAAATTTCAAAAACACACTCACCTACACCTGTCCCCCACTCCACTGAGTGGAGAACAGTCTTAGAGGCCAAGAGGCACTCATCTAAACCTATCTTCTACCATTATTAGTGTAGAACCGGCTCAGGTGCGTAGAATTTTATAAGGTTACCCACCTGAGCCGTTATCCTACTATACCTAGAGTAGGGCCGCCACAAGTGAGTGAAATTTCAAAAACACACTCACCTACACCTGTCCCCCACTCCACTGAGTAGAGAACAGTCTTAGGGGCCAAGTGACACTCACCTCAACCTATCTTCTACCATTATTAGTGTAGAACCGGCTCAGGTGCGTAGAATTTTATAAGGTTACCCACCTGAGCCGTTATCCTACTATACCTAGTGTAGGGCCGCCACAAGTGAGTGAAATTTCAAAAACACACTCACGTACACCTGTCCCCCACTCCACTGAGTGGAGAACACTCTTAGGGGCCTAGTGGCACTCACCTAAACCTATCTTCTACCATTATTAGTGTAGAACCGGCTCAGGTGCGTAGAATTTTATAAGGTTACCCACCTGAGCCGTTATCCTACTATACCTAGTGTAGGGCCGCCACAAGTGAGTGAAATTTCAAAAACACACTCACCTACACCTGTCCCCCACTCCACTGAGTGGAGAACACTCTTAGGGGCCTAGTGGCACTCACCTAAACCTATCTTCTACCATTATTAGTGTAGAACCGGCTCAGGTGCGTAGAATTTTATAAGGTTACCCACCTGAGCCGTTATCCTACTATACCTAGTGTAGGGCCGCCACAAGTGAGTGAAATTTTAAAAACACACTCACCTACACCTGTCCCTCACTCCACTGAGTAGAGAACAGTCTTAGGGGCCAAGTGACACTCACCTAAACCTATCTTCTACCATTATTAGTGTAGAACCGGCTCAGGTGCGTAAAATTTTATAAGGTTACCCACCTGAGCCGTTATCCTACTATACCTAGTGTAGGGCCGCCACAAGTGAGTGCAATTTCAAAAACACACTCCCCTACACCTGTCCCCCACTCCACTGAGTGGAGAACAGTCTTAGGGGCCAAGTGGCACTCACCTAAACCTATATTCTACCATTATTAGTGTAGAACCGGCTCAGGTGCGTAGAATTTTATAAGGTTACCCACCTGAGCCGTTATCCTACTATACCTAGTGTAGGGCCGCCACAAGTGAGTGAAATTTCAAAAACACACTCACCTACACCTGTCCCCCACTCCACTGAGTGGAGAACAGTCTTAGGGGCCAAGAGGCACTCATCTAAACCTATCTTCTACCATTATTAGTGTAGAACCGGCTCAGGTGCGTAGAATTTTATAAGGTTACCCACCTGAGCCGTTATCCTACTATACCTAGTGTAGGGCCGCCACAAGTGAGTGAAATTTCAAAAACACACTCACCTACACCTGTCCCCCACTCCACTGAGTGGAGAACACTCTTAGGGGCCTAGTGGCACTCACCTAAACCTATTTTCTACCATTATTAGTGTAGAACCGGCTCAGGTGCGTAAAATTTTATAAGGTTACCCACCTGAGCCGTTATCCTACTATACCTAGTGTAGGGCCGCCACAAGTGAGTGCAATTTCAAAAACACACTCCCCTACACCTGTCCCCCACTCCACTGAGTGGAGAACAGTCTTAGGGGCCAAGTGGCACTCACCTAAACCTATATTCTACCATTATTAGTGTAGAACCGGCTCAGGTGCGTAGAATTTTATAAGGTTACCCACCTGAGCCGTTATCCTACTATACCTAGTGTAGGGCCGCCACAAGTGAGTGAAATTTTAAAAACACACTCACCTACACCTGTCCCCCACTCCACTGAGTGGAGAACAGTCTTAGGGGCCAAGTGGCACTCACCTAAGCCTATCTTCTACCATTATTAGTGTAGAACCGGCTCAGGTGCGTAGAATTTTATAAGGTTACCCACCTGAGCCGTTATCCTACTATACCTAGTGTAGGGCCGCCACAAGTGAGTGAAATTTCAAAAACACACTCACCTACACCTGTCCCCCACTCCACTGAGTGGAGAACAGTCTTAGGGGCCAAGAGGCACTCATCTAAACCTATCTTCTACCATTATTAGTGTAGAACCGGCTCAGGTGCGTAGAATTTTATAAGGTTACCCACCTGAGCCGTTATCCTACTATACCTAGTGTAGGGCCGCCACAAGTGAGTGAAATTTCAAAAACACACTCACCTACACCTGTCCCCCACTCCACTGAGTAGAGAACAGTCTTAGGGGCCAAGTGACACTCACCTCAACCTATCTTTTACCATTATTAGTGTAGAACCGGCTCAGGTGCGTAGAATTTTATAAGGTTACCCACCTGAGCCGTTATCCTACTATACCTAGTGTAGGGCCGCCACAAGTGAGTGCAATTTCAAAAACACACTCCCCTACACCTGTCCCCCACTCCACTGAGTGGAGAACAGTCTTAGGGGCCAAGTGGCACTCACCTAAACCTATATTCTACCATTATTAGTGTAGAACCGGCTCAGGTGCGTAGAATTTTATAAGGTTACCCACCTGAGCCGTTATCCTACTATACCTAGTGTAGGGCCGCCACAAGTGAGTGAAATTTCAAAAACACACTCACCTACACCTGTCCCCCACTCCACTGAGTGGAGAACAGTCTTAGGGGCCAAGAGGCACTCATCTAAACCTATCTTCTACCATTATTAGTGTAGAACCGGCTCAGGTGCGTAGAATTTTATAAGGTTACCCACCTGAGCCGTTATCCTACTATACCTAGTGTAGGGCCGCCACAAGTGAGTGAAATTTCAAAAACACACTCACCTACACCTGTCCCCCACTCCACTGAGTGGAGAACACTCTTAGGGGCCTAGTGGCACTCACCTAAACCTATATTCTACCATTATTAGTGTAGAACCGGCTCAGGTGCGTAAAATTTTATAAGGTTACCCACCTGAGCCGTTATCCTACTATACCTAGTGTAGGGCCGCCACAAGTGAGTGCAATTTCAAAAACACACTCCCCTACACCTGTCCCCCACTCCACTGAGTGGAGAACAGTCTTAGGGGCCAAGTGGCACTCACCTAAACCTATATTCTACCATTATTAGTGTAGAACCGGCTCAGGTGCGTAGAATTTTATAAGGTTACCCACCTGAGCCGTTATCCTACTATACCTAGTGTAGGGCCGCCACAAGTGAGTGAAATTTTAAAAACACACTCACCTACACCTGTCCCCCACTCCACTGAGTGGAGAACAGTCTTAGGGGCCAAGTGGCACTCACCTAAGCCTATCTTCTACCATTATTAGTGTAGAACCGGCTCAGGTGCGTAGAATTTTATAAGGTTACCCACCTGAGCCGTTATCCTACTATACCTAGTGTAGGGCCGCCACAAGTGAGTGAAATTTCAAAAACACACTCACCTACACCTGTCCCCCACTCCACTGAGTGGAGAACAGTCTTAGGGGCCAAGAGGCACTCATCTAAACCTATCTTCTACCATTATTAGTGTAGAACCGGCTCAGGTGCGTAGAATTTTATAAGGTTACCCACCTGAGCCGTTATCCTACTATACCTAGTGTAGGGCCGCCACAAGTGAGTGAAATTTCAAAAACACACTCACCTACACCTGTCCCCCACTCCACTGAGTAGAGAACAGTCTTAGGGGCCAAGTGACACTCACCTCAACCTATCTTCTACCATTATTAGTGTAGAACCGGCTCAGGTGCGTAGAATTTTATAAGGTTACCCACCTGAGCCGTTATCCTACTATACCTAGTGTAGGGCCGCCACAAGTGAGTGAAATTTCAAAAACACACTCACCTACACCTGTCCCCCACTCCACTGAGTGGAGAACACTCTTAGGGGCCTAGTGGCACTCACCTAAACCTATCTTCTACCATTATTAGTGTAGAACCGGCTCAGGTGCGTAAAATTTTATAAGGTTACCCACCTGAGCCGTTATCCTACTATACCTAGTGTAGGGCCGCCACAAGTGAGTGCAATTTCAAAAACACACTCCCCTACACCTGTCCCCCACTCCACTGAGTGGAGAACAGTCTTAGGGGCCAAGTGGCACTCACCTAAACCTATATTCTACCATTATTAGTGTAGAACCGGCTCAGGTGCGTAGAATTTTATAAGGTTACCCACCTGAGCCGTTATCCTACTATACCTAGTGTAGGGCCGCCACAAGTGAGTGAAATTTCAAAAACACACTCACCTACACCTGTCCCCCACTCCACTGAGTGGAGAACAGTCTTAGGGGCCAAGTGGCACTCACCTAAACCTATCTTCTACCATTATTAGTGTAGAACCGGCTCAGGTGCGTAGAATTTTATAAGGTTACCCACCTGAGCCGTTATCCTACTATACCTAGTGTAGGGCCGCCACAAGTGAGTGAAATTTCAAAAACACACTCACCTACACCTGTCCCCCACTCCACTGAGTGGAGAACAGTCTTAGGGGCCAAGTGGCACTCATCTAAACCTATCTTCTACCATTATTAGTGTAGAACCGGCTCAGGTGCGTAGAATTTTATAAGGTTACCCACCTGAGCCGTTATCCTACTATACCTAGTGTAGGGCCGCCACAAGTGAGTGCAATTTTAAAAACACACTCACCTACACCTGTCCCCCACTCCACTGAGTGGAGAACAGTCTTAGGGGCCAAGTGACACTCACCTAAACCTATCTTCTACCATTATTAGTGTAGAACCGGCTCAGGTGCGTAGAATTTTATAAGGTTGCCACCTGAGCCGTTATCCTACTATACCTAGTGTAGGGCCGCCACAAGTGAGTGAAATTTCAAAAACACACTCACCTACACCTGTCCCCCACTCCACTGAGTGGAGAACAGTCTTAGGGGCCAAGTGGCACTCACCTAAACCTATCTTCTACCATTATTAGTGTAGAACCGGCTCAGGTGCGTAGAATTTTATAAGGTTACCCACCTGAGCCGTTATCCTACTATACCTAGTGTAGGGCCGCCACAAGTGAGTGCAATTTCAAAAACACACTCACCTACACCTGTCCCCCACTCCACTGAGTGGAGAACAGTCTTAGGGGCCAAGTGACACTCACCTAAACCTATCTTCTACCATTATTAGTGTAGAACCGGCTCAGGTGCGTAGAATTTTATAAGGTTACCCACCTGAGCCGTTATCCTACTATACCTAGTGTAGGGCCGCCACAAGTGAGTGAAATTTCAAAAACACACTCACCTACACCTGTCCCCCACTCCACTGAGTGGAGAACAGTCTTAGGGGCCAAGTGGCACTCACCTAAACCTATCTTCTACCATTATTAGTGTAGAACCGGCTCAGGTGCGTAGAATTTTATAAGGTTTAATACCCGGGCGGGGGCCCTAGGATAGTGGTTAGCACCGCTGCCTTTCACGCCAGAGTTCGGGGTTCGGTTCCCGTTCTCGGCGGTTTGAAAGAAACACAAATGTTTCTTCCCCATCCACGTGTGAAAGCCGGTATTGTGGGGAGCCTCCGTGACCGAGAGGTAGTGTGCTCGGCCTCAGACCGCCAGGGCTCGAATTTCCTATATGTGCACAAATATATATGTACACAAAGGTGTCCTAAAGCCCGATTCATTTCATTTATAAGGTTACCCACCTGAGCACTTTATTTATTTAAAATCATTTTTTGTGATTAGTACAGACATTTGTCAAAGACATGGTCGGGACATGGCCTCGCCCCAACTTACATCACAGAGCTGTTTGTGCCTTATACATCACCTAGAACACTGTGTTCGAGCACAGAGCAGCTTTTGGTAGTCCAAAAGTACAGACTTAAAGACTTCGGTGCCAGGAGTTTTGCAGCTGTGGCTCCAGCACTCTGAAACAGTTTGGAGGGCCAGATCAGTCTGCAGAAAACCCTGATCTCTTTTAAAAGGTCGTTAAAAACGCACCTGTTTCGACAAGCGTTTGGTGACCTCATGCAGTAATTGACTTTTTTTCAGTGTCTTTCGAATGTGAAGCGCTCCGAACAGCTTCCAATTGGATACATGCGCTATACAATATTTCATTCATTCATCCATTCATTATTCTCCCGATTTGTAACTTAAAATCAGCAATATTTGTGGCGATCAGTCTCAGATTCGTCCGGATCTAGGAGTCAATCCTGACTAACCTTTTAAGCGCTAATCGCAACTATATCAGTTTCATGCTTCATTAAGTGGTGGTCAGATCCTTGACATTGGGAATGAGATGTGCGTTTAGACTTCCAGAATTGCAAACCTTTTTTTCTCCAATAAATCAAATATTTATAATTTGCACCAATTTGAAGTTGTGAGTCGCGGTAATTGTTATAAGGTAGCGCTTTTAGAGTTATTCGGCTGCCTGCTAATCACGACTATTGTCGTTTAAAATCTGTTTTATTAGTCGATCAAATAACTGTTATTGGGAATGAAATGAGTGTTTAAACAGCAAGATTTGCAAATTTTTGGTGTCAAATTAAACAAATATCAGTCACCTGAAGATGTGGATCGCGGTAGCGAGACACAACTACAAGTGGTTGAAAATTTAAATAATTAACTTGACAGGATAAGAGTTAAATTGAAAGTGTGCGATGTACATGTTCGATGTTCTCATCTTGAAATATCAATTTACAAACATGACATGCGAATCATGACTGTAAACGCCACTGTCGTTCATTGTAATGTCAGTTAGCATTTTCGTTAGATTGTGACATTTAGTCCGACCCCATGATGTGGTCCGAATTATTTTGTGCTTTGAGACCCTAACTCTAGCTATGAGTTGGCACTTTTTGAATCTGCCATTTTCATAGCTGACTCTCAGCTGACAACATTATCAGGTGAGCTCTCAATATTTGCGAAATAACTACATTTAATATAATGATATGTAGTGAATAATATCAGCTTGAATATAACAAAGATTATATTTATTATTACGTGTCAATTAAATTAAATGGTAATTCATGAATTTTATTATGAATCATAGCTGCTTAACATTTTCCATCTCTCAACCAATCAGGAAGCGCCACATGGTACATGTGACCGCCGATAAACATTTTTAAATGAATAATTTATATTTTTCATGTAATTAGACCATGCATAATATAATGTAGCCACCTGGCGAACGTAGGCATTCGTGTAGCATTTGTGAAGCGTCGGCCCAACGTCTTTGACGCTGGTCCAACGTTGTACGAATGTTGTGCAGATGTTGTGTTTTCTGAGTATAAGCTAACTAAGCCACCAGTCTTAATTAATTATTACCTTATTGTTAGCCATTATTTATTGTCAATTATAGGTTGTCAATCTCGTTCAGACCAGCACAGTAGCTGGCTGGATACCTTGCTAAGTTTGGCCCTGGTAGCGCCCAGGAGCTGAGGAGTGAGGTATGTATTTTATGGCTTAAATTAGCTCTTAATTCTTGATCAGTTCAAACACATGATTTAATGACGTTAACGTTGATAATGTGGAAATTCGTGATGAAAATGCATTTTTTATCATGTAATTTAATAAGTAATAATTTGCCATCATATATAAAGCTTGGCGCTAAGTTTCGATAGTGAATCGACCCATCTCATTGTACGAGTTCACCACTAATTTTGAGATTTATCGCCATCCATGTTTTGACTTTTCCGGTAGATTGCATAGTGACTGTGTTATTGTATTTATTGGGTAAATATAAGACATGCTCATATTTTTGTTACTTTTCACTGTATTAACAATTTGTTTTTGTTACAGATATGATAGTAATATTAGCTTTCAGTTTGGCTCAAAGTAGAGCTTCTAAGTCTAATCAGCAGCGGCGATATTTGGGAGAAGGCCCAATAGTTGTAAGTGTAGTGTAGAGCTCGGATTTATTAAATATAATTCCTGATTCCTGTCTATTATGCATAATTTCTAACGGAACTAGTAATTAAAATATTCCTATTTATGTGTAAACTTTCGCATTTAAGTAATAGTTAGTGGCGGCTGCTAGACAATTGTAAAGATTATCTGTATTTGTGATATGATTATATTTATAAAACTTTCAGTGACTATTGTAATGAACGGAAAGCTGAATTTCAGAATTGTATCATTTTTGAATATCTTGCTTATTGTATTTTTAATAAATATTCATATTGTTATACAGAACCACCAGTACAGATCAGATAAATCAGATGAGATGCTATAGAGAATAAAATCATAACTGTCTGTCTGCGTGTTTTCATCCTTTCACCCCCAAGTGTTGTCCTGCGTTCTACAGTGGTTAACTATGGCAGATGTACAGCTGAGGCAAGCACGAAGATACCGCCAGTCAGTGGCCACCAGATATTTAAATCATCTGGACCTGCTTATAGTGGACGACGACAAAGATGCAGCAGAGACATATCTACAAAAGTCCAGAGGGGCATTCGATGCTCTAGAAGAAGCACACTACAAGTACCACGACTGCCTAAAGGACGACGCCGAACTAGCAGAGAGTGAACAATGGTTCCTCGACAGGCGTAGTGAGTATATCAGAGTGGTGAGTTCTGCCAGGTCATGGCTTAAAAGTGCTGACCAACTGATCACCACTCCTAAAGAGCCTACTAATGAAAGTAAAACTATTATTGATCTTTCATCAGCATTAGACATTCCCAGAGCTGAGCTCGAACAATTTTCAGGTGATCCGCTTCGGTACCAGACATTTTTCACACTGTTTGACGAATTAGTGGACAAATCGTCTTTAACTGATAATAGTAAATTAGCTAGGCTGCTGCAGTTTACATCAGGGCAGGCCAACGCAGCAATTAAAAACTGTGCAATCTTAGGTGGCAATGATGGGTATGCAAAGGCGAAAGACATTTTGAAAAAAAGATTTGGCGAACCAAATTTGGTTGCTCGTAGCATTATTGGTAACCTGATTAATGGCAAGACTTTAACTGTTAAAGATTTATCTCAGTTTTCTGACGAAATGTCAACTGCTTTAATAACTTTAAAGCAATTGAATATGTTATCTGAAATTGAAACACAGGGGAATATATTGTCTATTTTGCAGAGATGTCCAAATTTTGTTAAGGTAGAAGGCGCAAAAAGGCGTTAAAAATTAAAGATCATGATGGAACTTATCCGAAATTTGAAGATTTCTCTAGTTTTATGTCCAGCATATCATTAAATGTTAACGATCCTGTGTATGGTTCAGATAACTACTACGAGAAAACTAAATCAAGTACTGGTAAACCTGCTCCTGGTAAGCCCACTCATTCGACGCATCAAGCACATGCCAATGATGACGATAAATCTCAAAACCACATTGGGCTTGGTAATAAGCGTATACCTTGTACATTGTGTAAAACGATGGGTCATAGGTTATTCCAATGTAAAGATTTTTTGACCATGAATGTAGATCAGAGGCTTGAATTTGTTGCAAAAAATAAATTGTGTTTCAATTGTTTCCATCCATCGCATAGATCTGGTAACTGTAGGCTGCAGTCCTTTTGCAAGGTAAGTGGTTGTAAGTACAAGCATTCTAGTCTATTGCATAGGTATCCACAATCAGAGGACACTGAACCCAAGACACCAGAGGTGAGAAGCGCCTTAGGCGGAACACAGGTATCTGTATGTGTCCCTATGGTAAAAGTTATAGTTAACAATACATACCATACTTGGGCCCTATTAGATACTGGTTCTACTAGCTCTTTTATATTTGATGGTTTAGCTAAAAGATTAAATCTCTCTGGTAAGCCTTACTCCTACACCCTTAACACATTAACATGCAGGAAAGAAATTAACACTGAGTTAATAAACGTAGAAATTAGTGGGTCTGAGAAGGGGAACCCATTCAAACTTGAAGACTTAATTTTGACTAGGGGCATACCGGCTCAAAGGCCGAGCATTAAAATTGATAGAGTGAAGTATGAACATCTGAGAGAAATCCCCTTACCTGACGAGCTCCCGCGGGCCGAGGCAGAAATCCTATTAGGTATGGACCACATAGATCTTATAAAACCCATTGAGGTAAGATGTGGGTTTGATAAAGGCTCCCCCTCTGCGATTTTAACTCCTCTAGGGTGGTCAATATGTGGGCCGGTAAGTGACCGTGATGTCGCCCAATTTGTTACTATGTCGAATTGTGTTGCCATTGAGCCTAAACTTGAAAGGCTTTGGGAGATTGAAAGGGATGGCGACATTTTAAAAGCCCCTTCAGTCGAAGACCGGCAAGTCATAGAATTATGGGATGACGAAACAAATTTCGTAAATGGGCATTACGTGGTTCCAATACCTTGGAGGGAAGGTCGTCCATGTTTTCCATCCAGCAAATTAATGTGCGAAAAACGGCTTAACTATCTAAATGATAAAATCGCTCAGAAGGGCTTAAGGCCTAAGTATTCAGAAAACATTGAGAAAATGCTAGTTGAAGGCTATGCAGAACCCGTACCCGAGGCCGAAATTCAATTAAGAGACGATTCTGTGTGGTATATCCCCCACCACCCTGTTTTAAATGTCAATAAACCAGGTAAAGTTCGTGTGGTGTTTGATTGTGCAGCACGTGTGGGCGGCGTTTCTCTTAACAACCAATGCTATTCAGGACCCGACCTGACGAATCGCCTTTTCGACGTGTTACTCGGTTTCAGACAATACGAGCATGCGCTGACAGCCGATGTTGAGGCTATGTATTTACAGGTTCGAATACCTGAGTATGACAGAAATTCTTTGCGATTCCTTTGGGACGTTAATGAGTCGGAAACGCGTCGAGTGGAGTATCGTATGACGTCTCATCTTTTCGGTGCCGTATTTTGTGCAGCAAGCTCGACTTATGCCCTTAGAAAGGCCATAGATCAATTTGCATTTAATGATGAAGTGAAGCGCACTGTGCACCGTAGCATGTATGTCGATGACCTGCTCAAATCTTTTAAAACCGAGCAGGAAGCCGTAGAAATAGGCTTGGGGTGTAAAACGGCATTAAAGAAAGGTGGTTTTAATTTAACGAAATTTTCGTCAAACTCTGATAAAGTATTGGATCAAATACCTGATAAAGAAAAGGCGAGCCCGTCAAAATTGATGACTGAACAGCCTGAATCGCGTGCTCTCGGTATAAAATGGGATATAAATTCAGACTCGTTTTATTATTCCTCCAGTCTATCAAACCCCAAAGGGGTTATTACAAAACGAATTGTTCTAAGCCAATTAGCTTCAGTTTATGACCCGCTAGGCCTAGTGGCGCCAATTATCCACAAAGGTAAAATCATTTTTCAAAAGGCGACAAGTCTTAAGATGGGGTGGGACGCAACTTTGCCCCCGAACTTGCAAGATGAGTGGAAACTGTGGTTAGATAATCTAGCTTACCTGCCGAATTTGCGCTTTACGCGATGTATCTGTCCGAATGAGTTTGTGGACGGCGTAGCCGAACTTCATCACTTCAGTGATGCATCTAACAGCGGTTACGGCGCGTGTTCATATCTTAGAATAATTAATTCAGTAGGCAAAATTAGCGTGACTCTTCTGACTAGTAAATCTAGATTAGCTCCCTTAAACCACGTAACTATCCCGCGATTGGAGTTATGTGCAGCAGTTCTCTCAGCTAAACTTGATACTGCCATAAAAGCGACGCTAGATATATCAATCGTCAGTACGACATTTTGGACAGACAGCAATATCGTACTCGCCTACATAAATAACACTACGCGCCGATTCAAGGTATTTGTTGGTAACCGAATATCAACTATTAGAGAAGCGAGTGAGCCTAGTCAATGGCGACACGTGCCATCTAAAAATAACGCAGCAGATATTTTATCTCGCGGATGTAATGCAGAGTGTTTACCCCACACGTGGGTCCTTGGACCTTCATTTTTGCACAGGCACAAGTCCGAATGGACCACATCAGCGCCGGATATTTGTGAAATATTAAAAGATGATGCTGAAATAAAAAATAATGCTGAGCCTTATGCTAGCGAAAATACCAATGAAAACAACCCTCTAGATAGGCTCATTGATCATTATTCAAGTTTATCACGGTTGAAGAAAGCTGTGTGTGTTTTGGTCAAGTTCAAAACTTACTTAAAGAACAGAGATATGTTTTCTAGACGTATTGCATGCGCAGACTTAAATCACGCAGAGTCTCTGCTCATGCAACATGTTCAAGCTAAAGCCTACTCGGCAGAAATCAATGCATTACGTCAGGGTAAATGTGTGAAATGTAGTAGCCCATTACGTAAGCTTAACCCTGTGATAGACCAGAACGGGATCTTAGTAGTCGGCGGTAGACTGAAGAATTCAAATTTATCGCATCGCCAGAAACATCCGATAATTTTACCGTATAAAAATAAACTTTCAAAGCTGATCATATTAGAAGTCCATTGCCAAACTCATCTAGGGGTAGAATGGGTTCTGGGAGAAATTCGTTTACGATATTGGATAATTAAAGCAAGAAATCTGGTTAAAGCTATCAAGCATGCCTGCGTCACATGTAAAAAGCTGTACGCTAATACACAATCACAGAAACTCGGCGACTTATTAGCGGAGCAAACCGATCGCGGTAAGCCACCTTTCACGTATACTGGAGTGGATCTTTTCGGTCCATTCTATGTAAAAATTGGTCGTTGCGAGGTAAAACGTTACGGGTGTGTTTTTACCTGTTTGACTATGAGAGCCATTCATTTAGAGGTACTTGTCAGTCTTGAAACCGATGCGTTCTTAAACGGTCTGTTTAGGTTTATTTCTAGAAGATGCATACCGAGTAAAATATTTTCTGACAACGGAACGAACCTGGTCGGTGCCAATACTGAACTACGTAAAAGCCTCAAAGAACTTTCTCGAACCAAAATCGTAGAAGAAGCCCGTGCAAAAAACATCGAATGGATTTTTAATCCCCCCCTTGCTTCTCACAGAGGCGGAGCATGGGAGAGAATGATCAGAACGGTGCGCCGTATTATGTGTGCGTTGCTAGGTAGAAAGGAGCGTTTGACAGATGACATTCTGTCTACTGTTTTTTGCAGGGTGGAGAATATAGTGAATTCACGTCCCATAACAAAGTCCAGTGACGACCCGAATGATGATGTCGCTTTAACCCCTAATCATCTTTTGTTGTGCCAAGGGAACCCGTCTGTAAACTGGGGTGTGTTCTCTTCTGGGGATATGTACGTTAAGAAATGGAGGTTTGTCCAGAGTATAACTGATAGATTTTGGGATAGATGGTGCAAAGAATATTTGACTCTTTTGCATGCCCGTCAAAAATGGCAACAGCCAGTTAAGAATCTCAAACCTGGTGATCTTGTTCTAGTTCAAGATGTAAATGTGCCAAGAGGTCTATGGCCATTAGGCCTGGTTACAGAAATTAGGATGGGCAGAGATAATCTAGTGAGAAGTGTCAGAATAAAGACTAAATTAAATGAGCTCACAAGACCAGTCACAAAGCTGGTGTTGTTGGAAGATAAATATATATGGGATTAATTATTATGAATTCCAGAGAATTCATGGGGCGGGAGTGTAAACGCCACTGTCGTTCATTGTAATGTCAGTTAGCATTTTCGTTAGATTGTGACATTTAGTCCGACCCCATGATGTGGTCCGAATTATTTTGTGCTTTGAGACCCTAACTCTAGCTATGAGTTGGCACTTTTTGAATCTGCCATTTTCATAGCTGACTCTCAGCTGACAACATTATCAGGTGAGCTCTCAATATTTGCGAAATAACTACATTTAATATAATGATATGTAGTGAATAATATCAGCTTGAATATAACGAAGATTATATTTATTATTACGTGTCAATTAAATTAAATGGTAATTCATGAATTTTATTATGAATCATAGCTGCTTAACATTTTCCATCTCTCAACCAATCAGGAAGCGCCACATGGTACATGTGACCGCCGATAAACATTTTTAAATGAATAATTTTTATTTTTCATGTAATTAGACCATGCATAATATAATGTAGCCACCTGGCGAACGTAGGCATTCGTGTAGCATTTGTGAAGCGTCGGCCCAACGTCTTTGACGCTGGTCCAACGTTGTACGAATGTTGTGCAGATGTTGTGTTTTCTGAGTATAAGCTAACTAAGCCACCAGTCTTAATTAATTATTACCTTATTGTTAGCCATTATTTATTGTCAATTATAGGTTGTCAATCTCGTTCAGACCAGCACAGTAGCTGGCTGGATACCTTGCTAAGTTTGGCCCTGGTAGCGCCCAGGAGCTGAGGAGTGAGGTATGTATTTTATGGCTTAAATTAGCTCTTAATTCTTGATCAGTTCAAACACATGATTTAATGACGTTAACGTTGATAATGTGGAAATTCGTGATGAAAATGCATTTTTTATCATGTAATTTAATAAGTAATAATTTGCCATCATATATAAAGCTTGGCGCTAAGTTTCGATAGTGAATCGACCCATCTCATTGTACGAGTTCACCACTAATTTTGAGATTTATCGCCATCCATGTTTTGACTTTTCCGGTAGATTGCATAGTGACTGTGTTATTGTATTTATTGGGTAAATATAAGACATGCTCATATTTTTGTTACTTTTCACTGTATTAACAATTTGTTTTTGTTACAGATATGATAGTAATATTAGCTTTCAGTTTGGCTCAAAGTAGAGCTTCTAAGTCTAATCAGCAGCGGCGATATTTGGGAGAAGGCCCAATAGTTGTAAGTGTAGTGTAGAGCTCGGATTTATTAAATATAATTCCTGATTCCTGTCTATTATGCATAATTTCTAACGGAACTAGTAATTAAAATATTCCTATTTATGTGTAAACTTTCGCATTTAAGTAATAGTTAGTGGCGGCTGCTAGACAATTGTAAAGATTATCTGTATTTGTGATATGATTATATTTATAAAACTTTCAGTGACTATTGTAATGAACGGAAAGCTGAATTTCAGAATTGTATCATTTTTGAATATCTTGCTTATTGTATTTTTAATAAATATTCATATTGTTATACAGAACCACCAGTACAGATCAGATAAATCAGATGAGATGCTATAGAGAATAAAATCATAACTGTCTGTCTGCGTGTTTTCATCCTTTCACCCCCAAGTGTTGTCCTGCGTTCTACAATGACGATCCAGCCACTTCAATTTTCAGACCACGGGATAAATTAAGCGTGTTAGTCCTGCAGAAAACTAGTTGCAATAACTGGACCAAAGTGCAAAGTGGTCCGCTCCTGACCAATTTGTCACATGACGGGCTCACCTAATCACTGCTCGTCATTCCAATGTTATTTAAATAGGGCTGGAATACCTACATAAAATTACAGAAATTACAAGCTGAACGCTGAAAACAACGCTGAAATATTTGTGTATAAACCATGGAGACCAAAGGTTTTTTTTCAATTAAACATCATCATAAATGTCTTAGTTATAAATATTTTAATTCTTTCAGTGCGTAGACCGTCGTTATACGCCAGAATCTGACGTCTATAGATTCTGACGTATAAAAACGGTCCCCGCGCTGAAAATCAAGGTACGATTACCCCTTTAAACTATGCACAAATATAGTCGTATTTTAAAATGCTCTATTCTAGAACAGGTCAAATCAAAGTTATTAGGAATGAAATGTGTGTTTAGACATCAAGATTTGCAAATGTTTGGTCCAAAATTACACAAATCCCAGTAATTTTCGCCCATTTGAAGTTGTCGTAATCTGGATTTTACAAAATTCAAAATATGAATTGTTCTACTTGCTTTATTTACAACAGTAAAAATATGTCTTCTCCAATTACGATTGCTAGTAATTGTTCATTCAAGGTGCACGTGTTATTAGTGGTTATTGCTGGCTAGTGTTAAACGTTATGTTATGTTTATGGGGGGGGGGGGGGTAGATTCTGGGAGGGCGACATAGATTCTGGGAGCGTCGCATATAGTTGTAGAAAATGGGGGTATATTCTTGAAAGATGGGGTAGATTCCGGGAGCCCCACTTGATATAGAAGGGGGTATATTCTGGAAGGGAGGGTGGATTATGGGAGTGTCGCATATAGTTGTAAAAAAGGAGGGTATGCTATTCTGGGAGGGAGGGGTAGATTCTGAGAGGGTCGCATATAGATGTTTAAAAGGGTGTATATTCTTGGACGGATAGGTAGATTCATCTGGGCTGTTTAGCAACGTTGTATAGAAAATAAACAAGATGCAAATAATTGTTTCTATTTTTCTTCTGGCGATGTCATATTTATCATTGTGAAGTAGCCTACTGGGACGAGAGCATATTACTAAAATTTTAGGATCTCTTATGGCGAAAGGTATTTTCTGAGGGGCAAAAGCGATTTGACCACATATTCTGTTTAGTTGTGGTCATCTATTTTCGAAATGATATGTTCCCAAAATTTTTTTTTCAAAATTTCCATTTTGGCGGGTTTTTTTATCAGTCATAAATACGATTATGTTTGAAAATGTTCAACTATTTGTCAGAAAAAGATGTATAATACCACTTTTCAAAATGTAATTGGCAGGGTAAACACATTTCTGCCACTATTATTTTTATTTTGTCATCTTGTTCGCGTACTGCAATCTCCACACTGTTGATATGACGTAAAGCCTATCTGTGTGTAGGTAGATCGTTTACTATACGATATGTGCTTATACATGTACAATTCACTTCTCATAAATATATAATTTTTATCATTTAAGCACCCAATCCGACTTGGGGTTTATAAATCAGTGTTTATATAATTATGTATATACATATAGTGTACAAGGAAAATGAGATGGTTAGTTCTAAGGTTTCGCCCAGCCCGGGCCAATGCCGGGCCAACATCTGGTACGTTGGCCCGGCATCGGGCCGATGCTCAGCAAACAGAATAACATAGCCTGCAAAAAAACACGAGACTCTGACCAAATGTTGGGTCAACGCTGAACCACTGTCGTCGAGTCGAGTATCGCCTCAAACAAAGGGCCAGCGCATTGTGCTCAGAGGCTAAACAAAGCACACACTAAACACGGGACGTCGACCCACTGTTGTCTCAATGCCGGCCCACCGTCCCGACGCTGGATCAACACTAAACCAACACCGGGCCAACACTCCGCGTCCACCGGGCCAGAGCCGCTGCATATGCAACCCTCATTAGAAGGGGATCATGAGACCCATTATGCACAATCGAACAGAATAAAATACATTATAGAATTGTCCAACAATACAAAATATTAAAAAGTAATAATTTTATTATGCATACAATATAAACTTTCGGGTGTTTTATGCATTTTCTACATAATTCAGTACACATTTTGTTGCTGTTGCCATATTAAAACAGAATTTTTCAATCATGTTTGGATTACAAAAAATATTATAAATTAAAATAATTTCATTAAATAATGCGTTTCTGGGATTACTGTAAACAGGACAGACACACACAAAATGTAGTTCGTCCCCAATTTCGTTTTTACAAAAGTGACACATTCTACTTTCACTAGGAATATTACGAAATCTCCCCGTTTCAATTTCTAATGGTAAAATACCTAACCTCAACTGTGCGAATATAGAGCGAGACATTTTGGAATGAGCTATCTTCACATACCTTTCACTTTTAAAAGATATTTTTAAACATTACATAACTTCTCAATTTAGGCTTCATTGGCACATTTTTTAACCAGTCTTCTTGACATTTACTTTGGACAACCTTTTCAATTTACTCAAGATCATACACTTCCTCTATGCGTGGCTGTACACAGCCGAGTGTGTGACATGTATATATCTCGAAATTGCTTAGACCATACATTAACCATTTTAATATCTCATTTTAATACTTTAGATACAATCCGATCTGTTTTAAATTTAGTAAATCTATTCCAAGTTCTAAATAATGTAATTATATGTCTATACTTAGTTAAAAGCCATCTCATATCACCTTGAAGCCCTGCAATTAGGGCTTTTGGGTGAAGCCCTAGGTAATAACGTCACGCTCTATTTTGGATCTAATTCATCGAATCAAAATGATTGAAACCCCATATACCAGCGAAATAGTCACTGATAGGAGCTACGCAACTATGATACATTTTAGTGAAAATTTAGAATCCTGAATTTCTGAGTAAGTGCATCTTTGCAATCGTAGTACCTAAACTCCTACCGGCAGCCTCAGAAAGAACATTAGTACCATACATAAAATCCATAAACTTCAGTATCTAGCATTAAAGGGCGGGGGCCCTAGGGTAGTGGTTAGCACCGCTGCCTTTCACGCCAGAGTCCGGGGTTCGGTTCCCGGTCTCGGCGGTTTGAAAGAAACAAAATTGTTTCTTCCCCATCCACGTGTGAAAGTTAGTATTGTGGGGAGCCTCCGTGACCGAGAGGTAGCGTGCTCGGCCTCAGACCGCCAGGGCTCGAATTTCGAATCCTGTGTCTGGAGGACAGTGTCATCTCAATCATCTCACCATCCTCAGGAGGTTCTCCTGGCCCAGTTTAGCCTATATGTGCACAAAGGTGGCCTAAAGCCCGATTCATTTCATTTATCTAGCATTAAAATCCATGAACTCCATAATCTAGTACTTTCTGTAAATTCGCCTCTGATTCTGATATAACAACAATATCATCGGCATAACATAAAACTGTCGAAGAAAAATAAAATCATCTGTCTCTATGCCACAGTGCACATTTTGCAAATCTTCAATTAAATCATTTATAAATTTATTAAATAGCTTAGGAGACAATGTATCCCCTTGCCTTACTCCACTGGATGTTTCAACCAACCGGTAAATGTGTTGTTTACTTTAATAGCACACATAATCTCAGAAATCAACGTATCTACGGAGCTTTTTAAGGGACATCTCCAAAAATCATATTTCAACTGATAGTAGTTAATTCGAGCGCGCCAAATCATTTGACTTGCACCAAATAATTATTGGCGCGCACCAAATCATTTGGCTTGAACCAAAAATTCATTTGGCGCGAACCAAATCATTTGGCTTGAGCTAAATAATCATTTGGCGCGCACCAAATCATTTGGCTTGTACCAAATAATCATTTGGTGCGAACCAAATTATTTGGCTTGAGCCAAATAATCATTTGGAGCGCACCAAATCATTTGGCTTGAACCAAATACTCATTTGGCGCAAACCAAATCATTTGGCTTGAGCCAAATAATCATTTGGCGCGAACCAAATCATTTGGCTTGAACCAAATAATCATTTGGAGCGCACCAAATCATTTGGCTTGAACCAAATAATCATTTGGCGCAAACCAAATCATTTGGCTTGAGCCAAATAATCATTTGGCGCGAACCAAATCATTTGGCTTGAGCCAATTAATCATTTGGTGCGAACCAAATCATTTGGCTTGAACCAAATAATCATTACGCGCGAACCAAATCATTTTGCTTGAACCAAATAATCATTTGGCGAGCTCCAAATAATTATTTGGTTCAAGCCAAATGATTTACACCGATTTTTGTTTTAGCTATTGATCGACGTCGCAGACGGTAGCTCAACAATAAAACAGCATTGGGTCAACGCCTAGTGCCTCTCTATACAAGTCAGAGTACCTCACGACCCCCCGGTCACACGTACAATGCTGATTTAATGTTGGGGCAGCATCGCAGACGTAGGTCCAACATTAAACCAGCATTGGTTAAATTACAGGCTTGTATTAGCTGTGCATAGATCGTGACGGTTCAAACATTGCTGACAAACCCAATGCTGTTTTATTGTTAAGCCACCGTCTGCGACGCTGGCCCAACATTAAACCAGCATTGCATAGACACTTATTGCTTACCTGGTACCCCGCTCTGACTTTTGTGGGTTGACATTTGTGGTCACTCAGATGTTGTGGATCGCGGTAGCGAGACAAGTGGGTGAAAATTCCAATTATTTTATTTAGCGGTTGAAGGGTTAAGGATTTATTAAGACAACTATGCACAAAACGTTGAACCAATATTGGTTTAGAATTGGCTCGACGTATACAACGCTGAACCAACACTAAAACAACATCAGATTAACACCCAGTGTCTGCCCGGTCATAGTTCATCCATCGCATGTCTAATCTCGGTATTTTTCTGTATCTCGCCACACCACCCTGCGGCACTCATCGGGGCGTGATCGTGCCAGCGGGCGGCACTCCAAACAACATGTATAATAATAATAATAATAATAATAATAATAATAATAAATAAACATTTATATAGCACCATATATCTGTAGCGCAATCATGAGCGATTTACATTTGATAAATTGTCCATAATTTAAAAATAAAAATAAATAATAAAGCTAAATATTAAAAACGGGTAAGTATAGATTTAAAAACAGCCTAAAAGTATATCTTCGCTGAGGCATTTCACAGATATTGGTGAATTAATGGAAAGCCGTTATGAACGAATAAGTTTTGATGTGAGACTTGAATTGACTGAGGGTTTTGTTTTTTCGTAATGTTCTTGGGCAAATTGTGCCATTCTATAGCAGCAGCGGAAGAAAAGGCTATATATTACACAAGCTGGAGGAGCAGCACACAGTCCATCTAACACAATGCCGGGCCAATGCCGGGCCAGCGACGGCGATACTGGCCCGACATTGGGCCAACGTCCTGCGCCCCTACGGATATAGATCCCTAGAGATAGACGGAATTATTGACTCCAGCGCCGTGCCAGATTTAACCCCTTAAGAACGAGAGCCGTACATACAGAGCGTTAACATTTTCTATTTTTTGCCTTTTCAATAAATAATTAATAATTAGACCAAGTAAATGTATGCCTCTGACTGACTGACTGACTGACTGACTGTGAGTGAATATTGCTTTACGTCGCTTCATGTACAATCATGATAATATGGCGACAGAAGGAAGCCCGAATACTCTTATTTTGACTGACTCCAAGGGCTCTTTATAGTGCACAGTACCATAAGCAGCACTGTACACTCCAGATATTTGAACAGTTTGGAGCACTGTATATGCATACCAACGATAACAAATAATCGGCTCGACCGGGATTCGAACCTGGTACCTCCAGGTTCCAAGCCCCAGTCGATACGAATGAGCCATAAGGGCCGGCCAACTCACTCACTCACTCACTCACTCACTCACTCACTCACTCACTCACTCACTCACTCACTCACTCACTCACTCACTCACTCACTCACTCACTCACTCACTCACTCACTCACTCACTCACAATGATTTTTTGGTTCAAGCCAAATCATTTGGTTCGCGCCAAATGATTATTTGGCTCAAGCCAAATGATTTGGCTCGCGCCAAATGATTATTTGGTTCGCGCCAAATGATTTGGTTCGCGCCAAATGATTATTTGGCTCAAGCCAAATGATTTGGTTCTCGCCAAATGATTATTTGGTTCAAGCTAAATGATTTGGTTTCCCGCAAAATGACTATTTGGCTCAAGCCGAATGATTTGGTTCGCACCAAATAATTATTTGGTTCAAGCCAAATGATTTGGTTCGCGCCAAATGACTATTTGGTTTGCGCCAAATGATTTGGTTTGCGCCAAATGAATATTTGGTTCAAGCCAAATGATTTGGTTCGCGCCAAATGATTATTTGGTTCAAGCCAAATGATTTGGTTCACGCCAAATGATTATCTGGCTCAAGCCAAATGATTTGGTTCGCGCCAAATGATTATTTGTTTCAAACCAAATGATTTGGTGCGCGCCAAATGATTATTTGGTTCAAGCCAAATGATTTGGCGCGCTCCAAATAAATACTTCCAATTGAAATATATTTTTTAGAGATGTCCATGTAAAAGCTCCGTACGTATCGCCAAGTTTTGTAATATTAGGGTAAGATGGTGTAATATGAGCATAGTAGGTAATATGAGTGCTGGCTGTAATATTCTCAATAACAACGGGAATTGGGTAAGAAATGAACTCGCTCAATTATTAGAAAGTGTTTTAAAAATTAGTTCAATTATGATAAAATGAAGTTTTTGGGCTGTTTAATTAAAAAAATACAATAACATTTGATTTGTTCGTACGTCCACAAATCACTAGGTATCATGAAGGTAATATGGGTAAGTGCTAACCATAGCCGTTCTTAGTAAGAGAAGGGACGATGATAAAGTGATTTAGCACACTCTGGACCCCATTAGGCTTGTTACCACCCCCTTCTACTGGGGTAATATGAGCACCCTGTTTCATTCTATTATGGTGCTCATAATACCCCTATTACAAGATATATATGAAAAAAGTAGTATGCTCGTAATACCCTAAACGTGTTATACAGTGAAATGAGAGGAAAACATTCCAACCACTTATATTTAAAAAAAAAATGTATCTCTTCTTTAATGACATTTGGGTCATATCAAGGTACATGAGGCCCACTTCTACTTTGTAAACTACTCATAAAATAAACATTTTGGAAAATGTTTTTTTTATGGCAAAGTGCTCATATTACCCTATTGTCAAATGGTAATTAATTACGCATGCTCATATTCCACACAACACATGCTCATATTTTCCACACGCATGGGGAATATGAGCATGTTTTCAAAATTATGTTTTTTTGAATTAATTATTTAATTATATTTAAATTAAGATATTTAACCTTTTGGCTGCTGGCTCGGCAGGATGTGTGAGCCATCACTGCTGACAAAGTTTAACCTGTTAACCCTGTCATCACCATATTTTTCTAAATAAGGTTTGTTAACATCAGGCCAGCCATAGATAAATAGTGTTCTTATTTGGAATAAAAAGTGCAATGATAGATATATAACAGGCACATGTATGATTTTCTGCTATTATTGGTCACTTATCTGTGTTTATCTGGTAACCATGGCAACCAAATTCAATGAAAGCAGGGACAAATCAGTCTAAAATGGGTGAAAATAGCTTTTTGGAGAGTTTTGCTCAAATTCTGTTCATTCGAGATGTCAATGGTGGTGGAAACTCGCCAAGGCCCCATAATGGAGCTATACCACAACACCCCGAGATATTACATGGGTTAATATAAGGGCTGGAGGGGTAATACCCCATCAAATTACCCTTATGTCAACCCTTTCTCGTATGGGAGGAATGGACCAAATAACAAAACGATTATCATGTTTGGACCAATGGCTAGTACTTCAAATACATTTGATGAATCCCAACCCAAGTACACATGGTGACATGGGTTGGGGTTGGGCTTCACAGGGGTATTATCCCAAGGTCATGACAATGTCATCTCAAGGTCACAGGAAGGTCAAATCAGCTCCAAATAGGTGAAAATAGCCTATTTTTATTGGTGTTGCTTCAATTCAGCTCACTTGAGATGTCAATGGTGGATGAAACTCACCTAGACCCCAGCATGGAACTATAACCGAAAAAAACCCAAGAGGTTACAGGGGTAATATAAGGGCTAGAGGGGTAATACCCCATCAAATCATCCTTATGTTACTCCTTACTCTGTCCATGGCAGAAATGGATCAAATAACACAACGGTTATCATGTTTAGACCAATGGCCAGTACAGTACTTCAAATACATTGGATAAATCCCAACCCAAGTACACATTATGCCATGGATTGGGGTTCGGCTTGACAGGGGTGTTACCCCAAGGTCATAACAAGGTCATCTCAAGGTCACAAGAAGGTCAACTCAGCCTAAAGCAGGTGAAAATAACCTATTTTTGTTGGTTTTGTTTTAATTCAGCTCACTTAAGTTGTCTATGGTGGTTAACGCTTACCTAGATCCCAGCATGGAAATATACCAAAACACCTCAAGCGGTTACAGGGTTAATACAGGGGCTGGAGGGGTAATACCCCATCAAATCACCCTTATGTCACCCCTTTTTCATATGGCAGACATGGACCAAATAACTCAACGATTGTCATGTTTGAAACAATGGTCTTTACTTCAAATACATATGATGAATCCCAACCCAAGTACACATGGTGACATGGGTTGGGGTTGGGCTTGACAGGGGCGTTACCCCAAGGTCATGACAAAGTCATCACTAGGTCACAGAAAGATAAAAACAGCTTAAAAATAGGTGAAAATAGCTTATTTTTGTTGGGGTTGCTTCAATTCAGCTCACTTAAATCACAAAAATAGTGGCACAAACGGATTCCCCATACCCTAAGACCTAGGTGTAGAGCCATTAATTGTTATTATATGATTACAAGGTACTGAGGTATGGCATATTTTAACTTTCTGGTGGCTGACATGACCTATGACATTGACCCATGATGTGACCTTGACCTTGAAACACAAAAATAATGGCACGAACGGCTTTCCCGTACCCGAAAACGTAGGTGTGGAGCCATTATTTGATTTTATATCAGGAGAAGTCACTGAGATATCGTATATTTTCATTTACTGGTGGCTGACAATGACCTATGACATTGATCCAGAGTGTGACCTTGATTTCAAATGACAAAAATAATGCCACCAACGTATTCCCCGTACCCAAAAACCTAGATGTAGAGCCATTATTTGTTTTCATATGATGACTGGTTACTGAGATATGGCGCAATTTCACTTTCTGCACTATTCTTGTGGCGGCCATTTTGAATATGAAAACTAGATCCAATTGTAGGCAACACATTTATGAAAACATTTTTTGGTAAGACTATGGACCCATATGGGGCGGGGGCCCTAGGGTAGTGGTTAGCACCGCTGCCTTTCACGCCAGAGTCCGGGGTTCGGTTCCCGGTCTCGGCGGTTTGAAAGAAACAAAATTGTTTCTTCCCCATCCACGTGTGAAAGTTAGTATTGTGGGGAGCCTCCGTGACCGAGAGGTAGCGTGCTCGGCCTCAGACCGCCAGGGCTCGAATTTCGAATCCTGTGTCTGGAGGACAGTGTCATCTCAATCATCTCATCATCCTCAGGAGGTTCTCCTGGCCCAGTTTAGCCTATATGTGCACAAAGGTGGCCTAAAGCCCGATTCATTTATTTATGGACCCATATGAACTCATTTTCGATAAAATCGCCTTTCCAAAAATGTGTCTAGGTTGAGTGCTTTTTTGGGTTAAAACAAGGGAAATATTATTTTTTCTTGTTTAAAATGACCACAGTATTGTTGGTAAATAAATCCTTTGCTGTCAACGTGCTCCTGTTATTGGTAGCTCTAAAATGTTTGCTAGTATGCGCCCTTCGCGGATAACAATCGGGAAAACTAGACACACAATGAACGCCAAACACGATCCTCAATTATTCCTATCACGTATGACAAGCATAATACTTTTATTTTTAATATAATTAACGTTAGTTTTTCCTTGCGACAATACCCACTCTTATTTTGCTGTTTTTTTCACATTTATATGTAGGCCTACGTAGTCTAAAGGTTAATATTATGAATTATTGCATTATTGTACAAACATTCGATCACATAAAATTTGAATTTTTCCACTTCATTTATTTACCCAAACTCGCTAATTAAAGTTAAGGTGCTCATAATACCCCTCTTTACCCTAAATATATATGAAAATTATTAATCGGAATTTAAAAGTTGGTAGGTCCACATCATCGTGTTGTGGCTGTTTTGAATTTATTTAATTTTGGCACAATTCAATTTGAATGACGTCTGCAAATGCAAAGAATAATATACAAAAAATTAAACACAATGATTCCAGTGCTTTCGTCAGACAGTTCGGGACAAAGTTGTCATTATTGTGTGTCGTTTGATAATCATATTATCTCATGTCTACCACTATGTTTGAGATCAATCAACTGAGAAATATATGTAGTCTATATATATGACATGGATTTGACTATGTTGATAGGCTATGAAACTTGCTCAAATAAAAGATGACATGTTACTACGTTCAATATTTTTGTGTTGATTATGTAGGCCTATTCGTTTTATTTCTGTTACTTGTATTTTTGAAAAAGTAACGTTAGTTTTTGTTTAATTTATCCCCCTGGACATTTTAACATGTTGACGCTGTTTGTAGTCACAAACTGATAGGCCTAAGTCACAAAATTACCTTTCTCCCCAAAATAGAAAATTCCTACCAACATTCATCTGAAAGAGTAGGGCCTATCCCTAGACTATTTTCAGCGTTAACGTAGATTACATGACGCATTATACATGACAGAAGTGTAAAACCTTCACAAATAGGCCTATATTATAATAACTATCGATTTTTCCTATCGTTTTCCAACATCGCAAGATGCATCGTGTAACCACTGATAATTCAAACAGTAAAATTTATACGATTCAGACACTTGATTATTTTATAATTATTTTATTTATGTGTTTATTTGTCTGAATTTATAATGCAGACTAACAGTATCCAGGCCCGTACCGAGGGGGGGGGGGGGCGCGTCGGGTGCGCTCGCACCCCCCTCCCACAGACAGAAAGGTCCACTTTCTAAGGTTATTTTTTTAGATATCGGTAATGGCGTCAAGGGTTGACGTCTCTTTTCAATGTGTCAGTAGCAGTGTTCTGCCACGGTCTGCACTGGGCCAGCGTAATTACTGTCACTGATAGCGGATTAATTAAAATCAATGGATATAGTCTAAAAATTCTCTCATTCTCAAACCTGTTTGAGGAATCAAGCCACTGTCTCAGGGCCAGAGTGTCAGTCACTGTAGCCTGTAGGCCCCCCTAACCAGTGTCCAACGCCAAAGGTGCCTACTAAACTGGAGGTCCGGTGGAGTAGGCCTAGCCCTAGGAGTACTAGGAGGCTTGGATATGAGCGTCCAAAATGAAATTATTTAGGCATTTAGCTCTAGATTCTGGCCTCCTAGGCCGTGGGTCTATATGAGTGAGATAATTATCATGAATTTTTTTAGAGGCCCACCATTCAATTAATAGGGTGGGCGGTGCTGCATTTTTTTTGAATTGGACAAATTATTTATTTGCAGTGGCTAACCGTACGAATATTTATGATCTGTTAGTCACGTACGGATAAACACTCCCTTATTTATTTCACTTCCTATCTGCAGAACTTTATTTTTTGCACACTCCGCCCTAAATTGAGGTAAATATATATTTCACTTTATTGAATAAAAAATTATGTCTACAAAGTTGGATCACAAACTAGGCCAGAGTATATATATTTATCTAGAGGTTAGCGAGGCTTCACAAATGTAAGGTTCATTTAATGATGCTGAGCGAAGTCGAGCAAGGCTCAACGTTTTATAAGGGTCATTGAATATATATCTAGGCCTACAGTCAATTGTTTATTTGATGAAAATTTGGTCTGAAAATATTTATTTTGAAAATACATGTACTCCAGTCCCCCTTGGTGAGGTTGGTTGCACCCTAATCATTATATTATAGTTCTAGCCTATAATCATGATAATGCAGTTCAAGATCATTTATAATATAGTTCTAGCCTAGGCCTATTTTCTAGTCATTTGGTATCAATCCTAAAATAAAAGAATATACATTTTTACTTTTATTAAAAACTACTTTGAATTGGTACTCCAGCAGTAAACCTCTTTGTGTTGTATTAGGCTGGAAGGAGAAGAAGGCTGGCAGACCTTAAATCTCCCACGATACATTAAATCAATGCTGGTTTAAGTTAGGCCAGTGTTTTAGACGTTGAACCATTTTGGCATTTTAATAAAAAATAGCAAATGTTTGGGGGTAAATCTGCCAATGTTTTTATTTTTCAACAGAGTTTAAAGATATAAATAATGGTGCCAGGCTCACCTTACAGAAACAACAGGGGTGCTGTGTGTTTCGAAAACTTTTTAGACTACTATAGCTGTACTCCCTACTCTTTGATCCACCCTGAATATAGTAGACCCTTTTTAATATCACACATGTCAACTACCATATTTATGATAATAAATGTAGTGGGGGACCATAATGTAATAAATTTGCACATTTGGCTAAAATTGTCAAAATTGGTGTACAGGCCCACAAGACAATACTCTTTCATATTTTTGATGGGTCCAATCTGAAAAATAGCTGGATCCATCATTTTAGCCAAAATTCAAAATGGCCGCCACTCGAGAACCAAAATGATCATATCTTGGCAACATATGGCCCAAATTTCACGATGTTAGCATCAATTCTATATATTTGGATGACGACGAATCTATTTGTAATGGTTTAAAAGTGATTGGGATGAAATTGCATGTTTTAGTTCAATTTAAAATAACACATTTTGTAAAATAATATGTTAAAAACCGAAATATCAAACGCTGGGCACATTTAAAAAATAGTTAGTCACATTTCATTCATATTTGACTGTTAACAACATAATTTATATAGGCATATACATATTGGTAAACGTCATCTGAAATTCAACTGAGTCATAAATCATCAGTTAGTCACATGTATCGCGGTTAGCAAAAAACATACTTTGGACATTCACTGTTTATGCACCTACACTCACAGTGACATAGATATGTGCATCCCAGATTAGCATTAGCACATTTGCAAATTCCCCTTTTTGACAATTGATTGCAGTGTTGCAACAATGCACAACCCTAACATCTGCAAAATATTCAGCTGTTCATCAAGAACTCCGATGGATTGTATATTTTGCTGCCTCTCAAGAGCCTTTCTCCAAATATATCCTGCCTGTTACAGAACTCGTCTAGAAGGCCGAAGTAAGACCCCCTGTCTGGGTGGTATGTTTTCTAATGTTCATTTGACACAGTCCATGCATCGCTCCAGCCATGTCAATAGAGTCCAGGGAGAACAGAAGAGGATCTTCGGTAAACGCCACAAATGTGTCCGTTATGTCAGAGTTGGCATCCGATGTAGCCAACGCACTCCTCTGTCAATACTCAGAAAAGATGAACTAGTAGGCCTATTGCACCCAGTAAAGCTATGGAAGAGTGGGAGTAAGATGCACTTTTGAGGACCAAGTTGTTTTTACAATTACCAGATAGAGATTGTCTGAAACCTTTTGCCAGAACCGAAACCAACCCATATTTTTTCAAAAATTGTTCTAGTCGATCACATGGAAGGGTGTTGACCCCTGAACCTTGCTTCGACAATCACGTTTCTCTTGGGTTAAACCTGTCAAACTTTGATCAGGATAGCAATCTCAGATCAGGTAAAGTCTGGTTATTGTGGACTCCGATATCATTACTGGTCATGCTCTGAACAAATGTTGAGAAATGACGTTCTACGTATTGTTGAAAGCTTGCAACTTTGATGGTTCCGACCATATATGGAAAATGGCAGCAGCATCAACAATTCCCATGGACACATCGCAAGAAGACGTTTCCAGGCATTCTAAGATGTCAGATTTTGTCCCACTCCTCCATCTCCCTCTGTCTGATAATGATGGTTGCTCCTTTTGCTTCTCAAATAACATAACTCATCTATATCTGCATTTGGGCGTGATTGGAGAGAATTAAATAAATGAGAAAGCAACGAAATACTTTGCTTCAGTACACTAATATTTTTGCCTTTAGTTCTCGATGGTTTGCTTCAGCTATAGACACAGATCCATTCATCATACGCTTTAATGTACATTCATGCCTTGTCAACATGTTAAAGGCATATTGCATTATGTATATGCTATACCAGCAGAAATTATGTATCGTGTATCTGATGTGATGATATTTGTCATCACATAAAACGGATTGCTCTTGAGTATATAGACAGGAGGAATATAACATCTTTAGACAAATGAGTTTGGAGAATTTGCCCTTTTTTCTGATGACCATAAACAACAGAAGATGATGTTGAGTGCGACAATAATGCAGCTGATGATGCAAATTCAACCAGTGCTTGAACTTTCCCAGGTAGAGACAAGGTGTTCATCCATATATGATAACAGCAGTATTGTCAAATAGAGAAGACATAATCGGTAGCCAGAGTTGTTTGCTTGTTTGAAAACAAACAACCATCCGCACAGCTGTTTACGGTTTTTACCTAACATGAAATTTATATTGTTACAAAATCATCATGTTAGTATCCCAGCTGTCAAAATCAGAAAACCCATGCAGTTGGTTTATAGCATAGGCTTATTTCTTCAGAATGAGCTAGACATGAAAAAGAAATTGACATGACGAGTTCTTTTGAGATGATGATCTGTATTAGAAACGGACTGTGTTCGAGCTAAAGTCAGTACCACTGTTTCAATAATGACGGATGGGAAGGTAACAACCAGACCATAAAGCTTCAATTACAAATTAGACATGGAGGACCCTCCGCATTAAAATATATATATTCAGCTCCACACAGACACTTCCCAGATGGGTTGCTTCCCGCCAATAATCACCACCTTCTGGGTTTTTTCACCACCTTCTGGGTTCCTCGCCCCCCCCCCCCCCCAGCCTACCTACCCAGCACAGGTATCTGTCCAGGATTAGGAAACTCTGTCACACATTTTCCAATGTTCATATGTTTCACCATTGGTGTAGATGCTGTCTTGTCAATGAAGAGCGGCATGACTCTAATAATCGCTCTTGGTTTGATATTAGGCCTATCATCATTTTTTAATAAACTAGACATAAACCCCACCCAAGTTGAAGTATCCTCTGTATCCAAGTGTACCGAGTTGAGAATGATATCAGAGGCCTGATTAAACCAAGTTTATTCTTTAACTTGGCGCCATCTGTCTTTTCATGATGTGGACGCACAAGAAGCCCAGACTTTGAGAGGGCAACATAAATATCTGCCGGTGGAGAGGTTGAGATGATGTATATGATACATGGTGATGACTTAACCAACTGTATTTGTTTTCTTTGAATCCACTATATATACAGCCAGTGTTACCATTTTCAACTCATCATATAATTTATGGTATGAGAAGACACCCCTGATGCGAAACTGACACTGTGTCGGCTGACCTGGCGTTAGATTTTAGTTGAAGATAACAAGACTAGACTGTGATAAAACACATCACCGGCATGTTAATCTGTAACTTCGTGTAAATACCCCATCTGCAAGCCTTCTTTGACCACGTATTGGAATTTTTGTCAAATGTGTCACTAGATGCTTTATGTTTTATCGTCCCCTCCACATACAGGGATGTCACGACTAAAACTGGCACCGAGGTAGGACTGGGTCTATGATCACCGGCTGCAATTTTACATTTAATTTTCCCGTGAGCTCACCTTAATTTTTTGTGCTTATAGAGGATTATGAATTTTTTGAGATATTTTGCTCTATTGACGAGACACGTTTTTGTAATTCCACAACCATCATCCATACATGCGAGCGATAAACAATCAAGTAAAGCACCACTACTATAGTCAAAATCTAAGAGGTCTTTCTCTAAATTATTATTATGCTGAATTGAAGCTTTTTTTTATTGACAGAGGGCAACATAAATAAACAACACTTTCAGATCGATACAAATAACACATGTAGTGCAATCTAAATCAAATAGTATTTGTCCTCTATATTTTCATGAGAAGGTTGTCACAAACTAATCATTAACCAAACACCATATTAAAGCCCAAGGCCCTATTTTTTTTACTATTGATTTAAATAATGTCGCATAAGTCTGCACAGACTTCCCGTCATCAATCAATATATATCTAGCATATTAAACCCGATTCTATCAAATGGGCTTGTGAAGAATCAGCAGGAATGTCTAGATTGTCCAAATGGTAAAAAACAAGCGTATGTATATTTTCATAATGGTTACTTGGTTGGTTGAGGGAGTGAATTATGACCATAAATAACTATACATTATGTATTATTTAATATTTTGTGTTCTATTGTGTTTATTTAACATGCTGTAACGTACGTCATTTTAGGTATACTTGCAATCATGGTCAGACCTGAATGGGTTAGTAGATTGATTGAATTTCTATATATTTTGGTCTCAAAAACGCTAAAAATGTTCGAACATAAAATATATGTCTCTAATCATGTTTAAACTGAGACTAATGAAACCGTTGACTTCGAAATATGTGAAATTGATGTTAACATCATTAAATTTGATCCATTGGTTACAAAGATATGATAATTATTGTTCGCAGGTGGCGGCCATTTTGGATTTTGCTTCTAATGGTGGTTCCAGTACATTTTGAAGTTGGATCCATCAAAAATATAAATCTATAAGGTCTAAAGGACCTATAAACAAATTTTGGAAATTTTAGCCAGATGGGCAAATTTATACACTAATTGGACATTATGGTCCCCCACTAATGCCCATATTCAAATAAACGCCCACTTCCCTGATTTGAAAATATAATCCACAATCATGGTAGTCCTACACTATATACCCGAGTAGACATAAAACACTAAATCAATATTCTAATAAGCTCGCACTCCCCCTATGGCTTTTTTATTAAATTTACCTTTTTACTGTCTTTCTTAGCTCTGTATATAGGCCTACTAGAGAATAGATGAAAAATATAATTGTTTGCCATGCACTGTCAGATAAAACAAATATCTAGGCTATCACTCGAAAAAAATGTGTCTTTTAATATTCATTATTTGTTTGATCAAATATTCCTGGTCTCCCCTAAATGTCAAATATCAGTCTCCCTAGGCTACTTACAGTTTATCAAATAGTCTAGAAATTGTTTTGGACTAAGATATCAAATTTATGAAATTTTAACATGTTGTATGCTAACATGGTTAAATTCTCCTCCCCAAAATTCCCATGTCTGTTCTGGAGTATGTTGTGTTGAATCAGATGGTTATGCAAGCCTTTATTTGAAAAAAAATGCAAATACCTAATTATGCTATTTTTTTGTATTTTGCAGGAATTATCCCATCACATTTGGCTCCAAGTTTAACTGGTTATCTTCTACTCCACTGTGCTGTTGATATAAAGCTGCTCTCTGTACTCAAATACAGGCATTGTTGTGTGTCAGAAAAAATGTTGGAGACTAGGCCTACAACACAACTAGAAACACCTGGTGTGATTCTTCTAAGTTTCTTATATGCAGACTCAGTGACTGATCAGTGAACATTTAGGAATATATTTTTTACTGTTATTGGTTATAGACTCACTGCAATACCATGATCTAACATTGTTAGTTAGAGGAGATTCAAAGCCAACTGTTTGACTAAATCTCAGAATATATGTAGGCTATGTGATTTTAACCCTATCAGGATACTTCATCATATATTTTAAAGACAATTAATGTAATGAAACATGGTAAGGTCTATAAATTATATTATGGATTGTTGGGCTTTATTTGAGATACAAAATCTTCAAATTTTTATTCACCTGGAGTTGGGAATTGAACTTCAGCATTCCCATCTGAAGGTGAATGAAAATAAAATAAGGCTAGATGAGTGATGTTGAGAAGTTAGACAAGAATCTGAGAATTTGTTCAGCTTTAAAAATATTATATGTGTATTTAACTCTTGTACCACTACCACTAAAGTTTTGTGAGTACTTTTCTTTCATTTAAAGCTGAAAGTGCTAAAGCAATTTCCAGCTTCAAACGAATAAAAAATAATATTTAAATTTTTTTATAAAAAATGGATCTCTCCCAAATTGAATTATTTTATCAACTGCAAATCTACCACAAAATATGTTACAAATTTTAGTGGTATTTTATTAAGTCTGAAATTTGCTTAGCAGCACAAGGTTTAAAATAAAAAATGGGCCTAATGTCAGCAATGACTGACAATTATGTCAATAAAATATTATATGTGTGAATGTGGCTGTAATAATGGTAATTGTCAGTGCATGATATAGTCTCAGAATATATGTAGGCTATGTGATTTTAACCCTATCAGGATACTTCATATATTTTAAAGAAAAGTAATGTAATGAAACATGGTAAGGCCTATAATATAGCATATTATGGATGGTTGGGCTTTATTTGAGATACAGTGTCATCAAATTTTTATTCACCTAGAGTTGGGAATTGCAATTTAGCATTCCCCATCTCAAGGTGAATGAAAATAAAATAAGGCTAGATAAGTGATGTTGAGAAGTTAGACAAGAATCTGAAAAATTTGATGACTATGTTCAGATTTAAAAATATTATATATGTATTTAACCCTGGTACCACTACTACTAATGTTTTTGTGAGTATTTTTTATTCATTCAAAGCTGAAAGTGCTAAAGCAATTTCCAGCTACAAGTGAATAAAAAATAATATTATTTATAAAAAAAGTGACCACTCCCAAATTGAGTTATTTGATCAACTGTACATCTACCACAAGATATGTTACAAATTTTACTGACTGACAATTATGGCAATAAAATATTATATGTGTCAATGTGGCTGTAATAATGGTAATAGTCAGTGCATACCCATATATAATATAATGATCTGATAATGTACATCAAGGTAGTGTGCCTATGCAGTAGTTTTGTCAGGAAGAGGGAGGGTTTTCAACCGGAATCATAACAGAGAAAAGTAAAAACAAGGAATTTCCGGTTATGGAATATGCCATGGTATTGTAATCTTGAATTTTTTTCAAATATAATAATTACATATTGTGCTATATATAGTTGAATAGTTGTGTTTAGCCTTTTATTAAATATATAGTTGAATGGTCGTGTAATAGCCTTTTATTCAACATGTTCAACCTTGAATCAATAAAATTTAAAGTTGAAGTAGAAATAACTACGTTGATTCAAATTGTACAAAATTAGGTAATTTTTACTCACTTTAAGTTCTGTGTTGTGGTAGCAAATCCATACAACATCAAATAGGTTAAATTTAAATTCTATAATTTAGAGCTTCTTATGTTCAAGGGTTTACCAGAGATATTATAATAACGAGATATGCCACTCTCATTGGCTGCATACTTGACAGTACTAAACCGGAAGTGTACATGGGCGAGCCAGACGCTGGTTTGGAGGAGTAACTTTTCCCAAACACAGTCTAAAAAAACTACATGTTATAGAGAAGCCGTGTCGGTACCGGTTCAGAAAACAGGCCAAAAAAAACATTACAATGGATGACAACATTACTATCACCTCATTTTATTGAAATAAATGTTTAATAAACAAATTCACATTGAAAACTATACTTATAACGTCGTATTTTATGAAGTAAAATAGCAAAACTGTACAAGTAACCGACTCGCCGATTGCCGCCGATTGTTTGTCAACCGATGGATCGAGTGAGGAGTGACAGCACATTTGAGCGAACCGGCGGTAACAGTGACAGACAGTTAGAAGTTGTACGCTGGCAAACGGGCAAGTGACAGTCGGAAAAATCAATAATATGGATAATATAATCTAACAGTTAGTCTACTACTTTATAATAAAAAATATTGCCACTAAATTTGAGGCTAATTCTAGTAATTGGATCTTCCGATTTCATGGAATTGTCAACAGGGAGTGACAGTGACAACAGCTGACGTGACTGTAGCGGGGGACTTTAGGCCTATAGGCCCTACGGGAGAGGGAGGGAAGTTGGGCCATGAGGCAAGTATGGGCATTGGGCACCCCTTCTACTGCCAAATATTTTTTTAATGTAGACTAGGGGGCCTATAGACCTAGTTTTGCAAATTTTTGATGTGTATTTCATGCTCATAATTTTTCAGTACTTCAAGATATAGACTAGACCTAGGCCTAATTTAACTTGAGACCAATTTTGACACATCTACAGGTAGACTAGTCTATCTTTTCAAATAGGTTATAATGAGTCCATAATTCTAAAATGAATTAGGGTCTACTGACATCAGACAAGGTGGTTCACAGGCTTCAATTTAAATAACCATTATATATAGGCCCTACGGATGCATGTGCCTGTAAAAAAAAATATTAGGGGCGCATGTGCTATTTGTTTTTCTATTTTTTCAATATTTTGACTCTTTACCCAAATTTAGTTTCGTGAAGATATATAGGGCCTACTGTAGCCGTGTCGTCCTCTCCGAAGCCTGTTTCAGGCACTGGGGCTATATATAACTGCACATGAATAAAGTGTTGATATCCCTCTTGCGCATCGCGACCAAACACCTGAAACTTGAGAGCACAACACCCCTAAACAAAAAGATTTAATTGGCCTGGATCAACCCCCCCCCCTTCTTGCCTTACCCTCCCATTTGATAAAAAAGTAATCCAGACAGAAGTTACAGAAAAAAAAAAAAAATTGCCTTCACCCCCTACTTTTTTGTTCAAATTTGTTTTGAACCACCCACAGCCCCCCCTGGCAAAAAATTCAAATTGGCCTTGTCCTTCCCCGCCGGTAAATAAACGTCCACAGAGGCTACTGCGTCAAATGAAAAAAAACCTAAAAATAAATATTTGTTAAAACCCCCATGTGCCCACCCTGCCTGAATTTTTTTAATTGGCCTGTACTATCCCCCCTTCCTGCCTTATCCTCACATTTGAAAAAAAGTAATCCGGGCTGAGGTTATAGAAAAAAAAAAAAAATTGCCTTGACCCCCCCTATTTTTTGTTCAAATTTGTTTTGAACCCCCCACTCCCACAGCCCCCTATGGCAAGAAAATGAAATTGGACTTGACCCCCCAACCCCTCAGTCTGACCCTCCCCGCCCGTAAATAAATGTTATCCACAGAGGCTACTGCAATAAATGAAAAAAAGACACTTAAAATAAATATTTGTTAAAATCCTCCATGTGCCCACCCTGCCTGATTTTTTTTAATTGACATGGATCATCCCCCCTTCCTGTCTTACCATCCCATTCAAAAAAAATAATCCGGACGGACAGACAGACAGTCAGCCGGACAGACAGACGGACAACCGGACTACATAATGCCTCTGGCCGCAGGATGCCTCCGACCGCAGGCTGGCGGAGGCATAAAATACACCATAACTACTATAAAAATGAGAAAAAGTCTAAATTTTAAACTTTTTATTGACAATGGGCACTCAAGATTCACTTGAGTAAAATAGACTATCAATTTGTGCCATGAAACATTTTACTGTAGCACTATTTTATGTTATCAAATATTTTCTTTAAATCTAATTCAACCTTGACAATCTCAACATGAAAATTGATAAGCAACACAACTGACATTCTGAAGTCAGCAAGAAATATCTCATTTCACCAAATACCTTTAACTTGTTTAAGCAAATATAAAGTGTCTTATGTATAATTATTAAATATAATCAAGAATGTGGTTGTATATTCTTGATATAATATGTCAGGTTATCCAAATTGAAGTGGATTATATAATTTCAGGTAAATGATGCATTTGTGATACCACAGTCCTTCATGGGTTATATACGTCATTATATACAGTAGAGCATGCTATGAGCAGCCACTTTTATGAGCAGCCAACCTCCTATGGGAGGCCACTAGGTCATTCCTCAAAATGATCCTTATCAATGAGCTTGTGGGAGAAATTTGTCATCATCTTCCTGGAAACCATATGCATTGCACTGATGGATGCACAGATGTCCACAATTTCTTTTCTTCCTACAAAGAAATTGATATAAATACAAAACCAATACAATTTTTTTTATGTACATACAGTAATAAAAAAATATTTATGACAGTGTAATAGTACATACATGTATATAATCATAAGGGAATGACCATTTTATTTCCTGGGGGAATTATGAAGGGCTAAGTTTATTTTTACACACACCATTTGAAACCAGATTTGTTTTTCAAGAATTTAAAGTCAGCGTTAACAAATGCATAAATAATTTATTGGGTGATATTTGTGCACTTTTATTCCTCCAAATTATACAAAGCCATTTAAGTAGCAATCATGTCGTACAATATTTTATATTTTACTTCAAGCATTGTCATGATTACCTTTTCATGAAAAATGATAAATGGACATGTTCCCTCTTTTAAGAGGTGAATCAATATCTTTTGAAAGTTATTCAAGCAATTGTCACGCACAAACAGGTTGTGCCAATTTATTTTCTCAGCCAAATCTCACCATCAAAACTCAAACATCCTCCTCATCCGTCTGGTCGACGGTTTCAAACAAACCAGGAAACTCTCTTCTCTCTTGTCATGTTTATTTGATTAACATGCGATAACAGCAAAGCACAACCATCCACGCACGGCACGTCTCTATGGACTTAGCGAGAGCGAGCTACGGCACGTCCGCAGTCGCTGAGTATTACGCTTGAAGTGCGGGAATAATACCAAGGCCGCACACACTGCTCTGTGTGCGCACGTCACCACGGTATGAAAACGAGGCGGTCATCCCCGTCCGCCCGCGTCCAGGAATCTGGGGATAAGCGCCACATTAACTGAGCGATGTCAGGATCCTACATATATATTTGTATATATTTGAGAGAAGCAAATCCAATGACTAGTATATATATTTTGTTGTTTCAAAAATGATTTGATAATAGCGCTGTACCTGACATGCGATTTTACATCTCGCTGGGAGTAAGTTTTTATTGTTACTGTTCACTACATGACCACATGTACCATCTGGTTGTTCGCTGTAACATTCGTAGCAGAGAAATCCCTCCTCAGATCCATCGGTAATGACAGCAGACATGCCTGCGATACAAAAAATACAAATTTTAATTTATTGTCTGATTTGATTTGTCATTAAATATAGCACATATATATGTGGGTAGCATGAACAAAAACTGTTATGTATATGTTTAGTACAGACAGTGTGACAGAATAATTGTGATTTTGTGCTGTGCGATGCATGAGCTATACAACCTTCGCAAACAATGAAGGATGGTTAAGCAAGCAAACAAACAAGCAATCAAGCAAACACGCAAGCAAGTAAACAAGCAAGCAGAAAAGTGAAAAAGCAAGAAAACTAACAAGCATGCAAGCAAGAAAAACGCAAGCACATAGGGAAGCAAGACAGCAAGCAGAAAAACAAGCAATCAAACAGGCAATCAAACAACCAACCCACTAGACATATAACCAAACAATCAGTTATCAAACAAACAGACAAATAAATAAACAAACGAACAAACAAAAAAAGAGACAAACAGCTAAAAAATCAAAGCAACTAACAAAGCAACACACTTACTAATCAGCCAAACAACCAACAAAAACATACCCCCCCCCCCCCCACTAAAAAACCCCACCAGGGTTCGAATCTCGAATCTCTTGTCTGTAGGGCAGTTTCACCTCATTCATCTCACCATCCTCAGAAGGTTTAGTTCAGACCCACTTTAGCCCATATATGGATAAAGGTTGTCAAAAACCCCATTCATTTCATTTAAAGGTCTAGTCAACTGCTAAAACGTGCAGGACATGCCCCCCCCCCCCCCAGAATGCAATAGTGTCCGTGGGTAGGCCTAGCCCCTATATCATAATAATGTTAAAACATGCGTCTCAGACCCATCTTCTCATTAAGAGCAAGTTCCCAAATCATAGCAAGTCTATATATACTTGATCGACATCTATGAGTTAATAATTCCACCAAACCTCAAAGCCCTTAGACCTGTCTCTTAGCTGGGCGTCGGGTGTGCTACTGACTTCTGCAAGGATTGCAAAACAGTTGACCCCGCGAATGTGTATTGACAGGACAGCCAATGTACACTCTGCCAATATTGGTTAGATGTTGGGCCAGCTTCGAAGACGTTGGTCTAACATAAAAACAGTATTGGGTCAATGTCTCGTTTGAGTAGTATCTTGTAATCAATTTAGTTTATTTATTTATTATTTGCAGTATTTAAAAACATACACACAAATCCAGCAAAGCTGATCATGGTACTTACATTAATAACATCATGTAATAATAATTAAATACAAAGTTATATTAAAAAAAAAATAACATAGTTATGAATAAATATTGCCATTAGCTAGGTAAAGTAAATTCTAAAAAAAAATGTTTTTTTAACTTCTTTTAAAAAATATTCACAGAGTTTGCTGTCTTGATATCAAGTGGAAGTTTATTCAACAGGACATGCCCTTGTACACTAAAAGCTGCCTCTGTGGCTGATCTCTGTGTCAGAAGCACTTGCAACGAAAAGTCTCTAGGTTGCCTGAGATGACTAGGACGTTGTTTGTAACAGCACCACTGACCTAAGTATTTTGGTGCCAAGCCACGCAACGCTTCAACAATATATAGCAGGGAGCACTTTAAAATGTATGCGTAACTCTACAAGCAGCCAATGCAGTTCTTTATGAACGGGTGTGATGTGGTCTTGGATACCGACTCCAGTAATCAGTCGAGCAGCACGATTTTGAAGTCGCTTGAAGCGGTCGAGCTGGAAAGCTGTAGCCCTGGACAGCATGGCGTTGCAGTAGTCCAGGTTAGATAAAACTAATGCTGTAACAACAGATTGTAAAGTAACACGTCTAGCCCTGCCTATGTAGTCTATTTGAAAAGATATTCTCTTGCACAGAGAGTTAACATGTGTTTCACAACTGTTATAACGGTCCATATAAAACCCCAAGTTACGCACTGTGGAGCTAGGTTGAATCACAGCTTCACCAATTTTAATCTGAAATTCGCCATGCTTTCTAAAGTGATGTTTTGACTGTAGTATAATAAACTCTGTCTTTGATGGGTTCAGCTTCAGTTTATTGACAACCATCCAGCTGCATATTATTGCCATCACCCTATACTACAATGTATATAGGCTACTGTAGGCCTACAGCTCTGTACTCTAAAGGATATTGTAAGCCTACACATGACCGTCGCACGCATGCCCGTTTTGCAGTTGAGGGGATCTTAAATTTAACAACGCAACAAACTTACTAATCAGCCAAACAAACAAACAAACAAACAAACAAACAAACAAACAAACAAACAAACAAACAAACAAACAAACAAACAAACAAACAAACAAACAAACAAACAAACAAACAAACAAACAAACAAACAGGTAAACCAACCAAGCAGCCGACTATCCAGCCAACCAGTCAACCAACCAATCAAGCTACCAACCTCCCATCCACCCGAACAACTAACCATCCGAGCTCACCTAATTAAAAAAACAATGATTGAGGTACTATAAAGGTTTTAAACTGAGTCCCAACGTATATTTTGCATGCTCATGTTATCTGTGAAAACGAAGCATTTTATAGGGAGGATATATTATTATCATGATTATGACAACCGAGAACTCAGTCGTTGACTAAAGCTGGCATCACCCCTGGTAAAATTGCGGGGTCTTGATTGTGGACTCACTTTGTAAGTTAGTATTACACAGATCATCTTCACAGCAGGCTATGATGGTGACAATTTCTGCAATCTCTGTGTAAACACTGGCACACTCTTCAAATTGAGAACATGTTCTCTGAATACTCACTCCACCTGACGTCTGCGTGTATGCCAGCTAAAAGAAATAGCCAAATATAAGGTACATTTTTAAATGAATAAATTAAAAATTGAATAAATGAATGAATGAATGAATGAATAAATGAGTGGATGAATGAATGAATGAATGAATGAATGAATGAATGAATAGATAAATTATTAAACGAATGAATGAATGAATGAATGACAGAATGAATGAATGAATGAATGAATGAATGAATGAATGAATGAATGAATGAATGAATGAATGAATGAATGAATGAATGAATGAAAGAATAAATGAAAGAGTAAATAAATGAATAGATGAATGAATCAATGAATGAATAAATTAATTGATAAATGAATGAACGAATGAACGAACGAACGAACGAACGAACGAATTAATGAATTAAATGCATGAATGAATAAATGATTGAATCAATCAATAAATGAATCAATGAAGGAATGAAGAATAAGCTCTAGGCCACCTTTGTGCACACACATACTGAATTGGATCAGGAGAACATCCTGAAGAT
Source organism: Flabesymbios commensalis (assembly GCA_964017125.1). Lineage (NCBI taxonomy): Eukaryota > Metazoa > Annelida > Polychaeta > Terebellida > Flabelligeridae > Flabesymbios > Flabesymbios commensalis. Next base: position 123,769,569 of record OZ024902.1, on the reverse strand, counting down.
GATGAGCAGGCCCCTAGCCAGGGTCGGAAATCAGACGAGGCGAGGCCCGGTGGCCGAGCCAAAAGGTCTGATAACCCAAAATTTCTGAGAATTTTCAGTGACGAAAAATAAAAAAAATGGAGAAGACAGACGAGGCATGCCTCATTCTGGCTACAGGCCTGGTGAGGTGAATCAGATGACCCCACCCTACAGACACAGGATTGATTTGATGGTAGTTTGGGATCGAACACATTACCTCTCTATCACAAAGGCTCCCAGCAATACCTAATCTTTGCAAGTGATTAAAACTAGCTAGGAACGTGGCAAATCACCCCCGCTCTAGCATTCAGATTCCATAGAAACAAAAAAGTGTCTTCTCCACTCACTCCGCTCGTAATGATTCAGTATCGGTGCATCCGATACAGATAGGTACCGTGCCTGGCCTCGAACAACCAGGGCTCGAATTTCGGATTCTGTTTCTGGAGCGCAGTTTCATCTCGTCCATCTCTCGTTCTCCTGGGCGAATTTAGCCTTTCTGCACAAATGTGACCTAAAAGTCATGTTTTTGTATCTGGGATCGATTCAGACTCCAGTCGGTAATATTTGTTATGTTGGTTAATGATAATTGTATGACTTAATTCCTTAAAGGGCTACATTAAAAAAGCACACATTGAAGTTGGAAATGAAAGTGGTTTAAAAAAATTATTCATATTTGTAGAAAAAGTGATACAACACATTTGCAACTCCTAATGTTTACCATTTAAGCCCTCACGATACATTAAAGCATCATTTTACATCCCTGAAAACAGACTTAATTTTCCTAGAACAAAGGGTTTTAGAATGAAAATTTCCATGAAAGTCTTTTACCAATACATTATTTTTCACCCACTTCAAATCATCTACATCCACTAAAAGTCGAGAATTGCGGAAGCAATTCGCGGCTTGTAGTGGATGTAGATGACAATGGCAAATTCAGGCCTGAAAGGGTTAAACACTCATTACGTTCAGAATGACAGCAATTTAACATGATAACAAAACGGATTAATTGTCGCGCTTGTCGGTGAAAGGGTTTAATGGCTCATACCTGACATGATTTAACGTTAGTATTACATTGAATAGCGATCATCGCTTGATGAAATAGAGAGCAGCAGCCTCAAGAAACAGAATTCGAAATTCAAGACACCTTATTACTAATATTGATACGGCTAGATATGTCTGAAAAGACGAAAAATCATTGCATTACATGCCAGTCTTGCATTTTTCAATTACCATATTTCACTGTTGCCGACATTATTACTTTGGCACACACATGCATGGGAAACCGGGGCTAACTGGTAAAAAGTGTCATTGTGGGCGAGAAATTACCGTCAATACACTGGTCTCAAAATTAGCTCGACGAGGCCGCCATTAACGTGATCGTCTAGTCACATTGAGAAGGGAGAAACAATGCTGCTTCTCAGAAAACCACACACGGGAACAGCAGGGTTCGATACCGGGACGCGTGCATGGTGAAGTCAATGTTTTTCCTCGGGTCCAACACAATTAACCCTATTTTAAGTATTTAAACAACTTCAATCGGTACAAAAACCTGCTGGTTATATTAAGCAAAAAACACTATTAATCAACAAAAACGAAATAATTAGATATATTTGTATTAACATATTTAGAGACAACAAAACTCACGACATATCAATCCACATCTTTGGGGAAAACTATCCATTTACCAAATCCAAAACAATCATGTTATCTCTTCGCATTCATTTCTTTCTGGAATAAGACTATAATTGTTTTAAAAAAAGTAACAGACTACACCATCTTGATTTGGAAAAAATCTGATCGCAGAGCAAGAACATGTACTTTTTGGATTTATAATGAGGTGTGAATGGATAGTTTCCCCCTTCACGTCTCACCCATATACTATATCTACTGCAGAGAGATCACCCCCGTTGATAGTACACGTGTACATGTACACTGCAGGTGTACACACACCAATGCGATACTGAAGGCCCTGAGTGCTCTAGCCATTGCGCCACATCATTCACCCAGTCATTCACACAGTATTTCCACTTATATGCTTGTCCCAATTAACTCGTGTGCGGAGATCCCCAGTCTCCTCAACACTGATACTAGTTCAAATACAAAGGACAACCACAAAAAAAACTGTTTAACGCTGAAAAAAATACATATACTTCTATAATTTGAGACCAAACATTTACAAAACTTGATGCCTAAACACACTCTTCGTCCCTAATAATAGCGATTTACACGGCTAATAAAATTGATTGAAAACGACTATAGTCTTATCGGTTTTAAGGGATAAAGTACTTACTAAGCACCCATATTCACATATCTGTGTCAGTTCAAATCCACCTTCAGGACGTATTTTATTCCCACAATCTCCGTCCTCATCGGAACCGACACACACGTAACATCTAGATATGTCACTCTGCTTAGGATTCATTGCTACATTGAATTACAAAACAATTATTCGTTCAGCATTAACACAATCGGTGCTACAAAAATAAAATGAGCTGAAATTTAAATAACGATATATATTTGGAAACGATGGTGAGACGCATTCATAGTATAAATCTCACACAAGTCTGCAATTTATTATACCTTTGAAGATAGAGTTTAATATCATATATACGCCATATTGCATTTTATGTATTAAAAAAAAACGGCATAGTGTAGCAATTGTCGTTCAAAACCATTTTCGAAGCATAAGACAGTGTGCCGGTTTTAGTTCATATTTTTTTCTTATAGCTGAGATGTCATTCTTCGACCGGCACATTTCTATATCGATACATTAAAGGGAAATTCTGGAAATGTGTTCCAAATGTAAGCAATTAAGCTGTTTTTCATCAATCTTTCGTGTTTCTTATTTCGTGTTTCTTATTCCAGATTATAGAATCATCTGTCACTTGACAAAAAGTCTCACCAAACAAGTCGTATTCCCTGTAGTCTTGCACAACATGCTACATGTCTTTATTATGAATTAAGCTGTTTTTCATCAATCTTTCGTGTTTCTTATTTCGTGTTTCTTATTCCAGATTATAGAATCACCTGTCACTTGACAAAAAGTCTCACCAAACAAGTCGTATTCCCTGTAGTCTTGCACAACATGCTACATGTCTTTATAATGACATAATGCAGCTTTTACTGTGAACCGTGCTTTGAGGATTATTTTATTAAATTTACCTCATGGAGTAAATAAAATATTTACCTGAGGGAATCACTTTCTCTGACTGATAAATACGGCTCACACTGTGTATATGGAGATGGAGAACAGCCGTCACGGAGTGGATTTTTTGTATTTGTTGCAAATATTATAAACAAGATATAGTAACGTTATTGTTATCAAAAGCAACAGGCTCAATTATATTAGTTATTTAGTATTTTGTGTAAAATAAAATAAGATATTCATGTGACTTCAATAACGATGTATATAGTAATTAACTGTGTTCCATTTGTAGATGAAGCTTTGACATGCTATCAAGACTTCTGCTTCAGTAATTGCAACCCTGTAAACCTTCCCCAGCCACCGGAAACCACGTCATGTAATACTAACGTTAAATCATGTCAGGTATGAGCCATTTAACCCTTTCACCGACAAGCGCGACAATTAATCCGTTTTGTTATCATGTTAAATTGCTGTCATTCTGAACGAAATGAGTTTTAAACCCTTTCAGGCCTGAATTTGCCATTGTCATCTACATCCACTACAAGCCGCGAATTGCTGCCGCAATTCTCGACTTTTAGTGGATGTAGATGATTTAAAGTGGGAGAAAAATAATGTATTGGTAAAAGACTTTCATGGAAATTTTCATTCAAAAACCCTTTGTTCTAGGAAAATTAAGTCTGTTTTCAGGGATGTAAAATGATGCTTTAATGTATCGTGAGGGCTTAAATGGTAAACATTAGGAGTTGCAAATGTGCTGTATCACTTTTTCTACAAATATGAATAATTTTTTTCAACCACTTTCATTTCCAACTTCAAATGTGTGCTTTTTTAAAGTAGCCCTTTAAGGAATTAAGTCATACAATTATCATTAACCAACATCACAAATATTACCGACTGGAGTCTGAATCGATCCCAGATACAAAAACATGACTTTTAGGTCACATTTGTGCAGAAAGGCTAAATTCGCCCAGGAGAACGAGAGATGGACGAGATGAAACTGCGCTCCAGAAACAGAATCCGAAATTCGAGCCCTGGTTGTTCGAGGCCAGGCACGGTACCTCTCTGTATCGGATGCACCGATACTGAATCATTACAAGCGGAGTGAGTGGAGAAGACACTTTTTTGTTTCTATGGAATCTGAATGCTAGAGCGGGGGTGATTTGCCACGTTCCTGGCTAGTTTTAATCACTTGCAAAGATTAAGTATTGCTGGGAGCCTTTGTGATAGAGAGGTAACGTGTTCGATCCCAAACTACCATCAAATCAATCCTGTGTCTGTAGGGTGGGGTCATCTGATTCACCTCACCAGGTCTGTAGCCAGAATGAGGCATGCCTCGTCTGTCTTCTCCATTTTTTTTATTTTTCGTCACTGAAAATTCTCAGAAATTTTGGGTTATCAAACCTTTTGGCTCGGCCACCGGGCCTCGCCTCGTCTGATTTCCGACCCTGGCTAGGGGCCTGCTCATCATCTTCAGGATGTTCTCCTGATCCAATTCAGTATGTGTGTGCACAAAGGTGGCCTAGAGCTTATTCTTCATTCCTTCATTGATTCATTTATTGATTGCTTGATTCATTTATTCATTCATGCATTTAATTCATTAATGCGTTCGTTCGTTCGTTCGTTCATTCGTTCATTCATTTATCAATTAATTTATTCATTCATTTATTCATTCATTTATTCATTCATCTATTCATTTATTTACTCTTTCATTTATTCTTTCATTCATTCATTCATTCATTCATATATTCATTCATTCATTCATTCATTCATTCATTCATTCATTCATTCTGTCATTCTGTCATTCATTCATTCATTCATTCATTCATTCATTCGTTTAATAATTTACCTATTCATTCATTCATTCATTCATTCATTCATTCATTCATTCATTCATTCATTCATTCATTCATTCATTCATCCACTCATTTATTCATTCATTCATTCATTCATTTATTCAATTTTTAATTTATTCATTTAAAAATGTACCTTATATTTGGCTATTTCTTTTAGCTGGCATACACGCAGACGTCAGGTGGAGAGAGTATTCAGAGAACATGTTCTCAATTTGAAGAGTGTGTCAGTGTTTACACAGAGATTGCAGAAATTGTCACCATCATAGCCTGCTGTGAAGATGATCTGTGTAATACTAACTTACAAAGTGAGTCCACAATCAAGACCCCGCAATTTTACCAGTGGTGATGCCAGCTTTAGTCAACGACTGAGTTCTCGGTTGTCATAATCATGATAATAATATATCCTCCCTATAAAATGCTTCGTTTTCACAGATAACATGAGCATGCAAAATACACGTTGGGACTCAGTTTAAAACCTTCATAGTACCTCAATCATTGTTTTTTTAATTAGGTGAGCTCGGATGGTTAGTTGTTCGGGTGGATGGGAGGTTGGTAGCTTGATTGGTTGGTTGACTGGATAGTCGGCTGCTTGGTTGGTTTACCCGTGTGTTTGTTTGTTTGTTTGTTTGTTTGTTTGTTTGTTTGTTTGTTTGTTTGTTTGTTTGTTTGTTTGTTTGTTTGTTTGTTTGTTTGTTTGTTGGTTGTTTGGCTGATTAGTAAGTTTGTTGCGTTGTTAAATTTAAGATCCCCTCAACTGCAAAACGGGCATGCGTGCGACGGTCACGTGTAGGCTTACAATATCCTTTAGAGTACAGAGCTGTAGGCCTACAGTAGCCTATATACATTGTAGTATAGGGTGATGGCAATAATATGCAGCTGGATGGTTGTCAATAAACTGAAGCTAAACCCATCAAAGACAGAGTTTATTATACTACAGTCAAAACATCACTTTAGAAAGCATGGCGAATTTCAGATTAAAATTGGTGAAGCTGTGATTCAACCTAGCTCCACAGTGCGTAACTTGGGGTTTTATATGGACCGTTATAACAGTTGTGAAACACATGTTAACTCTCTGTGCAAGAGAATATCTTTTCACATAGACTACATAGGCAGGGCTAGACGTGTTACTTTACAATCTGTTGTTACAGCATTAGTTTTATCTAACCTGGACTACTGCAACGCCATGCTGTCCAGGGCTACAGCTTTCCAGCTCGACCGCTTCAAGCGACTTCAAAATCGTGCTGCTCGACTGATTACTGGAGTCGGTATCCGAGACCACATCACACCCGTTCATAAAGAACTGCATTGGCTGCTTGTAGAGTTACGCATACATTTTAAAGTGCTCCCTGTTATATATTGTTGAAGCGTTGGGTGGCTTGGCACCAAAATACTTAGGTCAGTGGTGCTGTTACAAACAACGTCCTAGTGATCTCAGGCAACCTAGAGAGTTAAAAACATTTTTTTTAGAATTTACTTCACCTAGCTAATGGCAATATTTATTCATAACTATGTTTGTTTTTTTAATATAACTTTGTATTTAATTATTATTACATGATGTTATTAATGTAAGTACCATAATCAGCTTTGCTGGATTTGTGTGTATGTTTTTAAATACTGCAAATAAATAAATAAATAAACTAAATTGATTACAAGATACTACTCAAACGAGACATTGACCCAATACTGTTTTTATGTTAGACCAACGTCTTCGAAGCTGGCCCAACATCTAACCAATATTGGCAGAGTGTACATTGGCTGTCCTGTCAATACACATTCGCGGGCTCAACTGTTTTGCAATCCCTGCAGAAGTCAGTAGCACAGCTGACGCCCAGCTAAGAGACAGGTCTAAGGGCTTTGAGCTTTGGTGAAATTATTAACTCATAGATGTCGATCAAGTATATATAGACTTGCTATGATTTGGGAACTTGCTCTTAATGAGAAGATGGGTATGAGACGCATGTTTTAACATTATTATGATATAGGGGCTAGGCCTACCCACGGACACTATTGCATTCTGGGGGGGGGGGGGGCATGTCCTGCACGTTTTAGCAGTTGACTAGACCTTTTAATGAAGTGAATGGGGTTTTTGACAACCTTTTTGCATATATGGGCTAAAGTGGGTCTGAACTAAACCTTCTGAGGATGGTGAGATGAATGAGGTGAAACTGCCCTCCAGACAAGAGATTCGAAATTCGAACCCTGGTGGGGTTTTTTAGTGGGGGGGGGGGTATGTTTTTGTTGGTTCTTTGGCTGATTAGTAAGTGTGTTGCTTTGTTAGTTGCTTTGATTTTTTAGCTGTTTGTCTCTTTTTTTTTGTTTGTTCGTTTGTTTATTTATTTGTCTGTTTGTTTGATAACTGATTGTTTGGTTATATGTCTAGTGGGTTGGTTGTTTGATTGCCTGTTTGATTGCTTGTTTTTCTGCTTGCTGTCTTGCTTCCCTATGTGCTTGCGTTTTTCTTGCTTGCATGCTTGTTAGTTTTCTTGCTTTTTCACTTTTCTGCTTGCTTACTTTTCTGCTTGCTTGTTTACTTGCTTGCGTGTTTGCTTGATTGCTTGTTTGTTTGCTTGCTTAACCATCCTTCATTGTTTGCGAAGGTTGTATAGCTCATGCATCGCACAGCACAAAATCACAATTATTCTGTCACACTGTCTGTACTAAACATATACATAACAGTTTTTGTTCATGCTACCCACATATATATGTGCTATATTTAATGACAAATCAAATCAGACAATAAATTAAAATTTGTATTTTTTGTATCGCAGGCATGTCTGCTGTCATTACCGATGGATCTGAGGAGGGATTTCTCTGCTACGAATGTGACAGCGATCAACCAGATGGTACATGTGGTCATGTAGTGAACAGTAACAATAAAAACTTACTCCCAGCGAGATGTAAAATCGGATGTCAGGTACAGCGCTATTATCAAATCATTTTTGAAACAACAAAATATATATACTAGTCATTGGATTTGCTTCTCTCAAATATATACAAATATATATGTGGGATCCTGACATCGCTCAGTTAATGTGGCGCTTATCCCCAGATTCCTGGACGCGGGCGGACGGGGATGACCACTTCGTTTTCATACCGTGGTGACGTGCGCACACAGAGCAGTGTGTGCGGCCTTGGTATTATTCACGCACTTCAAGCGTAATACTCAGCGACTGCGGACGTGCCGTAGCTCGCTCTCGCTAAGTCCATAGAGACGTGCCGTGCGCGGATGGTTGTGCTTTGCTGTTATCGCATGTTAATCAAATAAACATGACAAGAGAGAAGAGAGTTTCCTGGTTTGTTTGAAACCGTCGACCAGACGGATGAGGAGGATGCTTGAGTTTTGATGGTGAGATTGGGCGGAGTCCCTCGTCGGCCGTTGTGACCCCATAACGGAACTCCCGGCGTAGGCCCATCACGCCATATTGAAAAAATCAATAGCATTTTTTTCACAAGGTACGTGAAAGCTGTAGGTCTAAATATATATATGCCAATTTAAATTAGTCAGAAAGAGTTATCAGACGAGAAGCACGTTTCTTTACGTCGAAAACGGCGTAAATTTCTAAACTTTTGGTCAAAATCCCACGTGTTTGGCGCCTTTTCAAGATGGCGGCCTTGCCGGTTTCTCTAGAAGAATCCAGAAAATTATTCTCATAGACATAGTCTATCATTTTTTTATCGTAAGTGTTTGTTTAATGCCTTCATCCTACTAATGCCACTGTAGGCGAGTATAAAGTGGGTATTTTCTGTAACTCATTTTTATCGTTGATTACCATAATTGGGTAACGCAATCTTAAAGTCCATAGACGAAATCTCGTCATTTTTTCCCGATTTTTTCTACAAATCGACAGAAATTTTTACTATCGCTTCGACTCGGGTAACCTTTAATAGGTTTAGGGCCAAAATAAATTGTTTCCCTAAATGAATGTCAATAAACGGTCTTATTTGGTCTGTTTAAAAATATTCCCAGGACCGTAGGTCAATATTTTGTACTATTATCATATGTTATTTCAGAGAATGCTGAATATTGTATTTGTATTTGGTAGGTGTGCGCCATCTTGGCCGCTGGTTTCCCTAACTTAGCTCAAAGCCCGCCGTGGGCACCCACGTGTTCCCCCCTAACCGGCATGCATCGGGACAGTGAACCTGTGTCGCCGCATCACATTAGCATAAAGTAAGCCGCCATTTTGATTTGGTGGAGATTATTAGTCACGTGTTCCAAATTTTACACGGACAGATTGTAATAAAAAAATTTTTTTTATTTGTTTGTAAAATTTTTTTTTAAACACGATTGAGGGAGAAAATATATAAGTAAGTCGTTTCAAAAACGAAATTCTGCCACTAATTGTGCGAGACTTTTGTTCACTTTGAAACGCCTTTCGGTGTTTGTAATCGTGCTAGGCTATTCAGCGCCTTATTTGGGCACGCAGTAGCTGATGAATATGCTAATGTGAGGCGAGACGGGGATGCTGACTGTATATTATGTACGCACCGCTCAAAGCTTACCGTCACAGACTATAAGCCACATGCTGCCTGCTGCACAGGCTGTGAGCACCGACAATACACCACACACACCCATCACAGACGACATAACAACAACCGCACCGAACACAGTCGGTTTATACGTCAACCAATGAATCGATGCGAGCGATTGATTCGGACGTTCATGAGAATGATTCGGTGATGAACGTACCATTATAAAAAAAAAACGTGGAATGTTCATCACAGATATCATTTTTCAGCGAAATGATATACTTTATCATATATCAGCATAGACTACTGTCAGTCACGTTTTAGATATTATTCTTAAATCATAAATGTTACTGTTTTTCTTCACAGTCACATTTAGTCTATCAATTTGAGAACGAAATTTTCTCACGATAGTTATTTCTGAAGTTTAAATTTTTTGTAAATACAGAAATATTCGATTTGACAGTTGCGCTATTGCGAAACATTGCAAATATTTGAATGTGTTTTTCGACTTGTGTGAATTTTTTTTTTTTTCACCCAGGTCGATTTACAAAATACTATTATCATAGCTTAGCATAGCTTATCACAGTTGTATCTGGCATATTGTTTTTATGTACCACTGTGACCTACGGTTTTCACGGTACCATTTTGCATGTGTGTGACTCAGTGAAAATGTTTTATGTCTCATATAGACCTCCAGTTTTCACTTTAATCAATACATACCTTTTGTGAATTTGTGAACAGCACTTAGGTGAAACTTCAACGACGCATATTTCTGCCACTAATCTGCAACCCCCGTTTCTCGCACCATGCGACATAGCATGAACATTTTCTACAGTCTACACTTCTAGCTTCAACATATTACAGACATTTTTCATCTGACTTTCACGGCATTGCACAACCTGTCCGCGCACGGCGCGTCAAAAATAGTTGGCATGTGTTAATACGACATGCCATTTTAAACACATTTGGGATAGACGCAGAGCCAATAGGCCAGCTACCCCAGATGCTTCATCAGTTAAATAATTTTACAAACACCACTTCATAATATCAAAGCAGTACGACAGCGAAGGCTTCATGTCAACGCCTCTAGAAGGTTCGGGTGCTAGACCCAAAGATAGCTATCATCCCGACAGTGAAGACAATGAGGTTCGATTCCGAGAAGCAGACGAGGAATATCAACGCCTCAAAGCCGATTTCGCTCGAATTGCTTGGGATAGACGTCTGAATTCCCACTCGAGGAGCGACTCCTCAAGGAGTTCTTCACCGCTTGGTAGACAGCCGCAGAAACGTGCTACGAACTTACCCAAGTTTAGAATCACAACTTTCTACGCCTCTGATGTGGAGCTCTGGTTTAATCAAATCGAGATGCAATTCGCCCTCCACAATCGATGATGATGACGAGAGGTACAGCCTAGCCTGCGCTGCACTTTCTGGCGAGATTGCATCGGACGTGAGAGACGTGCTGCTGCAGCCTTTCAGGTCCAACAAATATGACAGCCTGAAAGCAATTCTAATTGAGAGGCGAGGATTGACAACACCTGAAAGGGTCAATAAAGTTATCTCTGGCGAGAAGATTGGAAATGATATTCCCTCGCGTTTCATGCGGCGCTTACAAAAAGCGGCTGGTTTCGCCACCAAAGCTGTTGTGGGAAAGGCTGTAATTCGGCAAGCGTTCATACGACAGATGCCCGCTTCCATCAGAGCCCATTTGGTGATTCAACCCGACAGTGCCGTTTTGGCCGACAGGGCACTGGCAGCAGAAGAGGACGTCGAAGCGAGTATCAAAGTCGACGAAACCAACAAACTAGTTGGTTTGTTAGAGGATCTATCCAAACGCATCAAGAGATTAGAAACAGTAATAACATCGGAGAGGAAACGAAATAAAGGACGTGGACGAGCAAATAACTACCCTCACGCGCCTGCATTTGCCCCTAATGTACAGGCCTCAGGTTTCATTAGTATCCAACATAGTCAGTATAGAGACGTTAAAGATAATGCTCGACCTTTCGTTCCGCCGCCGAATGCACAGGCCACTGAGTTTGTTAAAATTCAAATAATTGTACTAATGCACAACAAAATATTCGACCTGTCGCACCGCCGCCGCAAAATAATGTCGCACAACCGATCGACACAGCCACTGCACAGGTTTGCTATTACCACCACACTTATGGTGAAAAGGCGCGCTTGTGCAGTGAACCCTGTTCATACTATGTCTCATTAGGTCAGCGCGAAGTAGCGAATAACGCGTTATCTCACTCTAAGTTATTATATGTCGCAGATAAAGGACATAAATGCAGATATTTAATCGACACGGGCGCAGCTGTCAGTGTTTTGCCGAAATCTTGCGCTAACAGGATTTCGGGCGCTGGCAGTCTCCCCCTGGTGGCAGCTAATAACAGTACTATAAACACTTACGGCAATTGTAAGCGCGTCGTCGATGTCGGCTTAAAGTGTGAATATCCGTGGACATTCATAGTGGCAGATGTGCAACAACCCATAATCGGGGCTGATTTTTTAATCCACTACAATTTGCTCGTAGACTTGAGAAGCAGATGTCTTCGAGACATGCGTACAGGCTTAGCCATTGCCGCTTCATTATCTTCGATTAAACCTCTGTCATTGAACAGAGTTGATACAGTTCAAAATGAATATACTAAACTCCTCGGCCAGTTCCCGGAACTGACACGCCCTACGACAAAGGGTGAGCCCGTCAAACACGGCATAACTCACAAGATAGTGACTAAAGGTCACCCGGTTTTTGCTCGACCACGACGTTTGGCTCCCGATAAGCTGGTCACCGCCAAACGTGAGTTTGACGATATGATTAAATTAGGGGTCATTGAACCCAGCGACAGCGAGTGGTCCTCAGCGCTTCACATGGTGCCAAAGAAAAACGGCGATTGGAGACCATGCGGGGACTACCGTAGTTTGAATGCACAGATTTTACGCAGCGGTTAGCCGGATCGAAATTTTTTTCGAAGATAGACTTAATCGGGGCTTATTACCAAATTCCGGTGGAACCGTCCGACGTAAACAAGACTGCTGTTACCACACCTTTTGGCTTGTTTAATTTCACGTTTCAGCGATTTATAGACCACGTGACACGCTGACTTGATTTCGTTTTTGTTTATTTGGATGACCTACTGGTAACCAGCCCAGATCATAAAACGCATAAGAAACATCTACGAATTCTTTTTACTCGACTATCGGAATACGGAATCATCATTGGTCCTGAAAAGTGTCAGTTCGGAACATCTGAATTAAGTTTCTTAGGTCATCACGTTTGCGCCGAAGGCATTTCACTGTTACCTAGCGCCGTTGACGCGATCGTTAATTTCAATAAACCCGAAAAGCAACGAGCATTGCGTAGGTATCTGGGAATGGTGAATTATTACCACCGTTTCATACCGCATTGCGCCGCGAAGCTGACGCCACTCAATAATCTACTGACTTCTGCCAACGAAGGCCATACCAGACTGTCACCGAAATCAAATTTCGATTTGAAGTGGAATAAAGAAGCAGAGTCAGCATTTTCCGAGTCCAAACAGATATTGGCAAACGCTACGCTTCTGGTGCACCCAGATTCTACGGCCCAGCTTAACATCACGTGTGACGCTAGTGATGTCGCCGTCGGTGGCGTTTTGCAGCAATTTTTAAACGGTATGTGGCAGCCGCTTTCGTTTTTCAGCAAGAAGCTGAACCCAGCAGAGACATGCTATAGCGCGTTCGATTTGAACTTTTGGCAGTATACGCTACAATTAAACATTTCAGACACAATTTAGAAGGACGACATTTTTTCGTTAATACTGATCACAAACCGTTAACATTCGTAATGTCATCCGTGACTGAGCGCGCATCCCTACGACAAACACGTCAGTTAGCGTTCATCGCTAAATTCACCACCGATATAAGATATGTAAAAGGAGAGACAAATTTCGTCGCTGATGAGCTGTCACGACCATCAGTGTCAGCGATACACGATGGCCCAGTAATAGACTATAAAGAGTTAAGTCTCGATCAAGCTAATGACGCGGAATTCGCACGTTTGAGACATTCGACTACATCTACTATGAATTTCAAACTATTGAATTCGTTTGATAATCAATTGATCTGGTGTGATGTGTCCACGGGACACAACCTGCCGTACCTTACCGCGAAATTTCGCCGAAAAGTTTTTTCAAACTTGCACGGTTTAGGCCATCCATCGCATAGAGCCACCAGACCTTTGATTAATACCCGATTAGTATGGCACGGCATGAATATAGATATTGCTAGATGGTGTCGTACCTGTAAGGGTTGCCAGACTGCTAAAGTTTCAAGTCATAACACTCCAGTTTTCGGAAAGTTCACTGAACCTACCGAGCGATTCGATCATGTCCACATGGACATAGTCGGACCTTTACCCTATGCCGATGGTTTTAGATATCTACTGACTTGTGTCGACCGTTTTACACGTTGGCCCGAAGCTATACCTATGGTAGATATTAGAGCCGAAACGGTCGCCGATGCCTTCTTCAGCGGGTGGATAGCACGTTATGGTACCCCTACCACTATCACCACTGATAGGGGCGCTCAATTCGAGTCCAAATTGTGGGATAGTTTATGTAACCAATTCGGGATTATTCGGAATCGTACCACGAGTTATCACCCTCAGTCGAATGGCATGGTCGAGCGTTTCCACCGTCAATTGAAAGCCGCCATTATGGCGCACGAGTCACCGAATCCGTGGACTATCAAGTTACCTGCCGTACTGTTAGGAGTTCGTTCAGCCGTGAAAGAGAGACTGGGCAGGTCAGCTGCTGAGATGATTTACGGGACAACCCTTAGACTCCCAGGAGAGTTTACTAAACAGTACAACGTCGACGCTAACACTGATTTGGAGAATTATTCAGACAAGCTACGCGTGGCCATGTCGCGTCTCCGTCTATGTCCGCCACGTGACACACAACAACACAACATTTTCCAATTCAAGGAAATCGCTACATGTACTCATGTATTCTTGCGCCGAATCGCAATTGCACCGCCTCTGACCGCCCCTTACGGCGGACCATACAAGGTCGTCGCGAGGAGTGGCAGAGTAATGAATATCCTACTTAAAGGCAAGGTTGAGACGGTCTCCTTAGATCGCGTTAAACCCGCTCACATGGAGTGCGAGCCTACAACAGGTACGACAACACAGCGTAAACCGCCAAGCAAACCACGGAAGTCGACGGCTACCAGGACATCTAGTAAGAATCCACAGGGTCCACCTAGACCTGGTAGTGCGGACACTCCGACGTCCAACGGGACGAGAGTCAACACAAAAAAGTCGACGGCAGTCAGAAGCAATCAAAAATCGGCCACAGTCCCAAAGCAAATAGATGTTAAAGTCAACTTGTCTAACAGAGACAATACTTACATAGCGCCGCATTCGCGAGCCCCTGCCGCGTCCCGCGCTAACGGGAACGGCGGTGGTTTACGAACGTATTCCCGCATACCTTTACATCTACGGGGTAAAACCCCGGGTGCTGCTGACGCCGTATTCGACTCGACAAAAAGCAAACATGCGAATATCGCTAATCGCGAAAAAATTTCGACCGACCAAACAGTGCGAAAAACTAGAGTCGGACGAATAATCCAGACTCCTGCTCGATTCGTGTAGATGGTTCGCGCCATAGTCGCGCCTAATGACGTCTATGGCGGGCCCAACCGCATACCTCGTAATAACAATGTTGTTAAATTGTAAATGAATATGCCAGGCCTGGCAGAATTTTGTACAGATATATAAATGTAAAGACATTTTCTTTTAGCAAGCTCATTGCTAAAGCATTAATAGCAATTCTGTTAATTAAATGAATGGGTTGATAGCAGCTTGCAGCACATGAATCATATATAAAGGACAGTTGGTGTTAAGAGGATAGGACAATTCACGTATAATGCTGCGCTTTCAACCGCCCACAATGTAACCACACTCTATATATATTTTTTTTTAAGAAAACTATGCTTAGTATAAGAGGTTACATATTTTACAACCCCGCTACATGCACGAAGCAGTCTCCTACACGTCAGTTTGGTCCTACGTTGTTACTCAGCCGGGGGTAATGTAGGATCCTGACATCGCTCAGTTAATGTGGCGCTTATCCCCAGATTCCTGGACGCGGGCGGACGGGGATGACCGCCTCGTTTTCATACCGTGGTGACGTGCGCACACAGAAGAGTGTGTGCGGCCTTGATATTATTCCCGCACTTCAAGCGTAATACTCAGCGACTGCGGACGTGCCGTAGCTCGCTCTCGCTAAGTCCATAGAGACGTGCCGTGCGCGGATGGTTGTGCTTTGCTGTTATCGCATGTTAATCAAATAAACATGAAGAGAGAGAAGAGAGTTTCCTGGTTTGTTTGAAACCGTCGACCAGACGGATGAGGAGGATGTTTGAGTTTTGATGGTGAGATTGGGCAGAGTCCCTCGTCGGCCGTTGTGACCCCATAACGGAACTCCCGGCGTAGGCCCATCACGCCATATATATATCACATTTAATTAATACACTCATTACATAATTTCCTTATGATACATTGAAACACCAAATCAATGAGTGCCTAATTTTTATTATGCAAATATCGAAATGTTCTAAACCTTCGATCATTTCTGAGTGCTCATTTAACTCTCACTACTCCTCTTTGACATACATGTGTCAAAATGACATGAACGCTAAACCAAAATGGTTAATTTCCGATGTGTAAGGAAGGCTGTATGGTGAGTGAGTATGACTATGAATTAATAATTATAAGCATAAAATATATGGCAATCTAGAATTAAGCAATTAAATAATTTATAGAAAAACAACACTGGGTTATATTATCCTTAGGCCTATATTATGTGGTTATGAATCTCTCGTTTGCTTTTTATTTATTTGTAATGTGAGGAACATACACGCCTCTTGATGTTATATACTTAATGTTATATAATAAGCTTTTCAAAATAGATGAGTATATTGAATAAATTATAAGAACGATGTTGAATAATTTCTGATGCCCACAGGGCTATTCTGTCATTTTATAACTACCATACATCGTGTCACTTAGCTATATATCATACAAAGGAATGAAACATGTACTATAAATTGTACAACTATGTTTTGTTGGCCTCATGCCAACAATTTAAATCCATCTCAATCGCTACACTGCCTTTTCAATATTTAAAACTAAATAGCATTTTATTTTTACAGATGTCACATATTCATAACAGAGAGATCCGAACAGATCATTTCGTCAGAGGTTGTGCCATCAATTGTACCTCTGCACTGGTTTCCACAGACAAGACGTTGATAGCTACTTCATGCTGTGAAGGAGATCTATGTAACACCGATCTAGAAGGTAAGTCCGTAAATAACCGATGTAGATTAAATCTCTGAATGCACTTTAAGAACCGTATAGCATAATACTGTGTACGCTTTTAATATGTCTAAAGGTGTTTAACTTGCTTAAAAAGCTTGGTTTGTGAGTATATTTAAAGCGATGAAATATTTTTGTATAAACCATAGAGAACAAAGGAATTTTATCAGTTTAAAATCATCATCGTTCACAGTCATTACACTCTTTCAGCAGGAAGATCGACTGATTCTGACATCTAAAGTCGATCCCCGCGCTGTTAAGGTTAAATCAGTTTGGTTTGTCAATATATTTCCTCAAGCTAGTAGAAAAGTGTGTAAGCCTACTTTAACATTTTTTTCAACTTTGGTTATGAATTACCGCTCCTGTTACGTTTTTTTCTGAATTATTGTGCTACTTGCTTCCAGTCTTGTGAAGGTGGAATTGATCAGTAACGAAAATTCCAGCTCTTTAGATAACATAAAGTATATCCGGCTTTGAACAAAATTATCCCATTTATATTTATATTAATAACTTTTAAATGTAAATTGCTCATAGCGTCTTGTTGTAATGTGTGTGTTAGGCCCTATGCCGTTTTTTTTTAATACATAAAATGCAATATGGCGTATATGTGATATTAAACTCTATCTTCAAAGGTATAATAAATTGCAGACTTGTGTGAGATTTATACTATGAATGCGTCTCACCATCGTTTCCAAATATATATCGTTATTTAAATTTCAGCTCATTTTATTTTTGTAGCACCGATTGTGTTAATGCTGAACGAATAATTGTTTTGTAATTCAATGTAGCAATGAATCCTAAGCAGAGTGACATATCTAGATGTTACGTGTGTGTCGGTTCCGATGAGGACGGAGATTGTGGGAATAAAATACGTCCTGAAGGTGGATTTGAACTGACACAGATATGTGAATATGGGTGCTTAGTAAGTACTTTATCCCTTAAAACCGATAAGACTATAGTCGTTTTCAATCAATTTTATTAGCCGTGTAAATCTCTATTATTAGGAACGAAGAGTGTGTTTAGGCATCCAGTTTTGTAAATGTTTGGTCTCAAATTATAGAAGTATATGTATTTTTTTCAGCGTTAAACAGTTTTTTTTTGTGGTTGTCCTTTGTATTTGAACTAGTATCAGTGTTGAGGAGACTGGGGATCTCCGCACACGAGTTAATTGGGACAAGCATATAAGTGGAAATACTGTGTGAATGACTGGGTGAATGATGTGGCGCAATGGCTAGAGCACTCAGGGCCTTCAGTATCGCATTGGTGTGTGTACACCTGCAGTGTACATGTACACGTGTACTATCAACGGGGGTGATCTCTCTGCAGTAGATATAGTATATGGGCGAGACGTGAAGGGGGAAACTATCCATTCACACCTCATTATAAATCCAAAAAGTACATGTTCTTGCTCTGCGATCAGATTTTTTCCAAATCAAGATGGTGTAGTCTGTTACTTTTTTTAAAACAATTATAGTCTTATTCCAGAAAGAAATGAATGCGAAGAGATAACATGATTGTTTTGGATTTGGTAAATGGATAGTTTTCCCCAAAGATGTGGATTGATATGTCGTGAGTTTTGTTGTCTCTAAATATGTTAATACAAATATATCTAATTATTTCGTTTTTGTTGATTAATAGTGTTTTTTGCTTAATATAACCAGCAGGTTTTTGTACCGATTGAAGTTGTTTAAATACTTAAAATAGGGTTAATTGTGTTGGACCCGAGGAAAAACATTGACTTTACCATGCACGCGTCCCGGTATCGAACCCTGCTGTTCCCGTGTGTGGTTTTCTGAGAAGCAGCATTGTTTCTCCCTTCTCAATGTGACTAGACGATCACGTTAATGGCGGCCTCGTCGAGCTAATTTTGAGACCAGTGTATTGACGGTAATTTCTCGCCCACAATGACACTTTTTACCAGTTAGCCCCGGTTTCCCATGCATGTGTGTGCCAAAGTAATAATGTCGGCAACAGTGAAATATGGTAATTGAAAAATGCAAGACTGGCATGTAATGCAATGATTTTTCGTCTTTTCAGACATATCTAGCCGTATCAATATTAGTAATAAGGTGTCTTGAATTTCGAATTCTGTTTCTTGAGGCTGCTGCTCTCTATTTCATCAAGCGATGATCGCTATTCAATGTAATACTAACGTTAAATCATGTCAGGTATGAGCCATTAAACCCTTTCACCGACAAGCGCGACAATTAATCCGTTTTGTTATCATGTTAAATTGCTGTCATTCTGAACGTAATGAGTGTTTAACCCTTTCAGGCCTGAATTTGCCATTGTCATCTACATCCACTACAAGCCGCGAATTGCTTCCGCAATTCTCGACTTTTAGTGGATGTAGATGATTTGAAGTGGGTGAAAAATAATGTATTGGTAAAAGACTTTCATGGAAATTTTCATTCTAAAACCCTTTGTTCTAGGAAAATTAAGTCTGTTTTCAGGGATGTAAAATGATGCTTTAATGTATCGTGAGGGCTTAAATGGTAAACATTAGGAGTTGCAAATGTGTTGTATCACTTTTTCTACAAATATGAATAATTTTTTTAAACCACTTTCATTTCCAACTTCAATGTGTGCTTTTTTAATGTAGCCCTTTAAGGAATTAAGTCATACAATTATCATTAACCAACATAACAAATATTACCGACTGGAGTCTGAATCGATCCCAGATACAAAAACATGACTTTTAGGTCACATTTGTGCAGAAAGGCTAAATTCGCCCAGGAGAACGAGAGATGGACGAGATGAAACTGCGCTCCAGAAACAGAATCCGAAATTCGAGCCCTGGTTGTTCGAGGCCAGGCACGGTACCTATCTGTATCGGATGCACCGATACTGAATCATTACGAGCGGAGTGAGTGGAGAAGACACTTTTTTGTTTCTATGGAATCTGAATGCTAGAGCGGGGGTGATTTGCCACGTTCCTAGCTAGTTTTAATCACTTGCAAAGATTAGGTATTGCTGGGAGCCTTTGTGATAGAGAGGTAATGTGTTCGATCCCAAACTACCATCAAATCAATCCTGTGTCTGTAGGGTGGGGTCATCTGATTCACCTCACCAGGCCTGTAGCCAGAATGAGGCATGCCTCGTCTGTCTTCTCCATTTTTTTTATTTTTCGTCACTGAAAATTCTCAGAAATTTTGGGTTATCAGACCTTTTGGCTCGGCCACCGGGCCTCGCCTCGTCTGATTTCCGACCCTGGCTAGGGGCCTGCTCATCATCTTCAGGATGTTCTCCTGATCCAATTCAGTATGTGTGTGCACAAAGGTGGCCTAGAGCTTATTCTTCATTCCTTCATTGATTCATTTATTGATTGATTCATTCATTTATTCATTCATGCATTTAATTCATTAATTCGTTCGTTCGTTCGTTCGTTCGTTCATTCGTTCATTCATTTATCAATTAATTTATTCATTCATTGATTCATTCATCTATTCATTTATTTACTCTTTCATTTATTCTTTCATTCATTCATTCATTCATTCATTCATTTATTCATTCATTCATTCATTCATTCATTCATTCATTCTGTCATTCATTCATTCATTCATTCGTTTAATAATTTATCTATTCATTCATTCATTCATTCATTCATTCATTCATCCACTCATTTATTCATTCATTCATTCATTCATTTATTCAATTTTTAATTTATTCATTTAAAAATGTACCTTATATTTGGCTATTTCTTTTAGCTGGCATACACGCAGACGTCAGGTGGAGTGAGTATTCAGAGGACATGTTCTCAATTTGAAGAGTGTGCCAGTGTTTACACAGAGATTGCAGAAATTGTCACCATCATAGCCTGCTGTGAAGATGATCTGTGTAATACTAACTTACAAAGTGAGTCCACAATCAAGACCCCGCAATTTTACCAGAGGTGATGCCAGCTTTAGTCAACGACTGAGTTCTCGGTTGTCATAATCATGATAATAATATATCCTCCCTATAAAATGCTTCGTTTTCACAGATAACATGAGCATGCAAAATATACGTTGGGACTCAGTTTAAAACCTTTATAGTACCTCAATCATTGTTTTTTTAATTAGGTGAGCTCGGATGGTTAGTTGTTCGGGTGGATGGGAGGTTGGTAGCTTGATTGGTTGGTTGACTGGTTGGCTGGATAGTCGGCTGCTTGGTTGGTTTACCTGTTTGTTTGTTTGTTTGTTTGTTTGTTTGTTTGTTTGTTTGTTTGTTTGTTTGTTTGTTTGTTTGTTTGTTTGTCTGTTTGTTTGTTTGTTTGTTTGTTTGTTTGTTTGTTTGTTTGTTGGTTGTTTGGCTGATTAGTAAGTTTGTTGCGTTGTTAAATTTAAGATCCCCTCAACTGCAAAACGGGCATGCGTGCGACGGTCACGTGTAGGCTTACAATATCCTTTAGAGTACAGAGCTGTAGGCCTACAGTAGCCTATATACATTGTAGTATAGGGTGATGGCAATAATATGCAGCTGGATGGTTGTCAATAAACTGAAGCTAAACCCATCAAAGACAGAGTTTATTATACTACAGTCAAAACATCACTTTAGAAAGCATGGCGAATTTCAGATTAAAATTGGTGAAGCTGTGATTCAACCTAGCTCCACAGTGCGTAACTTGGGGTTTTATATGGACCGTTATAACAGTTGTGAAACACATGTTAACTCTCTGTGCAAGAGAATATCTTTTCACATAGACTACATAGGCAGGGCTAGACGTGTTACTTTACAATCTGTTGTTACAGCATTAGTTTTATCTAACCTGGACTACTACAACGCCATGCTGTCCAGGGCTACAGCTTTCCAGCTCGACCGCTTCAAGCGACTTCAAAATCGTGCTGCTCGACTGATTACTGGAGTCGGTATCCAAGACCACATCACACCCGTTCATAAAGAACTGCATTGGCTGCTTGTAGAGTTACGCATACATTTTAAAGTGCTCCCTGTTATATATTGTTGAAGCGTTGCGTGGCTTGGCACCAAAATACTTAGGTCAGTGGTGCTGTTACAAACAACGTTCTAGTCATCTCAGGCAACCTAGAGACTTTTCGTTGCAAGTGCTTCTGACACAGAGATCAGCCACAGAGGCAGCTTTTAGTGTACAAGGGCATGTCCTGTTGAATAAACTTCCACTTGATATCAAGACAGCAAACTCTGTGAATATTTTTAAAAAGAAGTTAAAAAACATTTTTTTTTAGAATTTACTTTACCTAGCTAATGGCAATATTTATTCATAACTATGTTTTTTTTTTAATATAACTTTGTATTTAATTATTATTACATGATGTTATTAATGTAAGTACCATGATCAGCTTTGCTGAATTTGTGTGTATGTTTTTAAATACTGCAAATAATAAATAAATAAACTAAATTGATTACAAGATACTACTCAAACGAGACATTGACCCAATACTGTTTTTATGTTAGACCAACGTCTTCGAAGCTGGCCCAACATCTAACCAATATTGGCAGAGTGTACATTGGCTGTCCTGTCAATACACAATCGCGGGGTCAACTGTTTTGCAATCCTTGCAGAAGTCAGTAGCATACCCGACGCCCAGCTAAGAGACAGGTCTAAGGGCTTTGAGGTTTGGTGGAATTATTAACTCATAGATGTCGATCAAGTATATATAGACTTGCTATGATTTGGGAACTTGCCCTTAATGAGAAGATGGGTATGAGACGCATGTTTTAACATTATTATGATATAGGGGCTAGGCCTACCCACGGACACTATTGCATTCTGGGGGGGGGGGGGGCATGTCCTGCACGTTTTAGCAGTTGACTAGACCTTTAAATGAAATGAATGGGGTTTTTGACAACCTTTATCCATATATGGGCTAAAGTGGGTCTGAACTAAACCTTCTGAGGATGGTGAGATGAATGAGGTGAAACTGCCCTACAGACAAGAGATTCGAAATTCGAACCCTGGTGGGTTTTTTTTGGTGGGAGGGGGGTATGTTTTTGTTGGTTGTTTGGCTGATTAGTAAGTGTGTTGCTTTGTTAGTTGCTTTGATTTTTTAGCTGTTTGTCTCTTTTTTTGTTTGTTCGTTTGTTTATTTATTTGTCTGTTTGTTTGATAACTGATTGTTTGGTTATATGTCTAGTGGGTTGGTTGTTTGATTGCCTGTTTGATTGCTTGTTTTTCTGCTTGCTGTCTTGCTTTCCTATGTGCTTGCGTTTTTCTTGCTTGCATGCTTGTTAGTTTTCTTGCTTTTTCACTTTTCTGCTTGCTTACTTTTCTGCTTGCTTGTTTACTTGCTTGCGTGTTTGCTTGATTGCTTGTTTGTTTGCTTGCTTAACCATCCTTCATTGTTTGCGAAGGTTGTATAGCTCATGCATCGCACAGCACAAAATCACAATTATTCTGTCACACTGTCTGTACTAAACATATACATAACAGTTTTTGTTCATGCTACCCACATATATATGTGCTATATTTAATGACAAATCAAATCAGACAATAAATTAAAATTTGTATTTTTTGTATCGCAGGCATGTCTGCTGTCATTACCGATGGATCTGAGGAGGGATTTCTCTGCTACGAATGTTACAGCAATCAACCAGATGGTACATGTGGTCATGTAGTGAACAGTAACAATAAAAACTTACTCCCAGCGAGATGTAAAATCGGATGTCAGGTACAGCGCTATTATCAAATCATTTTTGAAACAACAAAATATATATACTAGTCATTGGATTTGCTTCTCTCAAATATATACAAATATATATGTAGGATCCTGACATCGCTCAGTTAATGTGGCGCTTATCCCCAGATTCCTGGACGCGGGCGGACGGGGATGACCACCTCGTTTTCATACCGTGGTGACGTGCGCACACAGAGCAGTGTGTGCGGCCTTGGTATTATTCACGCACTTCAAGCGTAATACTCAGCGACTGCGGACGTGCCGTAGCTCGCTCTCGCTAAGTCCATAGAGACGTGCCGTGCGCGGATGGTTGTGCTTTGCTGTTATCGCATGTTAATCAAATAAACATGACAAGAGAGAAGAGAGTTTCCTGGTTTGTTTGAAACCGTCGACCAGACGGATGAGGAGGATGCTTGAGTTACGACAATTTTTTGTCTGGGATGATCTCAACTATCATTGAGTTCCATGCTTTAACTTTCACCAATCCATAATCAGGCCCGTAGCCGGGATTTTTGTGTGGGGGGTCGTTTTGAGCAAAAAGTGGACCTTTTTGTACTTTTCTTTTTGTCGGTAAAGGGGGGGGGGGTGCGGGGGCATGCTCACGCGACTTTGTTTTAAACCCTTGTGCTGCTAAGTCAGAATATATACGTTTCAAGCAAATTTCAGACTAAATAAAATAACATTTGGAAGATGTCTATTTTTTAGAAATAATATTATTTTCATTTGAAGCAGGAAATTGCGTTAGCAATTTGCGTTAGCAATTGAGCTTCAAATGAATGAAAAATACTCACAAACAATTAAGCAGCACAGGGATTAATATAAAAACCCATATTGCGCATTTCCTGCCTAAACATAAATTGTGTTTTTAATTTCTGCTGAGTTTTTACTCTTTAAAGTGCTAAATCAATCCATATTATTACGATCACGTGCCATTTTGTATTTATGTGTCTACCACTGAATAGATGTCATGATGTTGAGCAATTTAATACATGCTTTTTCAATGAAAAAGAACGTATATTTCAACATGAATAGTTATAGGGGAGACCGGGGCTAACTGGAACACTTTTATCATTTATCGCCCTGGGGCAGACAATAATGAGTTAGAGATTCAAAACAATCATTCAACCTAGGTGTGATATTTGTTATTGTCACAAGGGCCTTTAATAAATGACAACTAAAACCTATACAGATTTGGTGAATTAAAAAAAAAAATTATGTCCCAGTTTGCCCCGTATACGGGGCTAAGTAGGACAAGGCCAGGGGCTAACTGGGACACTCCTAAAATTTCAGCAATTTAGGATCTATAGAGATTAAACAAGGTATACTGCATCCTGTGATGATTCCAAATAGTTTGAAGGGGTTGAGCTATAAATAAACATATATATGCCGTTTAAACACAAAGGTTTAAAGTGCAACAAAATAATGCAGAAAATAACAGCTGATCCCCGATGCACTATAGGCCTAATGTGTTGATACTACGTAACACCCACATTGTGTCCATCCCCAATACATACAATCTAAAGTAGGCCTAACAAATGTTAATTGAGTTGCTCAAACATATATTTAGTTCACATGTCAGTACCCACAGGGGTTAAGTGGGCCACAATGGTCTATTACAACTGGGGCAAACTGGGACACACCGGGGCTAACTGGGACTGTCGCAGTTAGCCCCGCCAGAATTGTCCTAGTTAGCCCCGGGTTGACCTTTTATGAAAAATATGACCTGGCATGTGGGTATGGTACAGCATCGAACATCTAATAATTGTAAATTAGGCAGTACATATGAGTGTTTTCAGTGATATATTTCAGTATAATACAACTATAGTAATTTAAGTTGTATAAGATTCGTAATTGAGACGTGAAAAATTACTTGAAAGGCAAAAAAATACATTTAGTTTTGCCTGCTCACACAACTCAGCTAGTTCCACTGGGATTGTAGTTCAAGTGGAAGGGGGTATCCCTCCATTCTTGAAAACGAGGCCACTGATATTGTCAACTCATGGAATTTCCTATTAGAGGCCTGTCCGAGCTAGCCCCTTGTCTCAGTTAACCCCAGTCTCCCCTACTAACATGAATAAATTCCGTTTTGCGAATGTGAGCTCACAAAAAATATCATGGCGTTTCCTAGCTGACTGACTTGACAAAGGATTTATTAATGATTTCGAGTGTAATTTCATGTATTTAATTAGCTATTTTATATGCCAGGACAGAAGTATGCATTCTACTAAAGATTGTAGATAATGCTGTTTTGGGGTATGCCTGAACAACCAAAGACAGTTGTGGATCCAGAAATTGACAGACGACGAGGATACACAATTTTTTTCACAATAATTTATATAAACGACAGCTGGCACATCCAGCCTCCTATATGCTCTAGAGGGTCCTGGGGCATGCCCCCCCCTTGAATAAAATGAAATCTAAGGCTTAAAATGATGCATTCTAGAGCATATATTTAGGCCAATATATTTAGGTAATTATTCATGTTGCCCAAATAGTGGCACGTAATTTGTTGCCACACATCTAGCCTTTAACGTAATAATATTGCTTCAGATGTAATATTAAGTCAAGCTAGAAGGGGAATTTGATACATGTATGCGTCAATTGTATGCCTCCGCCATCACATGAGGCCTATGTAGGCTTACTCTATCAACTCTCCCCCCTGACCTGGAGTTTTCTGAGATATCGTAATGACAATATTTGATAACAAAAAAGCTCAAGATCACTATATTCGAATTTGAGATACAGTTTCATCAGTTCTATCAATTGTATGAATACTAAAGCGATACAAATTGTATGAACCAAGATTTATCATCAAATCGTGATGACAAACGTTTTCCTTTATTAGCTATTGGCCTTGAAAAATAGGTAAATGTCACCCATCTTTGAACTTGACCTTGAGTTTCATCATATGAATCACTGGTATTAATATGGAAGTAATAGGGCCTACAAATTGTAGGTGTGGAGCTTTCGTGACGACAACCATTTTCCTTTACAATATTTTTATTGTACGACTACATTTGGAAAGGGGTATGATAGACATAAGAAATCAGGTGGCTGATGAAGCCTAAATTCATTATGCGTTATTCTGTCCCTCATTTTAAACCTAAGATGAACTTGAGAGAAGTCATCCATTGCGCCAAGGAGAACGAACGCGATTCTATACATTCGTAGATCCGAATCCTATCCTAGAGGCCTACGTACTCAGTTACTGCCTAAATCAGTTGGTTGGGATCAATGACTTTTGCACCTAAAGTAGACAATAAATCATTCTGCTGAAAAAATAGACTACTGCGCAGCGAATTCTTGCATTGTGCCAGAAAATATCTGCAGGGATTTTGACCTTGCGGGGGTCGATTGAAATTGGTCTTTACCTTAATCCAGGTGAATTTTTTACTAAAAATAAGGCATGATTTGAAAATATCACGGGGGGGGGGTGTAGCTGCCCATCAGCCCCATCCGCAGTCCACAGCCCCGATCTGAGATGACACATTTTAAATTTAATTTAACCACAAACTTACCACACGATTTCCAGAAACAAGAGTCCATGTATTAAGCGTTATAATTAAACCGTTTTTAGGGACAAAAATCACAATGGATAGGTCTGTGTCGTAATAACACGATGCATGTATGGACGATGTAGGACTATATAATAAGGGAACTCAACCTTATATTATTACCTCACCTCATAATTATACGTCATTAAACGGTTTGGTAAATTTTCCAATCAGTCACAATGGTAACTAAATGTAAAATAAATGTCCAATATTACCCTAGCAAAACACGAGACAAATGTCAATACAAATGTTCTCATAAATTGAAAGTAATTTTTAGTGCCAGAAACGGTGTAGGGCCTATAACAACATTCCTGAAGTTTCAATTATGTCGATTAGTGGAGGAGGAAATCTGAAAATTGACAATATTTAAGGAGTTAGTTGACACTTAAACTCCTAGAGACAAATAATATATCGCTGCAAATGTATGAACGTCTAGTTTTACGAAGCATGAACAGTTTTTGCGGCAAGTGGTCGAGTTTTTCATAAAATGTCGTGATGGTTGTGACGTCACTTTTTCACCAATTTCTACTGGATATTTATAAAGGTGGATCAGCTGCCTAGGGGGCCATCAATGATATTTTAATTGTGACATGTTGTATGAAATAGTAATGACGTCATAGTTATGAATTATGAACATATGTATACAAACAACATAAATAGACATCTCATACATATCTTAGATAGAAGTAATAGACGACAGGGAGATTTTGCCAACAGGGGTACTGGGATGATTGCTAGTAGTAGTACTTAGGGATCTGTTTCGTCTGTTGGATGCTGTGTACGGCATTGTACGGAAGCACTAGTCTACAGCAATCATCCAAGGGCAGCTGCAGCCTCCTCGTATCTGGCTATAATCTTCGGGCGGATTGCCAGTGGCGTACCCTGGTTCCACCGCTCAACAGCGGAGCCAATGCAGCACCCGCATCAGTGCTGGCGCTGATGTAGGCTGTGGTAGCCTTAAATAACCGGCAATAGCGTGTTTGACATTAGGTCTCTCACGTGGGACGAATGGAGTTACTCAGAGGGAGTGATCCTTCCTATTGTTACTCTGGGGACTATCCAACCCGAGGATAGCGGAGCTGCGCGAAATGCCAAAGAATTTCATCATTAAATTGTACAGCAAAACTCAAGTCTCCGGCCGTGTGGGCATGTCTGGGGGTATATCCCCTAGACATGCCCAGAACCCCTTATCGGGTGAGCGAAGGAAAACGCTCTCAATAACCCACCATGCCCTATCACCCCCATCCTCACATCATCATTTGTACATCATTCATCTCATCAATTGACTACAACGTTTTTATCGTATTATAATGTCACTTAAAAGACCTTTTGTGCCGAAAAGTGACGTAAAGCAATGATTTACCATTTTGGCAACGATATTGTGAATATAAGCTTATATATTTTTATGAATTTATTGATGAATTTATGTGATTTCTTCTGAAAATCTTTTGTTTTGTGTGGTACATTATATATTGCCATTGTATTCTAATTATTACTTTAGTCAGGAGATCACTTTTGGGAGAGATAATAGGCTAAATTTCCCACCTCTACCCCTTGGGCAAAGAGAGCCAGGGCAAAGGGGGGCAGGCCATTTCAATACAAAGACCATACAGCATGGCCACCTTTGTCCTCTAACTTATAATGGGTAGATATTTCACACACTAATCCCAGTGAACGAAAGTATTTAGTATATTACTTAGTACTTAGTATGTCCAACAAAGCATGTCACCATATACATCAAATGAAAGGTTTTTATCATATCTGTTTTATCAGGCTTACTTCGATGTACTTGTGTATCAAAAAAATAAAAAGTACCAAAGTGGGGGCAACCTGCGTGAAGGGTGTACTTCCATAGAGTGAGAACGAATACAACTGAAGTCTCTACAGGGTGGGTGGGGGTGGCCCCCTTTGCTCAATGCGCTGGCCCCCTTTGCCCAAGTTATTGGGCAAAGGGGGCCACTTTGAGAGCAAATCTATTTGGCTTACAATTAAAATAAGGTATCCTTGAAACACTAAGTGAGTATCTTATATGTATCTACATTGCATGTATCTAACATAGAACAGTCATTCGTTTTAAAATAGTTCGAATATTCTTCTTAAATACCATTGAAACGTTAAGTGAACCCCTTTGCCCGCCCTTCCCTTAGTCATTTTCAATGGCCAAATTGGCCGCCATCAAGAAATGAGAATTTCAAAACTTTACAAATAAAAGTCACAAAGAATCATATAATACCTCGTTTTGTAGTGTTTTCGCGTCACGAAACAGTTCGGGAGGGATTTGTTTTGTACAAGGTCAATGTCACCCAAAAAAGTCCTTTTCACGGTCAAATATGACTAAAAATGAAAAAAAGGAAAAATCATAGTCAATCTAAACGTATTTATTCAATTTATTTGTTTTTCCATTATCGTATTATGTATAGTTCATTTCTTAGTCACCCTGTCCCAGAGTTAGGCGAGAGCATGTACCATAGCAAACACAGAGAGCCGAACAAACAAATCCCCAAATACAACAAGAACAGTTTCCTGCACAACGCTTCTGGCCCTTCAATACTTAAAACATATATCAACACTATTATGAAAAAAAATCTAAAGGTAATATTTTTGATAAACGTCACAGTATTTTACTGTATTACATCTAACCTTTATCTTATAAATTACCTGCTACATCATTTTATAATGTGATATTTTCCCATCATTTACTGTATCACACATACATACAATCATTTCCATATAGCTGGAATTGGTGACGTGATTGTCAGCTTTAAATGACGTCGCGTCTGTTTTCAAACACATTATTTGATCATTGCCGAAACGTACCAGCGCGACGACGTACGCGAGCGCGATAGGCATCGCGACCATTTTCAAAACTGTTACATTTTCGTCACGCCAGTTGTCGCAATGGAATGAATCGGGCTTCAGGCCACCTTTGTCCACATATAGGCAAAACTGGGCCAGGAGAACCTCCTGAGGATGGTGAGATGAATGAGATGACACTGTCCTCCAGACACAGGATTCGAAATTCGAGCCCTGGCGGTCTGAGGCCAAGCACGCTACCTCCCGGTCACGTAGGCTCCCCACAATACTGAGTTTTACATGTGGATGGGGGAGAAACATTTTTGTTTCTTTCAAACCGCCGAGACCGGGAACCGAACCCCGAACTCTCGCTAACCACTACCCTAGGGCCCCCGCCCGCCAGCTGTCGCGCCTCACATGTCGCGTTGGTCGTTGCGTTGGTGTGTGGACAGTCATGTAATTTTCGCGTCAGTCGTCGCGTCACTCGTCACGTCCCTAATCGCGCTGACGTTCGCGTTGGTGTGTTTTGCACTTAAAGTGGAGAAATGTAAATAACCCTATATATTATTTTAACCATCAGTCTGTTCTCTTTCAATATAAACATAGCGGGAAGCTCGGCAGAATGGACTCTGAGTTTGAAACCATCACTGTAGTTGTTGGAGGAAATGACTGCTACTCAGACAGATTGATCCCGGACATAAGCAAAAATTATGATAAACTCATCAAGAAAGCAAAATCTATGTGCCAGGGAAGAGTGACTATGTCCAGTATCTGCCCACGACTTGATATTGTAGACGTCCAAAGAAAAATTGAACTGACCAATACAGCCTTAAAAAATCTGTGCGACACACATAGCTGCAGATTTGTCAACAATGACAATTTCTTCAAGCTGGCTGACAAGACGGTAAACGACTCCCTATTGATGAGAGATAGAGTACATCTGACCTGGCAACCCAGTAATAAATTAGCACTAAATCTGAAGCTCAAAACAACTGAAAAATGTGTGTCGCTGTACAGATCAAGAGGTAGACCAAGACAGACTAGATATGCCAGTAACTACAGGCGCTCTGATGTAAACCAAACCAGGCCAACAGAGAGAGAATACAATGGATTAAAACATTCCCAGAAAGATGAACGACAAAACCACTATTACAGACATGATTCCTACCATCACAGAAGTAGCCAGAACAGAGAAGACCACCAGATACTAAGACAGAGTCACCAGCAAAGAAATGACGCATATCATCCCAGAAAAGATCAACACGGATATGACACCAACACTCGTAAAAACACTAGACATGACACCAATAACCGTCAATGGACCACTGCTGGCAATTTAAATGTGAATGCTACTGAAAACTACAGGAGGAAAAAGTAAATCAGGACATAGGCCTCATGCCGTCAAATGTTAAACAACCTTCTAGTAGAAAAACTTACATGGATGATAACAAAATAGACAATAGTGACACAAATAATATAAAAAAGGAAACACTGCAACACCGAGACTGAAATATATAATCGAAAACAAAACAAAGAAGTGAAAATTGGACATTTGAACATACGAAGCTTATTGAAAAAAATAGATGAAATTAAGATTTTAATACATCAGAATAGTTTTGACATTCTAGCTATATCTGAAACATGGTTATCGGACAAAATACCGAATGAACTGGTTTTAATGTATATAGAAAGGATAAACCGAGTCATGGTGGGGGTGTTTTAATATATATAAAGGATACTTTACCTCATACATATTGTCCAGATCTCACCAATTTTATTAATACTGAAGTGGTCTGGGTTAGGATTGATAATAAATATTCACCTTCTTTTTATGTATCATGTGCATATAACCCCAAAGCGGACGATGAGAACTATTACCAATGCATGTTAAAAATGTTGAAAATGTTTTAGCAAAGAATAAGGAAATTGTTATCCTTGGTGATTTAAACATTAACTACATCTTAGACGAAAATTTATGTGAAAATCAAGCTCACTTTAAAGAAACATTTCTTTGTTGCAAACAATTGATAGTTGAACCTACTGGTGTTACACAATCATCTCAGTCAGTCATTGATCATATATATACCACGATGCCTCACAACCACTTGGATCACGGGATACTGAAATATACTCTTAGTGATCATTACTTTATATTTACAACTCTGAAATTTAGGCGCCAAGCTTCTCCTCCAAAACTTATTCACAAAAAAGATTACAATGGAATAAATATAAATGATTTTATTCGCGATTTAATGGATATTGGACTATATAGTGGTGTTATTGATGCTAAATCAACATCTGATGCCTGGAGAAATTTGTCAAATGCATTTAATACAGTGGTTAGCAAACATGTCAAAATTAAAGAAATTAGAGTCAAAGATAGGTCAAATCCATGGATGACCAACGAAATTTTAGCCTTTATATATAAACGTGATTATACTCACCGCATGGCATGGTCGCATGAGCTCTTCTAACAAAATGAATGAATATAAAAAACTGAGAAATTTGGTCATCTCAACAATTCGAAACTCGCAACGATCCTATTATAGTAAAACAACCACAGCCAATAAATCCTGTGACGTTTGGAGAGCAGTAAACCAATCCCTGGGAAAAAATAGAAAAAGTTCCATAACATCAGATCTGTCACTTGATGCGTGGAATGAACACTTTGCGTCCGTTGGAAATAAACTGTGTAGTAAATTTAGTGAAAATGATGAACTAATATGGAGAAATAACTCGAGTATTTATAACTTTAAATTTAAAAGCCTTCTTGAAGAAGATGTTCTAGCATTTATAAACAAATTGCCATCTGAAACCAATGTTGATATTCTAGGCTATGATTCTTGTATTTCAAACTTAGCAGTGAGATTATCTGTAGCCGTCTAACAATCTTATTTATTATGTCATTTTATAATGGAGAAATTCCAAATGAATGGAAGAAAGCTCGGGTTACTCCAGTTTACAAAAACAAAGGCTCTAAACAAGACCCTAACAACTTTCGACCATTTTTTGTAATTGGGCATATTCCAAAATTATTTGAAAAATAAGTTGACTCTCAATTGAGAGAATATTTACAATCTCACTCTTTCATTACACATTCCCAGTCAGCTTTCATGAAACTCCATTCAACCCAGACGTCTTTGCATAATGTTTTGACACAATTGATCACAAATTACTTTTAGAAACATTAGGCAAATAAGGCCTTAATGGCACTGAATTATAATGGTTTACAAATTATCTCAATGAACGAACTCAAGTTGTTACCATAAATGGTAAAAAGTCTAATACAAAACTCATTGACAAAGGTGTTCCACAGGGATCTATACTTGGTCCTCTGCTTTTTACTATTTTTATTAATGATTTTCCCTCATGTCTATCTAATGCCTTCTGTAATATTTTTGCTGGTGATACTATGATAGGTGTTAGTGATAAATCTATAACAAAAATACAGCAACTACTTCAGAATGCTGTAAATGAAGCTATTAAATGGTTTGGACAAAATAAGTTAACTTTAAACATAAACAAGTGTAATGTACTAATTATATCTAACACAAATATAGTAGACAGCATAGATATTTTTATAAATGGTGTTAAGTTACCCTTTGTTAAGTCCGCTAAATATGTAGAAATAGATAGTAAATTATCCTGGTCTAACCATATAGATGGATTGTGTAAGAAATTGTCTTCGCAACTTTATATCTTAAGAAGGTTGAAACAAATACTCCCAACGGATGATATTAATTGTGTTTACTACGGTATATTTCAGAGTATTATTGATTATTGTATCACTGTCTGGGGCTCTGCTGCACAAAAATATTTATGTGAAATACAAAAAATACAAAATAGAGCAGCACGACTTCTTGAACAAAACTTTGACTGGAACATTCGTAGTATAGATATTGTGAGAGGTCTAGGGTGGCAGAATGTTAAAAAAAGATATTGTTTTTTATCATGTTGGCTCACTTATAAATCTCTAAATAATCTAGCTCCTTATTACTTATCTGATCTTTTTTCCTCCGTTTCTGAATAGCATACTGTTTCAACACGTAATGCAACAAGTAATACTCTACAGCAGCCCAGGTGTAATAATTCTTTATATAAATCATCTTTAAGTGTGAATGGGTCTAGACTTTGGAATAAGCTACCTTCAGAGATAAGAAGACATTTTCTGCTTTAAATATAAACTATATATGGCTAATAATCAAACCATTACTCAATCATAGTTAGGGCTGCAATAACTGTACATGTCTTATCGCTTTCTCCAATTTTTGTAGGTTTTTGTTGGAGTTTTAGTGTGGGGACATTTGTCTTTTCTTTTCTTTTCACTTTGCTATAAATGTACATGTATATACATTTGTAAACCTATTCAATTAACGCAAAGGCATATATAATCGGATTATGATCTAAAATGTCTAATGTACCTTCTATTTTCGTTATTGTAACTATTGTACATAATAGGATAATTATTGTTTAAATATGTGTTTTCACTTTTTATGCAAATACTTGTCATAAAACTGGGCACATATGCAAAATAGCCAAAGGCTAATAATGTTTTTACCCTGTATAAATATGTTTGAATAAATAAATAAATAAATAGAAAAGGCATGTGAAACTGACGTTTTTTTTATTTGGGCCATAATAACCTCTTGCCCACTCTCCTCTGAGCGACCTAGCAAAAAAAATGAGTGCGGTTTTGAGAAGAGCCTAGTTACTGGTAGCGCAAGGACTTCCTGCTACCATATCTTTGCTTATCTCGCTGCTTTTGCTACAGCAAATCATCACAGAATCGATTCTAATTGGTAGCAAAATGATATATCTGTAATATGTACCACCGAGGCTGCTGCAAAGAGCCACACATTTGAAAAAAGGAACTGTGCGCGAATGAATTTGTGTGGTGAAACCTTAACGTTTGATAATTTCACATTGAAACACATTTTCGAAGCTGCCCCAACATTAATCCACTGCGACGTATCGCAAACTGTATAAATGGGCTAAATATGTAACGTGTAACGTGTAACGTTCTGGTCTTTAACAGCTACCTGCACATTTGATTAATGTCAGTTGACGTGTTATGGAAAACATTTCAACTTCGCCTACCTATGTTATGGGTCTACAGTCATTATAAATATTTTACTCTTTCAGTGCGGGGATCGACTTTAAACAATGAGCTCTGTATGATCTCAGCAAATATGACAAATAGATGACTATTTAATTTCAATATTTAATTTATTTGCAACGGAATGAAACATTTTCAAAATTCCATAAAAATGAAAAAAAATATAAAATCTGTCTGTATATTTTATCACATTAAAAGTATTTCTGAACCAGGTGTTAGGAAGTTCTGTTGAATACGGCCAAACACGAATTTCAACCTCTCTAGCATGACGCCTGGTCATCTAGTTTTGCGTCATCTTCAGGTATAATGACATAATTATTAGTTTTAACTGTAGAGGTAGCGAAAAATATCTGTACGGCTGCCAACCTCTAGAAAAATAAACCCATTATTTTTTCTCCTCATTATTATTATTTTTTTTTTCCAGCAAACATAACTATACTGGTTTAATGCTGGTTTAATGTTGGTTTAATGTTGGACCAGATATCCGTAAAATGGTCCAACCAGGATGTGAACATAGGCCTATAAATTATACCTACGTACAAATTCTGACATAAAGAATGATAAAATAGAGTCAATTATCATCGTGCAGCGAGTGCTAGGAAAATCTTACTCAATTTTATTATTTTTAATGATATGATAAAATAAAATTTTCGTATGAGCTGAATAAACAGATGAATATTTAATATCATTATTAAATGCATTATTCACAGAAGAGAAACACGCCGGTTATTATTTCTTGCAGATTCAAATATATGAACTATTTCTAATGTGATTTACTTTTACTAATAAATATTACCGCCGCCTTCAAATTGTATAGTCATTATAAATATTTTACTCTTTCAGTGCGGGGATCGACTTTAAACAATGAGCTCTGTATGATCTCAGCAAATATGACAAATAGATGACTATTTAATTTCAATATTTAATTTATTTGCAACGGAATGAAACATTTTCAAAATTCCATAAAAATGAAAAAAAATATAAAATCTGTCTGTATATTTTATCACATTAAAAGTATTTCTGAACCAGGTGTTAGGCAGTGCTGTTGAATACGGCCAAACACGAATTTCAACCTCTCTAGCATGACGCCTGGTCATCTAGTTTTGCGTCATCTTCAGGTATAATGACATAATTATTAGTTTTAACTGTAGAGGTAGCGAAAAATATCTGTACGGCTGCCAACCTCTAGAAAAATAAACCCATTATTTTTTCTCCTCATTATTATTATTTTTTTTTTTCCAGCAAACATAACTATACTGGTTTAATGTTGGTTTAATGTTGGTTTAATGTTGGACCAGATATCCGTAAAATGGTCCAACCAGGATGTGAACATAGGCCTATAAATTATACCTACGTACAAATTCTGACATAAAGAATGATAAAATAGAGTCAATTATCATCGTGCAGCGAGTGCTAGGAAAATCTTACTCAATTTTATTATTTTTAATGATATGATAAAATAAAATTTTCGTATGAGCTGAATAAACAGATGAATATTTAATAGCATTATTAAATGCATTATTCACAGAAGAGAAACACGCCGGTTATTATTTCTTGCAGATTCAAATACATGAACTATTTCTAATGTGATTTACTTTTACTAATAAATATTACCGCCGCCTTCAAATTGTATAGATGACATTCTACACAGGTGAAATCTCGTGCCTGCGACCATATAATAACTTTAACTGGCAAAACAACCTGATCAAGTTGTTCATGGGGGCATGACGTCGACCTACCCCTTAGAAATTTTGGATGCCATATTAAAATAGAACCCACTTCTGTTTACACCACTGCTATTTAGATCATTACATATGAATTTACGACATAATGAATATATACAATTATTACCAGGTGTGCGTAGTAGGCCTATGTGCTGACACATTAAGAATCGACACCGCATCATACTAATACTGAGCAGTGACTTAAACATGACCCCTATTTCGTAGTTTGTCTGGCCAATTTGGTTCATAAAATGACGTCATTGCCATAGCGACATGACGTCACAAAAGTACGTTTGAAAAAAATCTCGACCACGTACGGCAAAAACGATATACGCCACCATAAATTAGAGACTTAAACCTTTCCCGTGATATATTTTTTATCTCTAGGAATTTAAGTGTCAACTCAACTCCAAAAATGGGTTCATTCCTCTTGTACTAGATGCATGGCCAAAATGTGTACCTTCAGCCGTCAGGGGGGGGGGGGGGGTCGTACGACTCCTCCGACCCCCCCCCTGGCTACGGCCTGATAATACGCTGTCATGTCCCACGCATGCAAAACCAATTTATTGAGTGTAAATCACAAAAAAAATTCAATAAAACACTATTTCTGGAAAGTGTTGCAGGTAGTAATCTGAGGTCTTGTCTTACTTTAGAAGACCCAGAGCATGGATGGATATTGTTTACTAACAATTTTAAATCAACCATTGACCAGTATGCTGCTATGAAAAAACGCAAGGTTCGATCAAACCAGCCGCCCTACATAAGCATGCACATGCGTAAAACCATCTGGATACGAAAACGCCGGTGACTGCCCTATGCTCAGAAGGTCCTATGTTCAGAAGGCTCTATGTTCAGAAAATATTTGTTTAAAAGGTTCTATGTTCAGAAGGTTCTATATTCAGAAGGTCCTATGTTCAGAAGGTTCAATGTTCAGAAGGTCCTACATGTATATTCAGAAGGTCCTATATTCAGAAAGTCCTGTGTTCAGAAAAAAATTGTTCAGAAGGTCCTATATTCAGATATATTCAGATGATCCTATATTCAGACAATTCTTTGTTTTACGTAGTTTCAGTTTCAGTTTCAGATAAATTGCCACCAAGATAACAAATCACAGCCTCTCATTTTAGCTCATTTGGTCAAATGTCAGATAAGCTTTTGTCATGGCGCGTTGTCCGTCGTCTGTCCGTCCACAATTTGCCAAAATCGCTATTGGGACTTCAATCAACATAGTGAAAGCCACAGATCTGGAGTGGTCACAGAAGGATTGTCCCCCTAATTCAGGAATATGACACTCCTGTAGATCTGGTAATTTCTGGGTGTTCAAATTTTCGCGAATTTCTGATTTTGGGACTTTTCATTTTAGTAGTGCTATTATAATAATAATTTTCGCGATATTCTGGAGTTCGCGAATTTCTTCTCCTCGAGAAATTCGTGAAAATTAAAACATCGCGAATATTACCAAATCTACATTATATCTGAATTCAAATCCACCGAATCCGGGGCTAGTGTGAGCTTGTCCTATAGCCTAGACATGTAGAAAGTTCAAACCAAAAACACCTGCAGTTACAAAGATGAGCTATATACGGCGCCATTGACACTTTTTTTTGTTTGTTAAATTTTAGTCCATTCCGGGGGGGGGGGGGGAGTCTATAACCCACTGCATATCCCCAATATGTGTTGTATGCCCCTATTGTTGAGTTGAGCAATTAGAGCCTTGTTTTATCTATAGGCCTGCCATGGGCCACAATTATTTTGGTAAATCTGTAGAGCATGTTTAATTACGTCGATTCCTCAACGATTCTGAACCGATTTCTTTGAAATTTTGCACAGGCCATCTTTAAGTCAAATCCTAACACCTGTAAAAATTTACTTAGACCCTTCGACATGTAATGGAATTCCATAATTAGCGTAATGGGTTGATAGAGAGACGTCATAATTTCAATTTACTACATGTCAAATCGTCTAACTTTTGAATTTTTGCATATACTTTTACATTTACAAAATTTCATGAAAATCGGTTGATAATAATGATGGAGAAATTAACAAATTAAGGAAACAATGCGCTACTGGTTAGTTCTGTCCTAATGTATAGTGTGGGATGGATGGAGTTAGCCCTGGATTGATTCGTTTTACCCGAGAGCGATCTCGACCCCAAGGTCTGAAAAATGTTCACAGCTTTTTAATGACTGTGTGGGAAATGAGCTGAGCATGCGACATCTTAGCTAAAATGTTACTGATTCAAAAAAAAGTATTTTCCTCAGATATGACTGTTTTGTATGAAGTCAATCTGTGGCTGACACCTATTCCAGCCACGGCGGCTAGGATGGAGTTACCCTCTGTTGGGCTCCTATTGTTACTCTGGGGACTATCCGACCCGAGGATATTGCAGCTGTGTGAAAAGCGAAGGTGTTTCAGCATTACATTGCATAGCAAAACCAAAGTGTATGACTGTCTGGGGGTAATTTCTCTATAGTCAGATTCACATTAAATTCATCAACCAGGGTGAATGAATTTCGCGGATTCTTCAGTCAATTCTGAACCAATTTTCACTACATTTTCAACAGACCATTATCTAGTCATGGGCTGACTACTCTGAAAATTTACAAGAAGATTTGGGGTATTGGGATGATTGCTAGTAGTAGTACTTTTCGCCCCCATCTGGGGAGGGTCATTAGGGATTTGTTCCGTCTGTTGGATGCTGTGTACGGCATTGTACGGAAGCACTAGTCGACAGCAATCATCCAAGGGCAGCTGCAGCCTCCTCGTATCTGGCTATAATCTTCGGGCGGATTGCCAGTG